>JANRGV010000062.1:352339-391022 GCA_024734035.1 Alethe castanea | reverse complement strand
CCTGGCCATGGGAGCCCAAAAGGGCACATATCCCATGGCTCAGGAACGTGCCAGACCCTGCTGAAGGTGTTTGAGCACTGGGACACTGCCCATCTGCAGAAGGCTGGCTCTGGGATTGTCCTTCTGGGTCCCCAAGGCCCAGAGATGAGCCCCCAAGATGTCACTGAGGAGGTCATCACACACTCACTGAGGCAACCCAAGCAGCCTGAAGGAAGCCATCCCGATCCTAGTGCTGGGAAATAAAACCAGCTCCACAAGCTGTATCACTGATGGGATGCTGACTGCACACTCCCTCTGTGCCACATCACTGAGAACAAACTCCTGTGCTTTGGACAGAAGAACCAGCACATTGGAAAGGAAAAAAAACGGGAATGAAGAGCTGAAACACAGCCAAGGGATGTGGCAAAAATGCACAATGTAGCTGAAGCTACCTGTGTGTTTTAGGTAGGAGATGAGGAGGAGGAAGAGGACAGGGGATAAAGGAATCCACAACCCACACCATTATCATACACAAATTGACATTTTTGGGTACACACCACACTGTCATGGGGCCCAAAACCTACCCACAGTTCTTCAGCCCCCAAGTCACAGCACAAGCCTTTGATGCTCTAGGACTGATTTTTCTAGTACCAACTTTTCCATCGGCTGGAAATCCCATCTCCTGCACTGCCTGCCCTAATTGGACAGCTCACATTCCAAAATAAACTCACCTTTCCCCACACCACCTCCCAATCCAAACCACAATCTGCACCCTGCCACAGGCCTGCCTATATAGGTCAAGGCTGCTAGGCTTCACTGCTTTGTGTATTACAGTTTAAAGAATGCTCTAAATTCAAGGTTTTTAACTTTTTAATCTGTGGGGAAAACTTCCTATAAACTCAGATTAACGAGTGCTAATGCACTGAAGAAGGGAAACCAAAAACCTTCCCCCTACTATAAAAACAAAATAGTGTGGCCTCTGTTTCTTTTCTGATAAGAGTCTTAAATACCAAACATTTAACTGCATAATAACATTCCCTGGCAGCCAGCAGCCTGCTTAGCAGATACATAAAGCAGGTAAAAGGGGAAAAAGTTAATTTCTTGGCTGAATGATTCCATCGGTAGCTATAGGGCAAACTAGAAAGTCTTTTAGTAAAGTAGCAGTTGATTCTTCTATCAATCTGCAGCACACACACTCTCTTCCAAGGAATGCATTAAATATGAAAATCATATCCCGTTATCATCTGTTCCCAGCTTTCAGCCCAGTAAGCTTTCCTTAATGAATGCTGTAGCCTCGGGGACGCCGGCTCCTCGGAATAATGGAGTGATGCTCCCGTCCTGCCTATTCCTGCGCCGCCTGGCTGAGGGGCTTCCACACACAGTCACAAGTGACTACTCTTGCCAGCATGCTCCAAGTTATTACAAGATGTTTTTTAGACATTTCATCTAAAAGAGCTTTGCTGCTTTTAGTGGAGAAAAACAGCTCTGGTCTTGAACTGTATCATTTATATGGAGATAGGAGGAGGGATTAGGAGCCTGCATTACTGCAGATATATGGCAGCAGATATTTAAGTATTCCTTGTCAGTCTTTTTGTCTGTTCCTTAGATATGCAATCTCCTTCTGCTCCCTCTGAGGAAAGGTCAAAACACACGAAATTATAAACACAGTGCACGGCTCCTCGGCTGCAGTTCTGCAAATATCCCTCATTAGGAACATTTCCTCCTCGGTCACGGCCATCTCCACACCACCCAGCGCAGGAATTACAAAAGCCAACAAGAAGACGTGCGCAAACACTCGGAGTTTTTTTTCATTCTGGCTCTCTGGATGAAAAGATTGCACTTTTTACCCGGGTGGTTCCCCTTCTGCGGGGCTCTAGGCACCATTCCACAGCGCAATCCCTGCGGAAAGGCTGAGCAGAGCACAGGGATAAAGCCCATTTCCCCCATTACCTGCTCGCTGCATCCTTCCTCTTTGTCACCTCCTGCTGACAAGCTGCCCTCTCGAAGGGATAACAGGTGTTTAATTTCCCTCCCGTACCATTCCTAAAAGGGAACAAATCCGTCACACAAAACTGGAGGCCCAACAACCCCTCCACCCCTCCCCAAGCCGAGAGACACCACTTTGCAAATTGTGCACCTTTAAATGCAAAGCTTTTTCACTCATATTTAAAAGCAGGGATCTCATTTGCTCCTCATTTTGCCGCTCCCCTGCCCAAGCACCGTGGCCTGTACACAATCTGCTGCAGGGTTTTCACACACATTTATTCACCCCCTTCATTTAGAATCCTACAGAACAGCAGTAACTTGTTGAATCACATTTACTGCATCCCAACAATATCTGTAACACCAAATTATTGCTGCTGCCTCCAGACAATGACTTGCCTGCTTTGGGAGCTCAACAATGTGTTTTTCATGCCCCCTCTTTACAACTGGCTGGGCTCTTGTGAGGAACAATCCCTGGCAGATGTTCCAGAGCAGCCTGGCAGAAAAAGCTCTGTGCTGGCAATGAGTCCTGCACACAACCAACTCATCCTTTGCTCCAGCAGCTCCCAGGGAGGAGCATGGAATTTCAGGGAACAAAACCTCACCCCTCACCTGGAAAGTCAAGATGCTCCAAAGAGACTCAGATGGAATTCCTGGGTTTTGCTGGAAGCTGAAAGGAATTTATTTATGCTCCTAAAAATTACTAGCCAAGCACAGGGAGTCAAAGTGCATCTTTCAGAAACAAAAGGAGTTTTGTGAGCTACAGCCACGTAATAAATGTGCACAGAGTTGTGATAAAGCACTCCTAAAGGGCATTCTCTATGGAAAAAAGGGAGAGGAAACAGCAATAATTTCTTTCTGTGTACTCCCATGATAGATTAAATGATTGCATGCTCCATAACTCTCCTGCTTTCCATAACTAACACGGAGGAGATGTCATTTGTTCAGCAGCTCTGAAAAGTAACTGTAACTTGGCAAAGATAAAATGGCTGGCACAGGAACATCAAAATGGAAGGACTGAGCAAAAACCCCACATAGCACAACCTGTGGCACTGGCACTGGGACTGGCAGCCCTGACACTGCACCAGGGTTGCTGAGGAGGAAAAACCCTTTCAAAACAGCAGGGGAAAGCTGGCATGGCAGCAGAGCCCCCCTTCTGCTCTGCTTCAAACAACAAGTGAAAATCAGAGGCAGGGAATCACACACCCCAGGGACAGGCTCTGAATTCTGGGCTCCTGCACTGCAGCCAGGAAAAGATGTTCTGGGAATGGCACCACACCCGACAAGCTCTACCTGGGCTGCTGCTGCGTGAGGAATAAACACAGCCAAATGTTTCTGAGGAGTGCCACTGCTCTTAGAAAGCAGGAATGAACTCATTTCCCTTTTTGTGCTCCCCCAAAAACCCATGCATCACTGCCATAAGCAGGCGCTGCAATTTCATTTTTAAAAGTCTGGAATCGTGGCTTTGCGACATCCCAAACTGTACTTCAGGGAACAGCATGACAACATAACAACAGCAACAATAATGATAATGAATGATAATAATAATAATAATAATGTGATTCAAGGAACCTGAGCTTTTTCTTACAGCATCTATTGAATCTGGGACCTGTCTATTCTAGCACCTGAAATACAGCCCCCGATGGAGCTTGCTGCCATCTCTAGGACACACCAGGGGATTCCTGCATACCACCAGCAAACACTCATGACCAAGCCTTAGAGAAAGTTACTTCCATCTCCCGGATGCCGTCCCAGCCCACGGTGTCCATGTGGGCCTGCAGCTGCAGGAATTCCTGGCGCAGGGCTCGGTTCCTGCGCAGGGCCCGCCGCTGCCGCTCCCACACCACCTCCAGGCGCCTCTGCAGCTGCAGCTGCTTCTGCCTCGCTCTGCAGGGCAAACAACAGCCACTGAAAACAAACCAAAAGCACCCATGGCAATCTCTGCCTCAGACACACACGGCAGCACTGAGGGGGAGCTGCTGCAGACCCCACAAAGGAGGAGGCTCGTTCTTCTGCACACCTACATTTGTATAAATATATATAAACGCCACTTAGCTGCAGATTTACACAGGGGCTTTGGTGTTCCAAAGGGTGAACACATTAAAAGTCTCCTATAAGTGTGTTTTAAATGGATTATGTGCTAGTCACTTCTATGCCATTAAATCAAAATGAAAACTGCAGCACAGGAATGTGTTCTGAAAGTCACCCAAGCGAGAACAACGCCGAGGCTGAGGTTCCACAGCTGCCTAAATCCATGGTGCCACCAAGAGGGGCCCTGGAAATCCACCTAGCCCAATTCCCTCCCACCTACAAACCAGATTCCTGATGTGCCTCCAGGGCATCAATGCCAACACAGGGAAATGGGCACCCAGGGATGCGCCTGGCTCACAGCTCCCCTTCAGCCAGGAGGGAAACTGCAACCCCTCCAAGGTGTTCAGAGAAACTGCAGCTCTAAATGAAACCAAATCAAATAAAACCAGGAAACAAAGTGCATGTGATGCTGCCCTACCTGCCCAGGCTTTTAAAAAAAAGTTGTATCTACATTTTCTGCCCCTTTCAGAAAAGCACAGCACCCAGCACTCAGTCCCTGGAGCTTTACAGAACTCCTTTGAGGAAATGAATGGAACACTGGATGACACTTCTCAGTCCTCACTGGTTATTGGGACTTCTGAATTCTTATTCTTTATTCCTTGGTTTGCTGTTTAGGTTTAGGGTTTGTTGATTTATATTAAATAGACACAGCAGAAAGAATCCAAGGAGCAGAACCAGAACCTGGAATATTCCCTAGGGTTTCTTAAAGCTTTCAATTTTCTAAGACCTTTCTAAGACCTCCAGCATGTACTAAGCTGTGGTGATTTTGTAAAAATAGGATAGAGCCAACCTGCATGTTGCTTATTTCCAAGATTTTAGTATCCACAGAATGAGGCATTTATGTTACTGCTGCAGTTATTTCATCAATAACTTGAAGATATGAATTTCACATTACACTTAACATGTGGATATAAATGTATTATTACTGAAAAACCTTCAAGACAACCATCTAAAGGCATTCCAAGATAACCAAACCTTTGTAACTAAAATAAAATAACCCCCAAGAAGCTTTTGAACAGGCTTACAGGTGTGGATCAGCCATTGTGTATTCCATCCGCTGCCTTCCTAATTCCAGCCCTTTGGCTTCACTGGAAGAAAACAAACAACATAGAGTGAGATAAAAGTATTTCACCATCTCCAAATGCCAGAACTGAGGGGTTTTGCTGAGCAGAGAGGTCAGATTTGCTGGGAGTTACAGACTCATCAGCCAGCCTAGCTCTGAACAACTCCAAGCTTTCTCCCTTTTCCACTCTGTTCCTGACTGGAACAGGGCTGCTGGCAAGGGAAGAGATTCCTGAACATCCACAAGACAGCCAGAGACCCCAGACAGCCCAGGAAGGGCTCTGAGCCCCACGAGGGGCAGTCCCCAAGCCTGTCCCTCCCCTTCTTGCCCCACAGTCCCACAGCAGAGGCCTGTCCATGCAGGAAATGCTGGCTGGAGCTGTTCCCAGGACAGCCCCCCATGAACCTGCCCCAGGGATGGATTAGGATTAGAAAATCCTGATTTTCCACTTCCAAAACCCCTCCCAGGTCACAGACCCCACGTGCCAGCCAAGTGCTTTATTTAGGAACTGAACTTGTAACCAAGCCCACATGGCCATCTTGGCATCCTTCTAAAGCATCCTTCTCTGAGCCCCACTGGCAGCAGGAACAAGTGTCCAGCAGGAATCCTGGAGGTGCCCAGAGCCTGTGGGGCCAGGACAAGTGTCCAGCAGGAATCCTGGAGGAGCCCAGAGCCTGTGGGGCCAGGACAAGTGTCCAGCAGGAATCCTGGAGGAGCCCAGAGCCTGTGGGGCCAAAGGAACTGCCCGGAGCAGTGCCACGGCACCAGACATGGGACAGACCACAAAGTCACCCACACTCACCTAAAGCCATCCCAGAGGGAAGCTGGTTTGGGGAACAGAGTAAAGCTGCCCTTACTGAACAGTTCCAAACTGCACCTGAGGATGAAGAACCATGCCCTGAGGGAAAAACAGGATATTACCAGGAGAGGCTTCCAGCAGAACCCCTGCCAGCAGCAAAGGCCAGTGCCTTTTCAGGAACAGCATCCATCAGGCTGTCATTGGGCAGCAAGGTGTGGGAGTGAAGGGGACACCATGCACCCCCGGACACCTGCCTGCAGTTTCCCTGCAGAGGGGAGCCAGGAAAGCCCTTCCTGCTGCTCCCCTGGGAGATGAAGGCATCCCTTCCAGCCATGTGATGCTGCCAGTGCCTGCAGCAGGACTGGGATTTCCTGACACGTGCACAATTTAACAGCCACGCTCCAGCTGGGATCTCATCCTTCCATTTCCTCTGACACGACGGACAGAGTAAACACAGATTTCGAGATCCTGCTTTTACACTTCTCCAGGTCATTTTCCTGCCTCGGTGGAGAACACCAAGGGATGAGGAAGCCGATGGACGTGATCCCATTTCCTACTCCCCCATCTCGCAGGGAGCACACAGCGTTCCTCAGCGCCCATCCAGGTTTCTCAGCACCCCACTGCCAGCCTGCAGCAGCCCCTCGGGCACACAGGGACACCAGCGAAGGTCTCCTGGGGCAGGACACAGGGAAAGAAACTCCCCAGAGGCTGCAGTGCCCCGGGCGTGCAGGCAGGACAAGGGCCAGCACCAGGAAATAATCCCTGGCCAGGAGAGCCTGAGAGGTGACACATCCTGGGGTGGCCCATCCATCATCCATCCATCCATCATCCATCCATTCATCCATTCACCCATCCATCCATCATCCATCCATCCATCATCCATCCATCCATCCATCCATCCATCATCCATCTATCCATCTATCCATCCATCATCCATCTATCCATCCATCCATCATCCATCCATCCATCCGGAGCTGCGGGCTGACTGCTCAGCCCCTCCAGAACTGGGATAGGGAAAGACAAAAAGGAGCTGGATAAGCACAATGCGGGGAGAAAGCTTTCCTCTGCCCGGGCCGAGAACCGAACCGAACCGAACCGAACCGAGCCGAGCCGAGCCGAGCCGAGCCGAGCCGAGCCCCAGCCAGCCCGCAGGGTCACCCGGCTCACCTGGGGCGGCGGCGGTCCCAATGGCCCCGAGCCCGGCGCCGCTCCCGATGCCGGTGATCCTGCTGATCCTGCTGATCCTGCTGATCCTGCTGATCCCGGTGCCGTTCTCGGCGATCCCAGTCCCGGTGATGCCAGTGGCGGCGATCCTGGGTGATGTTCCCGGTGATCCAACTGATCCCACTGGTCCCGCTGATCCCGGTGATGCTGGCGCCGTTCCCGGTGATCCTGGTGTTCCCGCTGATTCTGGTCCCGTTCCCAGTGATCCTGCTGATCCTGCTGCTGATCCCAGTGCCGATCCCGGTTATGTTCCCGGTCCCGTTCCCGCTGATGTTCTCGGTGATGTTCCCTGTGCGGATCCCGGTGATGCTCCCGCTGATCCCGGTGCCGATCCCTGTGCGGATCCCGGTGATGTTCCCGGTGCCGATCCCGCTGATCCCAGTGATGTTCCCGGTGCCGATCCCTGTGCGGATCCCTGTGCCGATCCCGGCGATCCCGGTGCGGTTCCCGGTGCCCGCTCCCGGCGGCCCCGCGCGGTTTCCGCCGCTGCCCACGTGCGGCTCCCGTCGTGCCCCGCGCGGGACCCCGGAAGTGCCGCCCGGCGTTGCCATGGGGACGGGTGGGCGCGGCCTGCACCGCCCACAGGCGCCGCGGAAGCCTTGGGGGCGTTTTCTTGTTGTTTTTCTTAATCATTATTTATCGCTACTCCGTCGGTCAGCCCCGTGCGGCTACCGCGGGTGTTGTTGTTCGCCCAGATGAGCCCCCGGCTCGGTGCTGGAGGGCACGTGGGGCGAGGCAGGATCCGTGTCCCTGGAAAAGGGGGAAATTTACAAAGCGCCAATCCAAAGCATAAATGGGAGCTGCTGAGCAGGTACAGTTGGTTTTGCCGAGTTTATTGTACACCATGGTTAAAAAACAAACAAACAAACAAACAGCGATTCCTCGTCCTCTGGAGTGCCCCTGTGTCCCTCTGGTGCTGGCGCCTCACAAAATTCACCTTGGTCACCTCTCCAAAATTCATATGGTAGAAGCCACAGTCACCTTCAGCCCCGCATTCACATCTCCAGCTGGAGAATGAAAACAAAACGCCTACCTTTCATTTCCAGATAAACAACTTCGAACCCTTTGAAAGGAAGTTGCCAAATGAGCGTTTAAATTCCAGGGCCCCAATAAAACCTGAATGCCGAGGGAATAATTGAAATGAAGGAGAAGAGACACATCAATAGACAAAATTGCAGAGAGCAGTGAAATGCTTAAGCATAATTAGCACGGCAATCAGTGTACAATTAGTGGGAGATCATCACAGTAATTACCCTTCCTTAGAATTTCTGGCCAAGAACCCCCACATGAAAGCTCAGCTGGAGCTGCAGGCTCTGGCTGGGGACATGCCCTGGGCTTGGGGTGATCGGCAGTTTTTGGGGTTCCTAGGCTGGGTTCGGTGATCCAGCGGCATTCCCAGTGTTCCAAATGCCTGCAGCCTCCAGCTCAGCTCCTGGGATTTAAACAAAGAGTAAAAAGCTCTGTGGGATGGATGTGGTGGTGCCCAGCTGTCCCAAAGCAGCCTGGGTCAGCCCCTGTGTGTCAAATACCCAGCTTAACAAAGCGTAGCTTGAGTCAGAGCTTTCCAGGAATGCCCAGCAGAGCATTTGGGAGCCTTTTAGTATTGCATTCCCCTAAAACTCGTCATAAAGCCTGTTCTCCCCCCTCTTCTGTTTACTGAAAGCAAAGATGTGTTTTGGAGGTCTCCCTCACACATTCACAAGAGCCCACAGGTGAAACCTGGGCCTGCTTTTGGAAATATTTGTGCTCCCTAAAAGAACACCTAGAACAGTACAAAACTTCCAGGCATTGCCTAAAGTCCTGAGCCCCACTGGAAGCCTTATTCCCAAACCTGCAGTTTTAGGGTTTGGTGGAAATGAAATGATGGCGCCTGACCCCGTTTGTCTCCTGGGCAGCCCTGGGAGGATTTTTTTTCACTGTGAACCTCGGGCTGGGGCTCGAGGGTCTTGACCCACAGGCAGGGCTTAACATCCTGCTATCTATTTAACAAAAAATAAGGAAATAGGGCACCTTTCTCACTCCCTGTTTCCCACTTTGTTCCGTGTCTGGTGCTCACCGCAGCCCCCGGGCTCATAATTGACTCAAGAATAATCTCCATCCTCCCATCCCTGATAAGGAGCGTGGTCCCTTCCCTGAAAGCCTACAAAGAGGAGTGTTTTGTTTGTGCTCTCCCCGCAGTACTTCACTCTTCTTTTAGATTGTTTTAATTTAATTTTGATGTAATCTGATAAGAGCTGTGAAACTGTCAAAGGAAGCCGCCTCCTTCTGTCGTGTTAAATCCACTTTGAAGGAAATGGTGGCTTTGTCCCCAGTAGCTGCCAAACCAAAGCATCTCTTGATTCCAGCACAGGGATTGATGTGCACTAATCTGCACGGCTTTGCACTCTTTTTCATTTAGGGAGGCAGCCACGTGTCCTTTAGCATCCCCCTTTCCTCTGGGACGTAACTGTACCCCAGGGGGTGTGGGATTGGCCTCCCACGGGCCTCTCACCTACCAGAGACCCCCGGCAGCCTTTCCCAGTTTTCCAGGGCAGTGGATCCACGTGCTGCACATGCCTGCTGAGGGGATGGGAAGCTCCCCACTCCCAGGAAAGTGGGAAGCTCCTTACAGAAAAGGAATTGTTGGTGTCTGTGGTAGGGTGCCATGGGACACCCAGCAGGTGAGGGGAACAAATTGCCCTGGAAAGGGATTTGCAGAAACACAGGGATGTGTTGGGAAGAGGTTTTCCCTCTCTGTGGCTGTGTGATCCCTGGGTGATCCCTGAGGTCCCTCACCCACAAGCCAGGGCAGAGCCAAAGGCACTTGCTTTTCTTTTTCTCAATGAGACACACAACACAGGCCCTGGTAGTTGTGTGGAAACATACAGAGAATTTACATAATGCCCAACATTGAGTCCTTTTTGTTAATGACTCAAGCCCCAAATGCAGAGCGCTAATAATAACACACCAGGATCCAAAGAGCAGTAACAGCAGTGAGTGATCTCAGCAGAGCAGTTGTGAGGATCCATTTCCTGTCAGTGGCAATGCCTGGGAACAGTAATTAGCATGTTGAATTTAATGTTCACATTTTAATACATTTCAATGTGATAAAATGCTTTTGTTAAGTGGTACAGTTCCTCAAAACCTGTTATTACTGGTGTCTGATGCACAAGCAGCACACACCATGCCTGGCCTCAGATCTGCTGCCTCCAGGCAGGGGACAGAGTTCCTCCAGCAGGAACCTGGAACGCAGAGCCCAAGGGCTGAGGGCACAAAAACCTGGAGACCGCAGCAGTTCAAAGCATGTCATGTTTATTACAAACATAAGAGCCTTGGCCAAAGCACAGTGACATAACTGAAAAGCCCCCAGGCACGTCACTGTCTGTGGATTTTGAATTAATCCTGAAGAACTGAGATACAAGCACCTACCACGGATATGAATGAGCCCCAGAAAAGGCATGGCACAGGGAAGGGGCTCCTTTATACACCATTTTCCAGGAAGCCCCCTTCCTTCTCCAGCCATCTCCAAGTGCTTTTCCAGCGTCCTGTGCAGCACAGGAGGCTCCACGAGCGGAAGGGAGCAGGTGTGGCACGAGTGAGGCTGTTCCAAGGCCAAGCATCCAGAGAGGATGTCAGGGAAATTTCAGGTCTCAGTCACTCCTGTGACCAGGCTGTAAACATGAGGAGTCTCCGTTCAAGTGTCTGCTGCTGTCTGGAGGGGAAAGAGGAGATTGACAGTGTTGAGTTTCCCTGTCCCTGCAGAAATGAGAACTGACTTTAGGCTGTCTGAGATGTGAGCCCAGAGGTTGAATTCAAACCGCTCACAGCACTGCACCCACAGCAGTTCCCAGCACACAAGGTCCTACCTCGCCTCTGGTGTGCTGTGCCCTGCACCAAGCTGTGGTTTTGCCAGGATCCTCTTTCAGGAGAACAGCACCTTCACAGCCACGCTGTTCCCTCTGCTGTCTGCTCTGCAGGCTCGGCCAGGCCGCTCCATCCTGCTCCATCTCACTGCTTGCTGCTGCTGCTGCTGCTTTAAAGGACACACATCTATCAGGCTCTTCCATTAATAAATGACTGGATTGATCTCATGTACAGACAGAAAGACTGGAGAAGTTTCGCTTCTGCAAGTCATGAAAAATTAAAGGGAGAATATAAAATAACCGGTGAGTTTTTTTAACAGACTGAGACATTTTCCTGTCAGCCCCACAGTTCGGAGCCATCAGTTTGGCAGAGGTGCTGCCTGCATTGATAGGGATGAGGCGTTTGGACAAGCTGAAAAGCCTGGAGGATCCCAGCTCCGGGCTAAAGGGATGTGTCTGGCCCATTGTCTGGTTTGATTAATGAAGCCTTTACACAGCGAGATAATGCCGTGTTTGCTGTGCCGGGGACGCTGCTGCGCAGCACAAATATCACAACCAGGAGGAATATTCAAAATGATGACAACAGCAACGAGCCCATCTATGTACGACTGGATTCTGCCCGAAAATGCCTCAAATGGTATTTGTTTATTTCACTTCTGCAGCCTCACTCCCAGACCTGGCAGTGCTGGCTTGCCTTTGAGCCAGCCCAGGTCTCACCTGGGGCAATTCCTGCACCCTGCCTCTCCCGATCCTCCAGTGCTACAAAATCCGGGTTTGAATGGACGTGGTATTTTCCACTTCCATCCCCAGCCACTGTGCTCGTTTGCTGTGACTGATTAGGCATTTTCCCCCAGTCCTGTGCAGAGGATTGTTCTGGTGGTGAATGAAAGGACCCACACATATCAAGTGTTCATTTGTTTGTACAAAGCAGGAGAACAAGCACAGGACTATTGAATGAATGGAGCTGTGTCTGTTCAGTGCTCAGCAGCCCTGGGCCCTGCACTCCATACACAACATACCAAACAGAATTAGGAACCTGAGGCTGAAGCTGACAGCAAGGCTTGAGCAGAGATGGAAAAATCCTCTCCCGCAGCGCGTTTTGGCAGTGCTCAAAACCGTGTTTCTAACCTACCTGCGGGGCAGCGTGGGGCGGACACGGGTGGGCAAAGCTGGGGCTCGCTTCCAGGCTTCAGGTCTCGAAGGCTCTGCCGTTTGCAGACACACTAACGGAACCACACAAACCACACAAACCACACAAATCAGCCTCTCCCGGCGGCCCGGGGAGTGACCTGTGCCCTGTTCTCATCAGGACCTGACCCGAGTGTTCTCCTCCTGCCGCTTGCCGCAGCGTCCCCGCTAGTTCAGCACAGCCACCTCCCGCTGTTACCGGTCCAGGGCAAACCCTGGCCCCGGGGAGCACAGAGCTGTCCCAGCCGGGACACTCCTGAGCGCCCCAGCCCGGAGTCTCCCTCCCTCAATACTCGCATTATTTCTTTTGCAGGAGGAGCGCGTTTGTTCTCCGTGCCCGAAGCGCCGGGGACGCGCTGCGCGCCGGGGCGAAAGGCTGACAAAGAAAGGCGGAAAGGGGAAAAGCCCCGTCCCAGTGCCCGCAGCTCCGGGCGGAACCCCGGCCCCCTCCGGACGCCCCGACGGAATTTGGGGAGCAGCTGAGATGCCGCCGCACCCGGAGCATTCGGTCCCCGCCGCCGCAGCGGCCACGGAGCGAGCCCGGACCCCCGCCCCGGGGACCCCTGCCCAGGTTAGTGCCGCTGGCTTCGCCCCCGCCTCCCGTCCCCTTGGGTTTTGTTTCCCCATCGTTTCCCTCGAGCCATTGAATTCCGGCGATTTTACCATCGGGCAGCGCCGCGGAGAGCGGGGGCCGCCGCTCCATCCGCGACCAGGGGATCCAGAGGGAAGCCAAGCCGCCCCTGCTCTGGCTGCGCTGCCAGCGGCTCCGGGCGAACGGGACCGACCGCAGCGGCGGTGACCGCGGGCAGGGCAGTGACTGCAGGCGGCGGTGACCGCGGGCACGGCAGTGACCGCAGGCGGCAATGACCACAAGTGGCACTGACCGCAGGCGGCAGTGACCGCGGGCACGGCAGTGACCGCGGGCATTAGTGACCGCAGCAAGCAATGACCACGGGCATTAGTGGCCGGGGCAGGGCAGTGACCGCAGGGAGCAGTGCCCACAAGCGGCACTGACCGCAGGCACTGGTGACCGCAGCCAGCACTGACCTCAAGCAGGGCTGACCGAGCGCGGCGGGGCTGGAGCGGGGCCGCGGGAGGTCGCACCGGACCCGACAGCCTGGGCTGGGCAGAAGCGATGCAGAAAGGTCCGCTCGGACCGCGGCTGCCTGCCGGGGCACGGAAGGGGCCGGGTTCTCTCTCCCCGTTCCCCGCGGGTCCCTTACCTGCGCTCCGGGCTCCGCTCCCCCGCCGGCGTTGCCGCTCCCGCCGAGGCACGGATAGGCAGCAGCCACAGGGAGTTTAGGGACTTCCCGAAGCCCTGCCGCCCTTCCCGAGGGGGGTCAGTGCCGGGGATGCCTCCCCCCAGCCCCGGGACTCCCCCGGTCCTCCCCCCGTATCGATTCCCGTCCGGCGCTGACAGCGTTTAGGCCGGGATTGGGGGATAATGGGAATATCATCTGAAGACAATTACCTTTGGAGCGCGCTCGCTTCTCCTCCCAGACACTGTTATTTGAGCAATAGGATCATTTGATTTCATATCGCACTAAATAACCCCCGGCCGCCGCAAATTGCCGCCTTCTCAACAGCCACCCCTTGGAATAAATTGCACAGCGACTCCTTGGGCTCCGGCTTCTTCTTCTTCTTCTTCTTCTTTTTTTTTTTTTTCGTTATTTCCCCCCCTCCTTTTTCTGCTCAGCGGAAGAGTATTTCGGGAGAAGCAGGGCCGGAGGCCCGATGCTGGTGGATAAACTGCATCCAGCAAAGCTCCAGCTCCCTTAATAAACCAAGCGGCCAAGATCTACCCGCACTGCTTTTCCTCGTGTTTTTCTCCCCCTCCCTCGTTTTTTTTTTTTCTCCCCTTCTTTCCTTTTTTTTTTTTTCTTCTCCCCCTTTAAAGCAGTTTTTCCCCCGCCGGGTCCCACCGACGGCAGGGCTCAATGTGCCTTTAAGGCTCTGTCAGCGCTCACCTGGTAATCTGGTCATCGCCGGCCTCATTAGATCCGTATTAATGTCAGCAACGGATTGCTAATTAGATTTGCGGGATAAATGAAATTACCCGAGTGGGCTGCGTGGGAGGGGGAGTGCAGTCACCCAGTGCCTCCCAGGATTTACGGGGGGAAAAAATTAAAAAGGAAAAATAAAAAGGAGAGACATAATTTTATTTTCCATTCTTTTCTCCCTCCTTTCCCCTCCTGCCCCCCGAGCCCCATCCCCTCCTCAGGCTCCCCTCTGACAGCCCCTGGCCGAGGAATTGCCCAAACTGCTCCGTGGCTGGGTCTGGGGGCTCTGCTAACGGAGCCCATCGGTGCCGCACCGGGCGCTCCGTGCCGAGGGATCCCGCTCGTGTTGGATTCGTGGATCCCAGGGAGCAGCTCTGGGGTCTCACAGGGGTCGAGGGACAGACCATGGCATTATTCATCCTGTTTATTTATCCTTATTAGAAAATGGGATGAAAGAACAGGGCCCGGCGCCTGCCTTTAAGCGCCGGCTCAGCAGCGCGCACACAGCCCCAATTAAACACTGCCCGGACCAGGCCTTTCTCCATATTAGAAACCCAGCTCTGTTTAACGAGGACCAATTAAATCCTGCTTCATTTTACCTGGGATCTCACAATAGACCTGACAACAAATTCCCTTTCTTCTTCCCTGGTAATTACTGCAGAATCAGCCCTGCTGCCGGGGCAGGAAGCCCTCCCCGATAACCCACCTGAACCCCGGCTGGATCCCAGCAAAGCCAGGGGCCCTTCCTGCCCCAACGCCACCAAAACCCAGCCAGGATCAGCCCCAGTCCTCTGCCACTGCAGCCCACCATGGTGCACAGGGCAGAGTGGGGCCCCTCCTGGGGAAGCATGTGCAGCTATTCCAGCCCAGCTCTGCCTCCATTCCCAGGCCTCCCCTGAGCACCCCACAATGTTAAAAACTGCACCCTGTCTCCCAGGGGACATCACTGCCACCGGGACATTCAATTAAATAATCCTGGCCCTTTGCTTCTCCCACAAATAAATGGCTTTTTTTCCTCCCACAAATATTTCCTTTCCCAAGTTCCCTTTCAAAAGGGAAAAAAAAGAAAAAACAAACCAACAAAGAAACAAGACCCCAAACTGGAGAACAACAGGAAAAAAGGAGAGGGGGGGAAAGAAAAGAAAGAAACTGTTCTCCTTTCTTTTCCCTGTGTGCAGGGTAATTGATAGGCTCTATCAGAGGTCAGGATTTGCATAAGAATTAAGAGCAGTAAATTAATTTAATATTCCATGCACATCTCCAATTATTCCTGCAGACCTTTGTCTCCGCGGCTGGCAGAGAGAAGGTTCAGCTGCTCTTCAACCAAACAACATCTGTGCAGTTAATAATTTGATAAACAGCTCATACAAATAGTTTCTGAATTATCTGCCAACCCAATGACTATTCAGTTTGGAAACACTCGGCGAGGGCTGCGCCGGCGGCTGCGGAGCCCTGGCCCAGGGATGCTGCTGCGGGGGCAGAGATTGGCCCTGTGAATCCCTAAAATATCAGCAGCCCTTTGCAACAAAACCCCAGCAAGAGTGATACGTGAAATAAGCGATTAGCAGTAATTAACAAGAGCCCGCCCCCCCCGGTGTGTGCCGCAGGTGGATCCGTGTGAGGTGCTAGAGGAACGCTTGGGCTCAGTGATCTTGGAGGGCTTTTCCAACCTTAACAATTCCATGATTCCATGTCTGCCAGGGCCGTGGTTCCTGCAGCACTCGCAGGCCTGACCTTAAGTTAGAGAGAGTGGCAAAGAGCTCTCCTGGCGATGCCACTGCTCCTCGCTCCCCTCGGGCATTAAGCATCACTCCAAAATTAATAAGAAGTTGATTTTTAAAAGATTATGAAGTTCTCCAAGCTAAAGGAAAGGTTAATGCACTTCTCCATAGTCATACAACCTTCATGTCTGCTGTCATAAAGAGCTGATTTTTTCTCCCATTTAAAAAGAGAATGTACACCATGGACAGAAATCCAGAAACAGGGACACAAACAGAAGCGAAGGGATGAGGTGCCAAATTTGGAGGGGTGTCTGGGGCTTGATAAACCACTGCAGGCTTATCACAGCGAAAATAAGGCCAGATCCTGCAGCAGGGCCGTGGGACAGGCCAGACCTGGTACCTCCCCCGGGGGAGGGAGATCCCACATTTGGGATTTGGAGCTCCCAGGCTCCATTCCCCCTGTGCCAGCCCGCGCTGTTACCTGGCTGCAGCACACTCCGAGCTCACCGTGGGGAATCAGCCCTCTGAATATTCAACACCGGCAGCTCCAGGGCTGCCCAGAGCCAGGGATTTGCTAGGAAATGGAGGCTTGTTCCCTCCTTTCCAAAATTCAGATCAATGCACTGTGCTGCCTCTGGAGCCTGAGGCTGCTCTGACCTGAGTGTGTACTTTGCCTCAGCTCTAATTAAACAAACACATCCCAGTTTTTGTTTTGGAAGCTAATTGTGCTGTTTTAAGGAATTCAAATCCTGTTTTTGCAGTCCCCAATTCCCAGCACTTCGTGTTGCAAGGAGGGAATTGGACCCTCAGCTGTTTTCTGTCACCCAGCACGGGCACCCCTTCCCCCTGACATATTCCTGTGGTTCAGCAGCCCAGGGCCTGGCACAGCCGGTTTTGGGATTGGGAAGAAGCAGTGGTGGCTTTGGAGAGCAGGATGCGGCGTTTTTGGGGCTGTGGGTTTACCCTTGGGGCTCTTTAGCCCTTGTGGTCCCTGGATTTAACCCCAGCAAGGGGATTTCAGCACTGACACTTGCCGAGGGGCGCCGGGCACCTTGGTTAGCATTATCAGAGCTCCGGGCAGAGATTGCCACGTGTGGGAACATTTTATGGTATTCCAGCTAGGCTGCAGCCCCCACGGACACCCTGGCACTGCCACATCAGCCACATCTGCACGGAGTTTCCTTTGGCATCTCAGCCACCCCACCTCACCAAAGGCAGAAAAATCCAAACCCAGCCTGTGCAGATTTCTGGGTGCCCGGGAGCCGCCATCCCAGCGCCGCTTTTTGGCACAGAAGGTCTCTCTTTACGGACTAGCCCGTCGAGCTGCCGCGCCACTCTTTTCTTTATGGAGCCGCAGAAGTGTCTGTAATGAGAGATTAAAATAGTAGTCGTGCCCCGTGATTTATTTTTGAAGTTCTCGCATCTCCGCGCGTGTAAACACCCCGGGCTGCGGGCCGGGATGAATAACGCAGCGCAATATATTAACGAGGGAGAAGGCAAAGAGAGACGGAGAAGGGGGAAATGGTAAGTTATGGGGCCTTTGGAGGCAGGGCAGGGGGAGGCTGAGCACGGGGGGGCTCGCTCCTGCCTTCCCCAACGCCGATAAATCAGCGGCCTCGCCGGAATAAAATATGCCGGGTGCCCGTGGCGGGGCGGCACGCGGCGCGGGAGCGCGGGCCACGCACGCTGACTGCAAATGGGGTGGGCCACCAGACGCCGCCATAAAACACCCCCTTGCCTCCCCCGGCTGATTATCCACCTCATGCATAGCAAATGACGGAGCGGGAGCGCCGGCGGCGCCTCGGCCGCCGCCGAGGTGAAAAAATAAAATATTTACAGACTGACAGGCTAATGGACACTTTGCCAAAGAGCCGTTCGAAAGAAGTAGTAAATGGGCCCGTGCTGATGCAGGGCAGCGGGCCCGGTCAGGGATCAGGACACGCGGCACCGGATCGGATAACATCTAATTGGCAGGTCACATCCAAATGAGTGTAGTCATGCATCATCCGGAAGGCTTTCTGCTGGTTATAAAGACACTTGTAAACAATTCAGCCGCTGAACATGGCAATAATATGTTGATCCGGCATGTAATGAGGTGTTCCTGGAATCAATAAACTAGTCATGAAGAGCAGGGAGCAAGGTCAGCGCCTGCCTTTTTGATGACCTTTGCTGGCTGGTGAGGACATCATATACTCTGAAGAGGACTTTTCTCATATTGCAGAAGGCGCCGAGTGTCAGAACTTCCATTCGCAGCAAGCAAATGAACAGCCGGGCTCTGCATGCTAATGAAGTCCAGGCTATTTTCCACCTTTTCATCTGCACATTATGCTCTTGACTTTGGAGAAGGTGGGAATTAGGTTGGACCCTCGTGTCAGACTGCCTGATGGCTCGGCTCCGGAAAACTGGTAATTGAAGCTGATGACTGATGCGGAGGAGGCCTGAATTTGGAAATAAACAGTTTCAAGCACTGCATGTCATTTCTAGAGAGACTGCTGAGTGAATGGAAATGAGCTCCGTTTCGCCGATCTAATGCAGTTTCTCAGCAGGAAAAACACCGTCTTTGAGACAACAATGCCAATCAGTGAGATTTAAATGTCCTGGCCATAATGTAAGGAATAGCACCTGCCTCGGCAAACAGCACTTAGGGAAATGCTGCCCTGCACTGCGTCCTGCGACTCCTCTCCAGCCCCCAGTGCCAGGCTGGAGGAGCTGGGATGCTCTGGGGCTGCTGGAGAGGGCATGGCACACACTGCGCTCAGTTGTGGCCATGGAAAGGACACTGGTGACACCAAGGAGCGTGGCTTTGAGCCACCCTAGCTGAACACAGCACTGCCCCGCTGAACTGCTCCTCCCCGGCACGCCGAGGAGAAATCCTGCTGGCCTCAGCCGCACCGCTGCTCTCCTGACCTTACACCAGTCCCACAGAGATGAAAAAATGGGATTTCTGGGCAAGGCACCCCAAGGCCAGTCTGTTCAGCCTTGGCTCTGAACACCCCAGCAGCTGGGAATCAACTTTGCAAATGTTACAAAATGTGGAATGAGGCACAGCCGCTTGTGTGCTGGGGCAGAAGTAACCTTGCTGAGGCTTCCAGGGCTTTGAGGTGTTTTCCTTGACACAGAATCCCAGCCTGGTGTGGAAAAACCTTTAAGTCCATCTCGTTGCATCCCCTGCCACAGGCAGGGCACTTCAGACTTTACCAGGTTGCTCCAGGCCCTGTCCAAGCTGGCCTGGAAGTCTCCCGGGTCCAGGGGCAGCCACAGCTTCTCCATGCCCCATGTGTCCCCTCTGCGGGTCCCCCAGGCACAGGTGGCACTCACCTGCCCCGTGTTCCCCCAGCAGCCACACACCCACGCTGCTGGCGGCACCAGGTGGGGTGTGCTGCAGGCAGGGGCTCCCCAGAACCCCTCATCCCCCCCATCAGAGCCCGCTGGGGTCAGCATCTCCCCACATCCCACACCCCACACCCCACACCCCACATCCCACAGCCCACATCCCACAGCCCGCTGCCGAAAGGCGCCGGCTGGCCCCCGGAGATGGCTGCATCAGGAGCGGGTGTGTTTGTGTAATAGTTTGCAACCCTTCAACATGAAAGGATGGAGACGGATGCGAGTTATTATTATGAAAATGAACCGAGCAACAGACAAAAATATTCAGGAGATGTAATCTGCGTCCCTACAATGCGCTCGCGGAGAAGAGCACTTGGCAGACAGGAGAGTCGCCGTCAGATACATTGCCTTTTGTTAAATTGCTTTTGCTCTGACAATGCCTTTTAAAACCACATGCAATCTTAATTTAAAATACCCAATACCTCAAGGTATAGGGGCCCAGTGCCGGTTTCCAGCTTGGGATTTGTCCAAAACGATTCTCTCAGCTTTAATACTGCTATTCCTCATTTTAATCACACAACAAAAGTGGGAGCCTGAATTCGCTTGTAAGAATCCATGGACCGGGTCCAAACATCACTAAAAATCAGTGGGCACGCATCGATTCCTGCCTGCCACCTCACTGCTGCCCAAATCCCTGGAAGGTTTGCCCGAGGAAGGGGCAGCTTTGGCACACACGACGGGTGGAAAGCAAAGCTCAGCTTTCCCATCCTTTTAGAAAATGGCTAATGGTGAGGAAATGCCGAATGTGGCAGGGCAAGACACTATTGCATTTTTATTTCCAGAGACAGAGTGGTGGAAAACAAACCCCCAAACAAACCAAGCAGCACTTGCAGGTCACCACTTTCTTCTCCTCCCTGGCAAGGAGCACGAGGCCTCCATGGATGAGAGTTCTGCTGTGGGTGCCAGCTCTGCACCGCTTCACTCAGCACTCAGGAGAACACCCCACGCTCCCTCAGAGGCCCCTGGGTGCCAGATTTCCCCTTTGCCCTCGAGGTGTGTGGTGGCATTTTGAGGCCATCCGTGAGGAAGGGCAGGTGTGTGCTCTGGCACAATGCTGGCCCCGGGCTCAGCCCATCCATCAGAGCTCCTCCGGCCTCCCACCTCCACAGATAACCTCCTTCCCTATGCTAATTCCCTCAGAACATTATGCAGACTGTTTATATTTCTGTACAGCCAGAACAGGCTGCTGACACAAATCAGCCATTAGCCATTCACACTGAGGAGTCTCCGCTAATTGGGCAGAATGTAATTAGTGATTATGTAATATCTAAGCTCTTGCAACTGTCATTAATGTCCACTATTCACCAGAGATAGTTCTTACTGAATTAGGGAATGATTACTGCATGCTAAATCTACTTAATCCTAAATATGCTAATTAACACCGCCTGCACTTTAGACAGTGGTTAAAAGCACTAGTCACCTCAAAAAAGGCTCTGATACACCAGAACCCAAATTGCTTGCGATGGATTTTCCCTCAAAAGGTAAATTTGTTTAATTAAACGCTGTAGTAAACTGTTGGGCACAGGAGGGGCCTTCTGGAACGATCTCGTGAGGTGCCACCGCAGGGCAGCGATGCTCCTGCAGCACCCTGGGTCTCCTGCAGCATCCTGCTCCAGGCACAGCCGTGCCCCCAACAGGCCTGACATGAGCAGAGCCCAGTGTAAAACAGCTTTCCAAATGCTCCCCCTCCAGGATTAACCACCCTGTTCCTCAGGTCATAAACAACAATATTCCTACAGGCAGATACAGGAGCTTCACTCCATGAATTCTGGCTTAAGTCCTAATTTGAAGATCGATAGTGTAATTTTTAGATTGATTGTGTAGAACGGACTTCAAATATTAAATGCTAAAGGAATGGGATAAATAGAGCAATTGTACAGGTTTAAAAGGTCCCTTTCCAAGGCCTGGGGTGTTTAATGTATTCTGGGTTTCTGGGGAAGAAAAAGATATGGCTGTCATGAACCCCAGGATAACAGCAGCCTGTGATTTATGAAGATTCCTCCTGCTTATATATTTTAGATAAATAATGCCCCTGCGTGTGTCTCTGCGCTCATTCATAACCAAAAGCTGCCCGGGCTGCGCACAGAGCTTGTGCAGGAACCTTTGGAATCGGCTCAGAGGGACGGGATAACTCACGGATCAGACACAGAATAAGTCATGGTGTCACAAGGCCAGGAGTGTGCTGGGCAGAGCCACGGAGCACGGGCACAGCCAGAGCCTCCTCACGGGGAAGGCACGGGGCAAACACGGCCCAGGGGGCAAACACGGCCCAGGGACCTCGCCGCAACCACCGCCACGGAAATGAAAGAATTAGCCACACAATGAACCCCTAATTGCCTGGCAACAGCATTTAGGCCCCATTAGGTAGATTTGTAACTGCTTCCAGAGAAATAAACTCCTGTGTCATTAGATAACAAGGGAAGAAATAGGTTATTTCCTTTTTGAAAGGTATGAAAGCTTCCAATTGCCTGATGTACGCGCTCAGTAGATTATTTTCTGTCATCTCAGTTAATTGAATTTTACCCATTGCTCTTAGAATTCCTCCCTTTCGTGTGAGGTTAAAAAGTTCAGAGGAGTTCATATTTTTGAACCGCGTCCAGTTATCGCACGGGCGGACTCCAGCTGCGCAGGGCGTGCCAGGAGAAGGGAGCAGCAGCCAGCTGTGCAGGGATGGCCACAGCATCTGGGTGACCATGGAAAAATGTCACTGTCCAGGCAGCCTCCAGCTGGGACACAGCCAGGAGCCACCGGCAGGGACCTGCTGCATGCTCCGTGGTTGCTGTGCCATGACAGCACCTCCTCCCCTGGGAAACCAAACTGGAGACCAGAGTTAAAATAATTCCTCAGGGGATCCTGGCCAGCGTGCCAGCTGGGGTGGAGTGCCACGTGCACCAGCCAGACATGGGAGGAGGGTTTATTGCAGCCCTGCTCTGGTGGTGGCTCTGTCACCCTCTGTCACTCTCCCTGCCATCGCCAGAGATGCCCAGCCCTCATGCTCGAGCAGTGCCCTCATTCCTGCCTTTCCAAAGCAAACCTAGGCAGTTCTTGATTTCTGAGTAAACCCAGAGCATGCATCACTCCTCTCATCATCGCTCAGGCTGCTGCTCTAAAACATCATCCCCTCCTCCCCAATCACTCCTGAGAGGCAGTGGCACCCTGCCATCGCCCACGGTGCTGCCAAAGCCAAAGTCCAAAGTCAGACTCTTGTGGGGAGCTCTGGTTTGATGCTGTGGGACATTTGCTTTGCAGACCAGCACCTCCTGGAAGGAAAGGGCTGGCTTGGCCACAGAAATATTACCAAAACCATCATCTGGTGACTCCAGAGCCGCTTGATTTTAAACCCTCCTGAAAAGCCAGCTCCATTTTCTGCTTTGGTGGAGCCCAATTCCCTGGGCTGGCGTAGGAGAATAGATCAGCCCCGGCAGCGGGGCGCTGTTATCCAGCTCCCAACTATTATGACACAGTTTCTATCAGAACAGTTTTCTTCTCAGCCAGTCAAGTGGAATGATCCCTGAAAGCCACGGTTTGCGGCAGCGACGCGCTCAGCACTGTCACAAATCCATGGCTGCCCACACGCAGGCCAGCAGCCAGCAAACAAGGACGTGGAAAAGGGCCTGCAAAGGCAGCAGGGCTTCGAAGCACTGGGCAGGGAGGCAGCAGCAGAAAACCCAAGGATGGGAGGATGAAATATAAGTATGGAGAGATGAGTACGGTGGAGCAGCCAGGCCCAAGGAAACGCTCCTTCCTGAAGTCTCTGAGGTGCCGCGTGTGCCGGGAGCTGGGCGCGCCTCCCCTCGCCTGCCAGCCCAGGCCTGCTCCTGCTCTCTGTGCCCAGCACCAGGAAGCCTCCTCAGCACCACAGGAGCACAGCAAACCTTGGCACCAGAGGGGTCAGGCACTGCTCCTTTTCCCCAGGAATGGGGGACTCAGGCTTGGGAGACCTGCTTTGGAGAGCTGGATACCGATCTGACCTCTTCTTCAGCTGGTTTATGGAACTAGTGACAAGGACAGGAGAGGCCCCACGTGCAAGGCTGTGACCCCACAGGGGCGTGGGGGGCCATTGCCCCCATTTGGAGACCACGAGACTGGGCTTCTGTTGGGCCTGGTGATCCCCAAAAACCATCCCTGGTGGGCTGGACGGGCAGCACAGACACCAGGGAGGGGGAGAAGGCGGAAGGGAAGAGCAGGGCTGTGCTTTTCCACGCTGCCTTTTTGTTTTATTTGGTTTTAATTGCACCCCAGAGCCGCTTGTATTAAACATCCCTAATGAAGGAGGGCCAGGGAACGGGAGGGCTGGCGGTGGTGGCCGGAGTGGGGCGGGAGGATGGCGTGGAGCCCCTCTGCCAGCAGAGCTGTGTGTGGGGATAACCTTGTAATCTACAGAAATCTGGGAATTATGATGGATATTACATAAATCAACCTCCCTGTGTCAATAAGGAAAAAAACATTTTTAAAAGAAAAGCAGCTGATAATTAACCCTGAGAGCACGGGTTTAACCCAGATCACCTTGGGGAAGCGCCCGGACAAAGGCAGGCATTCATCCCCGGCCTTTCTCATTTAAATAACCCGGCCTTCATTGGCTCCTGAGGGATTGCTCGGGAACTGCTAAACCGGAGGTTTGTTCGGGTTTGATGTGTAGTCACATTGATTTCCCCCTCCCTCATCTTAATAAAAGGCATTTTATGGAGCCCGGGAGCGGGGCAGGGTGCGGCATCCCGCAGCTCCCAGCAGCGGTGTTTGCCAGCCCGCAGGAGCTCTGCTGACACCTCCAGCCTCATGGCGCTGGAGGATGGCTCTGATGGCATCACACCCCCTTGCTCAGTAGCAATAACCTCATTATTGCTGAGCAAATTGGCTTTGCCCGGAGAAGCTGTGGCTGCCTCTGGACCCCTGTGTCCAAGGCCAGGCTGGACGGGGCTTGGAGCAACCTGGGATCGTGGAAGGTGTCCCTGCCTGTGGAATGAGATGAGCATTATGGTCCTTCCAACCCAAATCTTTCTGAGATTCTCTGCCTTGATTTGGAGCCTGCCTTTTGGCTTTTTCAGGAGCCCATAGGATCATTTAGGTTGGAAAAGCCCTCTCAGATCAAGTCCAGCCATTCCCCCAGCACTGCCAAGGCCATCACTAACCCATGTCCCCAGGTGTCCCATCCATGCATCTGTTAAATCCCTCCGGGAATGGTGACTTCCCCACTGCCCTGGGCAGCCTGTTCCTATGCCCAACAGCCCTTCTGGACTAGAAATGTTTCCCAGTATCCTATCTAAGTATCTCCTGCTGCAACTTTTGAGGCCATGCTGTCCCCTCAGACAAACATCTGGCCAGTTTTGCTCTTGAGGCACCCAACAAACCTGCCAGCCCCTCATGCTCGTCAGCTTAGGCCCCAGGGGAGCATCTCCAGGCTAGTTCCTAATGCTCCTTGCTCTTTCCCTGCATCCATAGCTATTCACAGGGCAGCACCCAAAAATCCACATTGAATCTGGTTTTTGCTCTGGTTTTTCCTCTCCACAAGCCATCTGTGTGTGTGTGAGTGCTGGAACCGGGATCAAGCCGGGATTGCCCAGGAGGGAAAGCTGCAGGCTGGCAGTGAGGGAAAGCTCCTGACCATGCTCCTTCCTCCCATGGCTGCTGCTGGAAAGCCCGGCAGGGACATTGCTGCCCCACACAGGGCCGGAGAAGGCAGGCAGGCAGCCCTGGGAGGGAGGACACACAACCTGCCCGCGCCGCCCTGCTCGCACAGGGCTGCTGCCGGTGATGGACACATCCTTATTCGTAAGTATTTAATGTTTCTTAGGAAGCACTTCTAAAAGAAATTGGTATGTAATGACAGCACTCACTGGAAAACAGGCCGATTATAAAATGCACTAACTTATCTGGTATTCATTTGAAAAGTAAATGGATGCAAGTAAAGGTGAGAGTTCACTACCAATTCAAATATTTTGCTCTAACAGGCTCTAGCACTCCTACTTTAATTCAAGCAGAAGCACAAGTATGAATAATCAAACTGGATGATGCTCATCAAAACCTTTGTGCCTTGCACCATTTCAAATGGTCATTGAAGCTTAATGGCAAAAAATTTACATTATTCCTTTAATTTGTATTCTGTTCCTTCCTTCTGAGTGATGTGATTGTGATTTTCTGTTGCCGGCTGTATTATTTTGATGCAAATGTTATGTGCTGCTACAGTCCAATTTCCTGCTTCGCCCTCCCCTTTTCTTCCCCCAGGAAAGAAACGACAGCTAAAATAGTTCAGAATTGGGGAGGGATTCTGAAATAGTTCCTTAACTACCGCTCCTAATTAAAGCAAACAATGCAGGGTCTTGAAGCACCCTGAAAAGCTGAAAATTAATTATTAGCTGAAGGGGGAGGGAAGTGTGGCTTTGCTCCCCGGACCTTCAAAAAAAAAAAAAAAAAAAGAGAGAGAGAAAAGTGAGGGATCCCAATTCTGCCTACAAAAGAATTAGAAAAGAAAATTTGTAATTCAGTTAAAAACTCCTTTTGCTGGCACATAATCACCTAGGGATGAATGCTTTATTGAGAGGCATGGGGCTGCAAACCAAAGCCTTGCAAACAGGAGGCCCCCGGGGTGCTCCCGGCACGTAATATATGCACCGACTAATTTATTGCGCTGTGGCTAATTTCCATTCCTTGTGCTCGGAGTTGCCTGGCTAATTACAGGGATGTTTTCTTAACTTGGGTAATTGCGCTGCCCGCGCGCGCGCCCCACGCCGGCTTTGATGCGCCCCCACGGGGCGGCTGCGCGGGGCGCCGCCCTAATTAGATTGGCTGCCTTAATTAGGGGAGATGGATGTGGGGGTGCGCCAGCCTGGCGTCGCAGCGGGGTGACGCCCAGGCCCAAGCCATGGGCTCTTCCATGGGTGGTGGCGAGGATGCACCCAAAACCAAAGACATCCATCCCGGCGTCGCTGCCACCACCCATCCCGTTCCCGCCAGAGCCGAGCTCCCAGCAGGAGCTTTGTCCCTCCAAACACCACGAGGGCACAGCCAGCCCCGTGTGCCCCTGTCACCGCCGCTTCGACGCCTGCTCGGCCCGTCCCCAGATCCGCTGCCCTAATTCCTCCCGTCGCAGTCGCTCACGCGGGCATGGCTCTTGTTTGAGAGATAATCACTTCCTTGAAATAATTCCGGCACTCAGCTCTAATAAAAAAGATGTCTTTGCAAGGGCCCTCGCTCCCTGCACGGCGTGGGTCAATTGGGTTCTGCCCCGTCCGCTCTCCAGCCCAACAATTGCCTTTCACCCGCTGAAGAGCGGCCCGGGACGCCCATCCAGGGCCAGCCTTAATAAAAGCTTGACATCTGAGATCGTGCTGCGTTACCCCTGCCCTAGCAGAGTTGGTCGTGATCCCAGAAAACAGTTGTGGTGCCAGTAAAGACCCATCCCCTGGCAGGGAAGGCCGAGGGAAGGTGGTGGACACCTCGGTGCCAGAGGCTCCTGCTGGGGCCATGTGGGAAGCATTGCTTCCCGCCGGGATGTGCCAGCCTCTCTGCAGGACTGGGCCTCCCACACCCATGGGATCCTGGCAGAGACCCCAGGGAGAGGCCATCCAGCACCGGGAGTCCCCGGGTTGTGCCCAACCTGTGGAATTCCACAGGGGCTCTGACAGACCCATGCTTCTCCAAGGTGACTTAAACCCTCATCCAGCTGGAGATGCTTTCCCCTGGCAGAGGAAACATAGTCGTTTTCCTTTTATATTTAAATAAACAAGCGCTTCAGCTCTTGTTCAAGGCTGGCATGTGACCTGGTTTCACACACACCTGAGAAGCAGAAATCCCGTGTCTCTACCGCAAGGTGAATTGACATGGACACCCAGGCAGGGGTGGATCCAGCACAGGAGATTCTCTCCTCAGCTTCCCAGCCAGGCCCTGGGTGCAGCTGCCCAGCAGCCTCCTTCCCAACACACCAGCAGGCTGCAGGGCTCGGAACAGCTCGGTTGGTTTGCCAAGCCAGCTCCGTGCAGCCTGTTGTGCCAAGCCAGCCGCTCCCAGGTGGATTTTGGGGCGAGGAGCCCGTGGCACGCCAGGCTCTTGCAGCCCACCGGGCACCACGGGCACATGGGAGATGCTCACGTGTGTGAAGCATCTTCTCAGGCACACGCTTGCTGTGAAGAAGGAAATGAAAACAGTCTCCCCCACTCCAGCTGCTTTTGGCATTTCCTTCCTAATAACTTGGCATATTCACTTAATACAGGCCGGCTCCTTCCAAGTCGTTAGCGGCGGCGGGAGACACAGCCGGAACGCTGACCTGGTTTGCTTGCCAAGACAGAGCAAAGAGAAACCTTCACATAATCATTTCCAAACATTAAAATGGCTCCATTGTCATTATAGCTGAGAGATTGAATTCGCCTCATCAAAGCGGCGTATGACAGGTGACTCAATAGGCTGGTGCCAAGCGCGGAGGCAGGAGATTAGCAGGGCACTGATATCATTATTTCCGCCTATCACAGATTCGGCAGGGAGGCAATTGTAATTTCTGGGCTTATTAGTCTGCATTCGCAGGAAAAAACCTGGTGATAAACCTCAGTGTGACAGCCAGGCATTTGTGCAGCAAGTGCTGTCACAGTGACACTTGGAAAATGCCAATGTGGATACGTTCCCCTAATCCCCCCTAATGGAGGTTAAAGCCTGGCACAAAGGCACTCTTATCGCTGATCGGGACACTAATAACATTTGCATTTTTAAGTTAAATATAGTAAGTAAAGAGTAAGTCTCCTCCTCGTGGCTCCGGCAATTAACTGGGCCTCGGAAGGATGAAAGCCGAGCGGAGATTCCAGCGGCCGGGCTCTCTCCCGCGGCATTCCCAGAGCTGCGCCTCCGCTCTCCGTGCTCTCCATGCTCGCCAGGATGGCACCGCTCGCGGGGCTCCCAGCAGGGGAGATCCCTCCGGGGCTTTCACACACTTTTACAGGTGGTTTTGCTTCGGAAGGACAGAACTCTTAGGGTTGTTTATTTTCCTGCCCCACGGTGCCAGCTGGGCTTGGGGTTCCGCTGGGAATTCCCCCCGGCCGGGAGCTCAGCACGTGTGTGCCACGGACACGCACACGCACGCTCTCCACAGGAATTTCTTAAGGAAAAGAATAATTACAGGTGGTAAACTGTTACTTTTCCACATTTAAATAAGAGACCAATTAAGAAGACTATGTAATTCAATTCTGGAGTGAGTGCCACTGAATTCAATTTGTTTCAGGTCAATGAATATAATGTGAAGTTATTAACAAAAAGGTCAGGGACTGCATATAAAATATACACACATGACACAGGCAGAGTAATTAGTACACATTTCACATGTTCTGCTGCTCAGACATATGGTGTACAAAACCTGAGCGGGATTAGATGGTAATAAATGTTCCCCTCTCCCTCCCACCAGCTCCCTATTTAAATGGGGTTTATGGCTATTCCCCCGGTGTTCCTGGGATCTGCTGGAGGCTGAGGACCCAGCACTGAGGTAGGGCCCTCAGCCAGGGCCAAGCTACCAGGAAAGCTGGGATTCTCCCAGGGTGAGGGATCCCCATGGAGCAGCTCAAGCCACGAGCCAGCATGTGCTGGGCAGGGACAGTTTTTGGGGACCTCATCCCCGGGCTGTGCCAACAGGGCCATCCCTTTGTGCTGCCCTCACTGAGAATTACTCTGCTTCTCCATGCCTGTTTGCTACAAGTGCACACTCAAGGTGAAGTTATTGCATTAATGATAATAAAACATGCAAATTATATGGTTAGGCAGTGGTTGAATTTGAAAAAGTCCATCTCTCACACACACACATGCACAGATGCACACAAAAAAAAGAGGCTAATGTAGCCCCAAATGCCTTTTTGACCCTAAGCTTGAGTATTGGACACCTGGATTCTCTTGCAGGTAAAGATGCACTTTCATAGGGAAGGAATACAAAGTCTTAGTGAAAACTCCCCTGAAAGTGACAGCAAAGCAAGAAATCCCAGGGTGTAGAACTCTGCCCAGCACCAGAGGTGCTCTGGTGTCCAGTCAAGGCCACTCCTTGGGATTCTCTGCTGGTAAAGGATAACCCTGATGGGTTTGTGTGCTCCAGTGTTTTCCCTGGCATCTTGTGTTCAGAATGAGATCCACAACCCATTTCCCAAGTTGTGCTTCACCTCCAGTGTGGCCTGATGTGCTAAGGAAATGAAGTGGTTTGTGTATACTAAGAATTAGCATTTACTACTGAACTTGGGAGCAGTATCCTCAACTGGAGATATTTATTCTACCCATTATTCCTGTTTGGGTTTTGTGCAACAGGAAAAGCAGGGAGTGAAGAGCTCAGGAATGGTGGGGACAGCCCTGGGTCCATACAGGTCTAGCATTTGTCTGCAGAGAGGGAGCTGTGAAGTGGCACTGGCTGGCACAGGTTCGGGGTTGAATTACACCTGAGATTGGCATGTTCATTACTGTTGCATTGGCCAGGTGTTCCAGCCAGGATCCCACCGCCAGTAGGATTCTCTGGGTTTGCTCTGAGCAGACCCAGTGCTCACAGGAGAGCCCATCCTTAGACCAGGGAAAGGGGCCTGGTGAGGTGTGGGCTGGCTGCAGCTCAGCTCTTCAGCTGCCACGGCCTGTGCCTCGCCCCACGGGGATCCCACTGGGATCCAGGGCTGCACAGCAATCCCAGGCACGGCAGCAGCCACCAGGAGCTGCTCCCAGGCACAGCACACCCTCCCCGGGCTGGTGGGACAGGGTCTGATCAGTGCTGCTGAAACCGCTTCCCAAAATCCAGCATCCCATGCTCACCCACGAGGAGAGAAGCGAACAGAGGAAGGGCAGCTCAGCAGGTAGCTGAACACACCATGTGGAGAGGCCAGAAAAAGAGGCAAACAAACAGGAGAAATCTATTTTGTTGTTAATTAAGGAGTCATTCCCCCCCCAAGCAGCCCCTTTGCTCTCCCCCTGATTCCCTAGTCTTTAAAAGCGCTGAAGCGATTTACTCTCCGTTTTACTGTTTGCCTGTGCGTTGGAAGAGAACAAGTAAATAAAAAGCAGGGAAATACCTATATGAATATGAAATACCCATTTGTTTTCCCTTCTCCCCCCTTCCTTCTGAGTTTTCTAAAAACCCCACGGCACGACTCCCCAAACCTCCCCACAACCCCGAGCAACAGCGCTGCCCCTCTCCATCCCCCCAGTGCCTCGGGCCGGGATTTTGTGAACACCCCGGGGATTTGCTGCGCGTTTTCCCCGCAGAAAGGGGGGTGCGAGCAGAGCTCCCAGGCTCGGGGCAGGCGCGGGGCGCGGGCGGAGGGGACGCTCCGCTCCCCTCTCCCCTCTCCCCGCTCCCCGCTCCCCGCGGGGTCGGTGCCCCCAGCTCCGCAGCCTCTCAGCGCTGCCGCTCCCCGGCGCTCTCATTAACTGAGGATTGCGAATGGGTCAGCAGATCTATACACGCCTGTGTTCCTCGGCCCGCTTTATTTATTTCTTTCTTTTGCAGGATGCTGAATAACTAACCTTTCCCTCAATAGGCAGATTTAAAAAAAAAAAAATAGGATCCATCACACAGCAGCAGGATAGCCTTGCTCTGTTTTGACCTTTCTGAAATTAATTTCCCAATCTTAGCTTTCAAAATCAGAGATTGAAAAGACCTATTAGATCAGCCAATCCATCTTATCACTAGTACGGCAGCAAGCAGAGACCCCAGCCAAGTGCTTCTCTACACAGGGAAAATATTCTGGAATAAGACAGGGCATGAATTTAAAGTGAAATACCTGTTCTGGAATATTCTGCACGTGGACCCGTACTCCGGAATAACTGCGTGTGATCCTGACTTTGCTCGGTTGACACCTGGAGCTGCTCACTGGAACAGAGGGGAGAGAAAAAAAATCCCATTTTACCTTTTGTGGGGTAGCTGTGGGGAAGGATTCCCCCCGAGCCTTTTTTCCCAGACAGGCTGTGGCTCACAGGGCAGCACTGCTGGGGAGGAGTGGGATGGGTGCTCAGGGGAATTCCCCCTGGCCTGTGAGGATGTGGATCAGGACAGAATTCCGCTCTGCAGCTACCCCAGGAGCCTGGGATGTTAACAGACACCTCCCCAACCTGCAGTGTAGCTCATTTGTTGGGAACACAGCTCTTCTCAGCGGGTCTCTGCTTTTCCAGACAGCAAAAAGCTTGGGGGTAAATCCCCAAATCTTACGGTTTGCAGCAGCCACAGAGCTGCCCTGGCCATCACCACCAGCCCGTGGTGGGGGCCCCAGGAACGCCCCTTGGTGCAGGGAGTGCTCCTGCATCCCTCCCATTCCCCTTGGGATCTGATAGTAGTGTTTTCATGCCAGCAATGCTGACCTGGAGGGGGCAGGTCACCACCCTGGGCTGGCCTTGGTGTCCACCTCCATCCTGCCCCTCACTGCCCAGCAGTGCCTGCCAGGCTCGGAGGTCTCCAGTGTGGCATTCCCAGAGCTCTTGGCGTGTCTGTGGGGTTTGGATGGCAGGGCAGCATCCTGCCTCTCCCAGGAGAACGGAGCAGGCCTTGCAGCACCAGGCCCGGTCACAGCAGGCTGTGGAGCTGGGAGTTTCACCAGCAGTGCCTGGCAGTTTAGAGCCCTGCTACATTTCCTGTCAGCCCCTGGTCTGGTGGCCAGCTCTGGGGCTCTTCCCACGGAAACCCCTCTGTTCCATCCACTGCGACCGCCCGCACCGGGAGCACACGGCAGCGGGTGCCGCCGACTTTGGGCACTCAACAAGTCCGCAGTCAGCGCCAAAAGATCAATATTGACACTTCAGACCATTTCTCTCAATTTGTCTTCTCGTCGGCTGTCGGGGCAAAGTTCCACTTTTCCGATATCTTGGGCTCTCGGCTAATAGAAACAAATAAAGTGAGAGCTTCTGTCCACAATGGGCGAGGAGCATCCATTGTCGGCAGGCGCTAATCGGATTAAATTGGCTCCTGGCTCTATTGCTCGGGGATAACTCACTCCTAAATTTTTTCCCATCTCAAGGGGACGGGCCATTGTTGCTTTTCCCCCCCTTTTTCCTATTTAAATCTGACGGATAGAATGAGGAATGGCTAGAGCTGGCGGCAGTGCCTTCGCCTGGGGAACAAAGAGCAGAGCCCAGCCCGGGGCCGTGGCTGGTGCTGGCCCCCCAAACCCTTCTCCCGGCTGGAGACAGCCCGGAATCACCGCTGCTCCCCTCTGGAAAATGCATTTAAAGCCCGGACAGGGAAAAACCTGCGGCTGTCCATGCTCAGGCCGCTCCCCATTAGCATTTTAATCCGTACCCCTGGCACCAGCCCCTCGGACGGAGCTGCGGCAGCAGCAGCCACGTTCCTGCGAGCAGCCCGAGGAGAGAGACGGCCTTAAATAATGCCACCTTCGGAGGGAGGCCCCAGCTACATTTTGCCCAGAGTCTGATAATTTTCAAAGCTATTGGCAACCTGGGAATTTTCCTGCCTTATCACCAGGGCTCAGCTAACTTCACTAACACTAATCAGAGCTGGAATCATTCATTCAAGGATTGCATGATCATGTTTTTCTTTAGCGGTGACAGCTGCCTGAGCCGCATTAGCAATGCAGATGAGTCAGCCTAATAGGTTAATGCAGAACACGCGAAAATTAGGTTTAATCCCCAGTGAAATAATCTAACATTTTCACATTTCTTGATGTTGGGATAGAGACATTGGTGGTGACTCAATTAGGTGTAATGTAGATCAAAGCAAATTTACCTTCTGGCTGAACCTTCCCCGTAGTTTAGATAGAAGAATATAAGGGTGCTTTACTAATTGGTCAATGGCTGTGGGGAGAATTATGGGGGAAGTGTGAGCGCCGTGCAGGATGCGGGTGTGGAGCGGGCACGGCCGGGCTCTGCTGAGCCCGCAGCCCCTGCTCCTCTCCGTGCAGATGAAGACGTCTGGGGGCTTTTCTGTAGTTTTATTTTATTCCTCCCTCCCCCTTCCCCAACCCCACCCGCCGTTCGTTTTTAATGTCCCGTGCCGCAATATCCCCGGCGAGGTTTGAAAGACCTTGTGTGATAAAAGGAGCATATAAAGGAGAGGAAGAACCCCACCCACCGGCGCGCGTCCGTCTAATGTTTTCATTCCCGGGGAATAACATATCAAACAGCAATCGCTTTCAGTCATAAAGGGAGGGGAACAAAAAATTACATGCCCTCAGTTGCCAAATTATTTTTTTGCCTTGACATCTTAATTCTTAATCCTTGTGTGTGGTCAAATCAGCCTACTATAGACAACCAATCAAGCAATTATTCCTAAATTATATTTGCCCAGCTCACATTGATTGGTTATTCTTTTCTTATTGGGTAAGCTCATTAATTCCGAGCAGCTTGCTTATTATGCTTTCCACATCATTTTCCTTCGGAGCCTATCTACTCACACCAGCCTGCTGATGTTTCAAGATGCCACGCAGAAAAAAAAGGCCGAGTGATCTATTGCATTGTCTCTTCCAGCAATTACAATTCACATTGCTGATTAACTTTGATGTGAAAACTAATGAGATAAGGCAAGTTATCAAGGCGGACCTGATCGTCATCTCATTTATAGAGCATTTGCCATCAGTGAATGACAAAAACTAATGAAGATGTATCTGACAGCAGGCTGAGCCGCGGCCGAATTTCGTTTCTCATCAGCGAGTGCTCTGCTTCGAACTCATCAGTCTATCTGAAACATGTGGAAATTAGCTTAATAATGAAAACACTTCATCCAAATAGACAAATGTTTACATTAAAACAGCTACATGATAAATAGATGTTAAAGATTTTATGCCTTCTTGAGTCTAAACAATGGAGCACAAAATATGTTCTCATATTCACTAAATCATGCCCATAAACTCCCTCCCCACGTGCCGCCGCCGTACCTGCGGGCTGCCCTGCTCGCTGCGGCTCACGGAGATGCAGCTCGGGCTCCAACTCAGGGATGCCCGGGCCAGCACCCTGCCCACACGCCCCAAAAGCCGCTCTTTTAGTGCCACCCTAAGAGGTGCTGCTGCTGCTGCTGCTGTGCGCTGACATTTACCCGACGTAGGCAAGTTGCCCCCGGGCAGAGTACAAAAAGTACAGGCATAATTCATGTAAATAAAGCGACGTTTCTTGCCTGAGCCGTCGCCAAAAAGCCGCCTGCAGTATCAGTCTAGTTCAGAAATGTTGTGATAAAAGGGAGGCAGGCAGGGCTGCTCCCATTTTTAATATTGTGGCTTTGGTATCTTTATTTATGAGAGACTATTTCATATTTGTCGGGCGCTAGTTCACAGGCTTCTGCTGTGTCCAAACGAATCCCCAAGACGTTTTTGTATCTGGAATAAAATATTCGTCCATCACCCTGACGGATCTGAACAATACTATTTTTAATAAAAAAGACAGGCATCTGCAAGGCAGAAGGGTGGAACTCTCACTTTAAAAATTATTCTAAAAACTGCGATACCTCAATTAAAATAAAGAATTGGTAAAAAATTCTCTTCCTTTACCATGATATTTCCCTCTCCCTCGAAAAAAAAAATATATGGATAGGTTTTAAAGCAGGAAAAAGGAAATACAGTGTCCCCAGCCCGTCCCTCCGCCCGCACTCACCGCGGAGCGAGCGGAGTCCCCTCGCTGGCCCGGAGCGCGTCTGGGGCTGCCTGCCCGGCCCGGGCTGCCGCATTGTGCGGCGCACATCAGCCCCACAAAGGGCCCGCAGCCCGCCTAAGTTAGACGAAAAGCCTGCTAGGAAGCGCCGGCGACAAATTACTACTTCAGCGCTGGATTAAATGTAAAAGCCCTTCACAGAGCTGCAGATAAATCCTGTGCGCTAGAAGGAACCATAAAAGTACTTGTTCAAGAGCTACAGGCACAAGTGGAAAATTGACCCCAAAGTTTTTTTTTGTGTTGTTTTTTTTTTTTTCCAGTAGCCGAAGTTTATAAAATTTCTGCCGACGCGGGGAGAGGGTCGCGGCAGCGCGGACGGAGCTGGACACGTCTGCGGCCACTGAAATCCCAGCAAGGTTTGCTTGGTGCTTTGGAGGGCTTTTGCTTTGTGCGTCTCTCGTTGGTTTATTTGGGTTTTATCGGGTTTTTAGTCGGGTTTTTTTGATTTCCCCCCCCACTTTCCTTTCCCCAGCTAAAGAAGCAGAATGGTTTCGCTTTCACCGCTGGCGCACAGGGTGGGAAAGCACTGCTCCCATCCCGATTTCCCTTCTCGCTGCCGCCGGCGCAGTTCCACCCCCGCCTTCCTCCCCGGCCGGGAGAGCCGGGCGATGCTCCGAGCTCCCCAGCTCCCTTCGGGCCACAGCAACCCTGGGCACGGCTCAGCTCCCCGGGCCAGCCAGTGCTCCACATCCCCGCAGTGTGCCCGGTGTGCAGCTGCGTGTGCCCGCACGGAGGGACGGACAGCGACGGCGATGCTGCTCCTCCCTCCCCCTCCCCGGCCTTTATCCCGGCCGCCTATTTTAATAAATAATTATAGGCGGCTAAAGGATTTGTTCATTCCAAAAGGTCTCCCCTTCACATTTCTCAGAGGTTCAGCTCAAGGAGACACCGTGATAATAAGGCTGACTCGGGATCCCTACTCCACAATGTCATTATGAGCTACCATTTAAAATGAAAAAAAAGTCTGTATATTATACCTAAAAAGCATTACAAGGTTAGCGTCGCAGCTTGGGGAATATTGAATGCTGCTGGGAAAGCAGCACTGCTGCTCTGAGAGGAGGAAAAGGGGAGGAAAAAAAGCAACGAGAGAAAAATCCTTTCTGAAACACAAGGCTAGAAAAAAGATGCTGAGAGCGAGCACAGTGATCATTTGCATTTCCAATGACTAGGACTAATCCTCCGCTACCACGTTTATATTTTCTTATTACTTTTCCTAATTATCTCCTAGCGTTTTTTTGTTTTTTTTTTTTTTCCTTGTAGCTTTTCCTCCTGTCTCTGTTCCCAGCTCCTCAGCCCGTCATTGTCTGGCTCGGGACTGGATCACCCGGGGCTACTGATGGCCCCTCCGCACTGGCCAGGCCCCACAGCCGGGGCTGGGTGCCTCACACATACACACACAGCCTGGGTGACCGGCCAAGGGGCTCAGCTCTGCTAGGGTTTGTTAAGAAACATTTCTGGGTGCAAGGAAGGGCTTTTTATGGGGCCCCTGGGGCAGAGAACAGCCTCAGCAGTGTCCCAACCCTGGCACGGGCACCTCAGGAGCCACCCAGCCCTGCCACCCCCCCAGAGCCACCTTGGGCCACCCTGGCAGTGGCAGGGAGTGCAGAACAGAGCAGCCCGAGCTCCTCAGCAGAGACAGGACCCCAAAACCCACACTGCCCGGGCAGGAGCGCCCTGCAGTCCCCGCTCCAGGGGCTCTCAGCTCCCAGCCACGCCTGAAACCGGGGCTGTGTCTCACCCCCAGCTCTCAGCTCTGCCTCCGACAAGGGAATTACACCACTAAATAATGCCTGCTCGAGACCAGCCACTAAACCGCTCCCGCAATATTGTCCTAAAATTTGCTAATAGCGGCTCTTTCACATAAATTAAGTGATAATGAAAAAAAGCCTCCCTTTGAATTTATATATATTTCAGCAGAGAATAATGTTTTATTTAAAATAGTTACAGCGCGCCTTTTGATTTGGAGTTTAAAGTAAATAATATTTGTACATCTAAAACATACTCAAGACAAATGAAAAGCCTCTAGATGCTTTTGTATGAGATGCTGAAGAGCTCTACAAACTTAAAAGCACAACCTCAATTAAGCCCATCTTCATCTGGAAAAAAAATTAGCAACTGAAAGCTGAATATATTAGATAATGCACACTTGCAGGAGAGCATTCTCTTAGCAAAAAATTCTTGATAACCAACCTAAAGCTGGCCTTCGAGTTGCTCGATGCTAATTTTGTTTGAAACTGTTTAACTAACTCTGAATAGATATCCATATTCAACAAAGACATAATTAATGGCAACCTTTTCTTCTGCTTAGAAGACATCATAACAAGCAGAAAAGTACAAAAAGATTTTTATAGTAACTAATTTAAGGACAAAGGGTTGACCTCTAGCATTTCATTAAATAAACGGAGCGAATGAAAGAAGAGTGACAGTATTCATCCTTGTTCAATTCAAGCAGCCAATTTCAAAATGCAAATCATAATCTGCAGATGTTGGAGCCTGATATATTTTTTTAAAATATCATTTGTTCAATTTAAGAACATCAGACATTTGAATTTTAAATTAAAAAAAAAAAAATCAAACCCAATTCCCGGCTCCAGGTTTCGGCGCAGCGTGACTGCGCGCTCGGAGCCGGGGTCTGCCGGGGCTCCCCTCCCTCCCCACCTCCCCAGCCATTCATTTTAGACATTATTCCCAAAACCTTTTAATGGAGAAGTTCTGCTAAGCCGCACATTATTTCTGATTAGCACAGCCCGGGGATAGCCGAGAGCAGCTCCGAGCGCGGCCGGGCCAGCGGCTCCATCCTCCCTCCCTGCCCGTGGGCACCTGCTGCTGCGGCCAGGCCGTGCCCAGGGGACAGATCCTCCCTGGCTGTGCTGCCACGGGGCTGCTGTGGCACGGGGAGAAGTGTCCTGGCTCCAGAACCCACGGGCAGCAGAGCCCCAGAGCCCTGCCCGGGCACAGCTGGGGACAGCAGCAGGAGCTGAGCTGACTCTGGGATTGGGACCCCCAAACCTCCAGAGCCGGGTTTTCCTTCAGGTGCCAGGGACGAGGCGCAGTGGGAAAGGAGATTTTGGCTGGACCACGGATGATCTGCAATTCTCTAGCAGGGGAGGGATGAAGTCTCAGCCCAGCTGGACACTCGGCACACGCTTGTTCCACGGGGCTCTGGGGAAGTCAAACGCGTGCCAAGGCACACGGGGCAGCCCTGGGAGCAGCCCCAGCTCAGTGGGCACCACGCACTGTGCTGGGTACAGATCCACAGGTCTACGGAGCAGTTCCTGCCTCATTCCTTCAATGCCCTTTCACCTTTGTCCCCCGAGCACAGGAAGCCCAGGTGTGACGTTAAGGGACACTTCCATTGTGCCCAAGGATGCATCACCACGCACAACACAAAGGAGGCACAAGTTCCTCCCTTCCTGTTTCTACACCAGGATAACCCACAGGGCCTGGCACTGCTGAGCCTGGACACGTGTGGGGTTTGGTTTCTCCCAGGAAATGGCTTTAGGAGGGGCTTTTGGGGAAGCATGAGATTTTACAATTTATTTCAGCCATTGAACTACACAGAAGTTTCTGGCCAACACTGACACCTCCTCAGCGAGCAATTCCCTTCCTTCCTCCATAAATGTGGAAGATCCTGCGTTCCCACCACACTTAGTTACTGCCAAGTTACAGCGGAGCAGAACCTCTGCAAAGGCACGTGTATTAATTAAATTGCTGCTGATTAGGGCCCGTCAGCGCCTGGCAGCACGCGGAGAGGGACTGACACAGAGCATCCCCGGGGAGAGGAGAGGAGAGGAGAGGAGAGGAGAGGAGAGGAGAGGAGA
>JANRGV010000062.1:330440-342262 GCA_024734035.1 Alethe castanea | reverse complement strand
GTTAAAAAAAAATTCTGATAGTTGCTGTGCTGTAATTTGGAGATATCCAGCATATCTGTTTTGATTAAGGGTATTTCCCCTGCCCCTGCCCGTGCCCACCTCGCCTGCCCACATTCTTCTCCCCTCCCTTGGCAGCAGCCTGTAAGGGCACCTCGGCTCATCTCCTTGGCCACCAGCAGGAATGCCCGGGCAGGGGGACGTGCTGCCCCTCCTCGGTGAGGGTGTCAGGAGCCCCTGATCCACGGACAATCTGTGAATTCATTGGCAGCTCAGCCCTCGGGCTGCCCATGCCACAGCCGCCCTTTGCACGGCAAAGCTGTTGGCAGCATTGCCAGACACACTTGGCTTCCTTCAGAGAGACTTTTTAGCTAAGTGACCCTCCTCCTCCTCCTAAATTGCTTTCAGGATCTTAAAATCTTCCCCCTCTCGCCACCAGGGGAGCATCTTTTCCTCTCCGTGCCCACGGTCCAAATTCTTGAGCACAGGTAAACAGACATCCACTCCTGCCTGTCAGCAGGCAAGGAAAGCTAATTAAAGTATTTGTAGCACTGCTGGAAGGTGCTGCAATCCTCTGCAACTGGATCAGAAAGCTGCCTGGCTAAAAACAAGTGGTATTTGAATTTATCATATTTTTCTTGTATGCAGTTTACCCCTTCACCACCACTCCCCATGACATTTCCATCACGAAAGTGTCCCCGCTCCATGGCAGTCTCTTCTCACAGACCTTCCTGAGGGGCTGTGTGTCCACACAAATCTGACCTCCTGGTGAAGGCTGTTTTCTCCCAGGTGCCATAACAAGTTTGCTAACAGTGCTGTGCTGGGGCGGACAGCCAGGCTGGGCAGGCTGCAGCAGAGGACAAGCCACCCCAACAGGAGCTGGAGGCGCAGATGGGTGACAGCACCTTGTGCTTTGCTCTTCACCTGTTACCTGCCCGTGCTTTTCCCTTTGGGACACGCGGCCACACCGAGTCACTCCAAGGTTCACCCCTGAACCAAAAGTTAATCTGAGTTTGAGAACAAAAGCAGTGCTGTTTGTCCTTGCACGCCAAGGATTATGACTATTGAAAGGGCTCCTCATTATCGGCTTGTCACCGTCTCTGCTTTAATCTCCTCCTCTCCTCTGCTCCCTGCCTCCCTCCCGCCAGGGATGCTCTGGGCCAGCCCTGCTGGGCAGCCCATGGCCCCTTCAGCTCCCTAGCGAGATCACCACCTCCTGCCAGAGGAGAAACTCCCACCAGAAATAATCCCGATATCCAAACCCCGGTACCAGCTGCTCTTTGACCCAAACGGCCTGGGCAGCCCCAGCAGATCCAGGTGCTGCGGGCCAGACGTGCTGTGCCTCCCAACGCCTTTCTGGAGCTCAGGTTTCCCTTTCCACAGAATCTACTGCCGACAGAATAAGGCAAAGCCCACACACAGCCATTTTTAAGACACCCTGAGCATTTCAGGAGCCGGGGCACCGATGTCACACACGCCAGCAGCTGGTGACAGCCCAGCGCTGTCACATCAGTCAGCGCTGCAGCAGACGAGCATTATTTGCCCATCAGCCCTGAAAGCCATCGCCACGGCCTGGGAAAGAGACGGGAGACAGGGAACGCACGGCTTGCATGGAGCCGCACCGAGCATCATTATCGGAGTGAAAAACAGCTCGTTCTGAGAGCCGGCGGCGAATTCAGCGTTATCTCCCGGCTGGCACGAGGAAATCTTGGTGCGGCCATTATCTGAGAGCAAACTGGTTCTGTAGTTTGCAAAATTAATAGTATTTAGCCCGCTAGTTTCCGTAGTAACCGGCCCGCCATCCCTCCCTGCCTGCCCGTGGCAAGGTCTCTGAAGCATTTCACAGAGTACTTACCCATTTTCTTGCTCTCACCTCACTCTCACCTTTACTTTCAGCGCAGAACGCAACACAATCCACCGCCACTAAAGACTAGGCTGAGAGTCAGATTAAAATTATCCCTGTTTGCCCTGACCTCTTTTCTCTGCAGGTGAGAGTGTCCCCATTCAGCAGCTAAATGAAGCAGAAATGATGGAGTGTTTGTTTTCCCTGACTTTTCCTCAGCTTGCCAGTAAATTTACAGCCACGAATATGAAGTGTTAATTTAATGTTCCCACTGAGCATCTCATTGTCAACAAAGGCTTCAAACCCTACGAGAGGAAAAGGTTAGCTCATGCAGAAAATGACCCTTATGGCTTGATTGCCTTCTGGTCCAGACTCGCGGCGAGCAGAAAGCGGAGGGCTTTGACTCGCAGCTTAATGCGTTTGATGGCGATAAATGGGAGCTCTCTGCCTCGGCACAGGGACGGAATCACCTGTAATGCTCACTTATTTGTCTGCGGCCCCAAAGGGAAGCGGCCCCCGTCCCCCCCTCCTCCCCCAAAACTAATTTGACAGAACCGAAAAGTTAAACCCTTCATTATCCCCCCAACTTCAGCGGAAGGGGCTTGCTGGCTGCAGATTACAACAGGACAAATTAGCGGTGGCGTGAAGCATGAAATTGCTTTCTTCACCTGGTGCTTCAAAACTTTGAGGCTTCGGCTCTGGTGACGTGCAAAAAAAAAAAAATCTTTCAGGGAGAAGAAGTCACAGAAAGAAAGAATATTAAGGTTTAAATAATCAAAAGCCTCTGTGGCAGAGTTATACTTGCAGAAGGCTTCACTACCAGCACATTTAGTTACTTTGTCTGGCAAAAGGAGCTCAACACTCGCTGTAAGTAACATTTACAGAACTAACTCATGCACCAGTCAGAGCACAACAGGAGCCACTCTATGCTTTGTGCTACACTAACCCTGCCTGGGAACTTTAGGAGAAAAAAGAAACCTTGATGGTGGTGTGGAACAGGTTACAACAATTCAAAAGAGACTCAAATACGAATTTTATTTTTCTTACAGCTAAAACCTAACCTGGAAGCAAGAGGGAGATTACGACGCACGCTAACGCACACACGGTGGGATTGTCCACTGGGAAATCAAGCAAAACCCTCTATTAGCAGCCAAAATGAAAAAACCCCCAAACATCCCAACCCCAGCCAGAATCTATTGACTCAACACCCACAAAAATGCCTTTCCACAAGCTCTTCTGGAAGCCCAGTACCAGACAGGATGAATTTGGGTGAAACCCTTTTTTGCACTGCTGGCATCTGGACTTGAAGCCTATTCAGAGTCAGAGGTACAGGTAGAAGAAGATGTCACCAACTGACCCAGCAGTCTGCAGCCCATCCCTCAGTGCTTCCCAAGGCAGACAGGGATTTCAGAGGTCACAGCTGAAGCACTGGTGTTCCATCAAGGACCTAAATTACACAAATGAGTGTCCAACCCATCCTGCTGGCTGTGCACCTCTGGGAAGAATCCCACATGAACACCACGGAAATCACAGGCCCAGGAAAGCCAGGGAATGGGGGAAACTGATGAAGCCCACGGGGCCACAGAAATATTCACAAATCAGCAGTGGGAACTGAATTCCACAAGCTGCACTTCCTCCAGCACGAAGGAAGAGTGCAGGGTGTCCCCACGAGGAGCAGGAGTGTGCGAGGAGGGATGGCTGCTCCCAATGTTTTATTCAGGCAGGCTGGAGCTCCCAGGCTGGCCGCCTTTGGGAGCCATTTGCCGCTCACATTGTCAGTTAACAGGAGTCATTCTGAAAGCAGCAATTCAGCCGCTCCAGTCCTTTCCTAACAGCGTTTTTCAGCCTGCAATTTGGATGATAGGAAAATTACAACCCTGCTGCACTATATTATGTGATATAAATGTTATTGCAATTAAGCCGATGAGGAGAAACCGCAGAAAACAAAGATGTGTCGTTGCTGCTTTCTCCTCGTTCTCTCCCAGAAGTCGAGCAGTTACAGAAGGGCAGTGCAGGGGAAGGAAGAAGCGTTTCCATGAGCTGGAGGGGCTGCAGGAGCATGGGAGCACTCTGAGACACTCTGGGATTTCAGCCAGCTCCCTGACAAGTGATTTCCCTATGGCACACACCGGGGAGAGCTGCTCTGAGGAACAAGCTACGGCCAAAAGCATCCAGGCATCCTTCTGGTGATGGAACAGGACACGTTAGGGCACTCTGGAGGGGATTTCCCACCAATTCCAGAGATTCCTTGTATCCTCAGCACCCACCCACAGGTTACTTCTCCCAGCCCAAGCTCCAAATGCCTCTGGAGCGTTTTGATGTATCTGGAAGACATCAGCCCAGGCAGCACGGCATCAGCTCCCTGTGCAGAGCAGGAAAACGCTGTCCTAGGACACATGTCCTGTGGGTAGGCCAGCCCCCAGTCCCAGTGTCACCTACAGGCAGTGCTGCTGCTGGGACAGAGCCTGTCTGGGACAGCCAGCCAGCTCTGCAAACACCTGGCTGAGCAAATGTTTACTGACAGCAAACGACTCTGACTTCACTGCTTCTGAAGAGAAAAAAACCAAGGCAAAACAGGAGTCCTAGCGCTCATCATTTACTCCAAGGTGCCGTAACCAGGTAGAAACTTGTCTTTTATATGCTGAACTGTGTCCATGAAAACACATTATCTTTAAGTGGGCACTGGAGGAACCCCACTCAACATTGACTTCTTCATGCCATCGCTAACACTGGATACTTCAATCATTCGAAGGTTTAAGTGGAGATTAGCAGAGACCTCACCTGCATCTCTCTCTGGCAATTCAGCATGTTTTGGGCATGCTCTGCAGCAGCAAAGCTCCTGAAGGGCAAGGCCCTGTGGAAGCCCTGCAATCTGCAGGACAAGGTCTCTGTCACAGCCCCCACCCTGGACAAAATCAGAGCCCAGAGAGGCACGTGCCAGATCCCACTGCTCAGGCAGCTCCCAAAGGGATCCCACTCAGCTGCAGAACACAAGCCTGGCCAGCATTTCAGCAGAAATCCTGTTTCCTCAGCAGTGAACAAGCTCAAATGCTTTAAGAAATATCCCAAGCAACTCTGCCATGCAAGAGGCCTGAGAAGGAAGGCAGTTATTTCTTCCTTTTTGATCCTTTTTTGGGCTCCCAGGTCTGGATGCTGGAGGATTCCAGAAGCTGCCCACAGCACGTGGCTTCTTTGAATGTCCCTCTGAACATCACAGAGCTGTGGAAAGCCCTGGCTCACGTCATTTTGGGTGGAGGGTCTCCAAGTGCCTCGCAGGCAGGGAAGCTGGGGTTCTCCCCAGGCTCAGGGCCCTGCTGGCTGGGCTGGGCTCTCCCAGCCCCGTGCGGACCCTGCTGGCCGGGCTGGGCTCTCCCAGCCCCGTGGGGGCCCTGCTGGCCGGGCTGGGCTGGGCTCTCCCAGCCCTGTGGGGACCCTGCTGGCTGGGCTGGGCTCTCCCAGCCCCATGGGGACCCTGCTGGCTGTCCTGGGCTCTCCCAGCCCCGTGGGAGCCCTCCTGCCCTGCCCCATGCCCTGGCAGCCGGGGCCGGGCAGCCACGCGTCCCTAATGGGCGGCCGCGATGTGCCGTCGCGTCCGGCTGATCAGCCGTGGGTGATCCGAAATGTCAGACCATTATCCTAATCAGGGCCTGGCTGGTGGTAAGTGGGGAAGGCGATGCTCCAAACACAGAGCGGAAATGAGTCTGAATTGCTGCAGCAAGCCAGCCAACCCCTTTGTTCCTGCCGGCCTTTCCTGCGGGCCCCGCTGGCTCGTGTGCTCGCAAGGCGATCCGCAATATCCTCACCAAGACTGAAAGCCGCCTGTCCCAGCCCTACACCCAGGTACCTGCACGCCCACCCTGCTGGGTAACCTCTGCTCTGTGCATGCCCCCATCCCCTGGGAGTGTCTGGGGGGCAATCCTGCTGAGGGCAGGGGGACGGAGCTGCTCGCAGCACCTGCAGCCCACGCTCAGTGCAATAAACACCTGGCACAGGGCAGGGCAGGGGCAGTCAGCTCCTCCTCACACCAGCCGCTTCCAGAGCACTGCTCCTGCCCACCTGTGCTCTGTCCCCAGCCCTGAAAACACTCCTGGCCCAAACCAGGCCCAAAGGATGCTGCCTTCAGCTGCCGTCGTGCTCGGCACTTCCTGTGACTTCTTGGGAAAAGGTTAATTTGAAACATTTCCATACTCCACGCCAGTGCCACAGCAGGGAATAATCGCCCCATTTCAAGCTCAGAGCAAGGCTCAGACACAGGGAAAAATTAAACAAGGATAAGAGCAAGAAACTGTTAAATGTCAAAAATATTTTTACTGCCGGTTCAACAACAAAGTCTGGAGGAGATAAGTCTGTGTGTGTACTAACGTTATATAAAAAAGTGATTATTCAGCCCTGGGAACAGAGCTATTGATTCCAGTAACAAAGGGCACTATATACACTGCAGTGGGCTTGCTCTTTTTAGCCTGGGAAAATTGATTTTCTTAAACTTTCCCTTGAACCTGCAGTAGGGTTTAATCCGAACCTAAAGGAGCCTTTTAAGAACTCCCATAAATTAAAATTATATCTCTTCATTTGGCACATTTTGGGTTCCTGCTGTTCCAGCAGAAGCACGAGAAGCACTGGAGAAAGAGGTGGGCAGAAGAGATAACAGCATTTTGTGACAGCATCCCTGCCACACACGCTTGTTTCCACGCAGTAGAAATAACACACAAACATCCAAATGTTTGCATTCACATGTCAGAAACAACATGTGAACATAGAGGCACAAACATTGAAATGTTTATTTACACACATTAGAAATAACGTGTGAACATTGAAAGCAAGGGAAGCAGAACCTAAAATATGGAGGTGTCACCCCAGCCCATCTCTGTGTCACTGGTGCCATGGAGGTGTCACCCCAGCCCATCCCTGTGTCACTGGGTGTATGGCGGTGTCACCCCAGCCCATCCCTGTGTCACTGGGTGTATGGAGGTGTCACCCCAGCCCATCCCTGTGTCACTGGGTGTATGGAGGTGTCACCCCAGCCCATCCCTGTGTCACTGGGTGCATGGAGGTGTCACCCCCTGCCCCAGCCCCACCCGTGCTGTGCCCTGGGCTGTTTACAGCTCCCACACACCGTCCCCTTTGTGGCCCCACTGAAAACCCGCAGTGTGCAGCACGCCACTGTGCATTTAGGCTGTTGTTTTTCCCCTCGGCGAGGCAGTAAATGACCTTTTATTCCAACAACAATTCCTAAAACAGAACCAAAAAGCAGCCCCTGGTCAGATGTGTGCGCGGCGAGGCAGGGTTTGTTATTGAAGCAGCAGCCAGGCTGTGTGCTATGCAAACAAACCCCACGCTCTGTTCTCCCAACCTCCTGCTGACTTTGCAACTAATTTTGTTAGCGAGGAGAACACACTGCGCCGACATCAATGCAGCAAAGAGCCCGGAGACGTTTGTTCATAACTTTGTAGCAAACATTGATCAATCGATTTTTTGCCCGCGTGGGGAGGGAAAAGCCCACAAACAAAACAAAACGCATATGGGGAGATTTTTTTTAATGGCACAAAGGGCAATTAGGCACCCAACCTTCCAGTGAAATGAGATTCCTTACAGTCCTCCGTGCTTTTAAGTCTTCCCCGTATGCTCAATGGAAGCAAAATCTGCTGTCAAGCCCCCGAAGGATGGATAAAATCAGCCACAGGCAGGAGATGGTTGGTGGGCCTGGTGCAACAGAAGAAGGACAGGTGAAGGCTCCTGGCAAAGGGAAGGACACGCTGTCCCACGTGTACAGTCAGTGCAGAACCAGCAAAACAGGGAGAACTCCAGCTGGCTCTCAGAAATAACCAAGTGCAGTGCAAACAGTGCAGCACGAGCGCGTGGCTCTGCTCAAAGGCACAGCTGATCACAGGCCGAGGCAAAACTCGACCTGAGCGTGCTTCAGCCAAGCTCCAGCCCCCAGACTGGACATTTCATCTCCATGCCCAGCACCCTGCCTGCCCTTTTCCCAACCTGTTCCTCAGCACTGTGGGGACAGCAGCCTCCCATCCCTCTCCAGCACAGGCTTGGGATGCTGCAAGGAGACAAACCCACATGGAAGGGGAGCTCTCACAGGAGGAACGCTGAGCCTGGAGATCCAAACAGCTGGAGGACACAGGGAAAGAACCCCCTGCACAAAAGAGGCCAGGGCTGCCAGACACAGCTCCAGGGAAAGCAGCATCTTGACTTCAGACAGTACAGCAGCCCATGAATGGAGAAGGAAGATGAAGCACAGCTTCCAAAGTTTACTCCCGCAGCCTAACTAACAGCTCACAACAGTACTTCCTTGGCAGGCAGCTGTGACCTCATTTTTCCTTTGGAAACAGCCCTGGGGTTTCACTGACACAGACGATGCCCTGCTCATTAGCAGGTCCCCGAGCAGGGAAATGCCAGGGGTGATTCCAGCACTGCCTGGCTGCTCCCTGCTCAGCACAGGGCTCGGGGAAGACAGCAGCTGCCCGCACCGTGTCCCTCCTACAGCCGCTGACATTTACCGGTCCCTGGGAGCTGCTGAGCCAGAGAGCCCTGGCTGTCAGTCTGCTCTGCATCTCTGGGGGCTGTGAGAGCCCCTCGCAGCAGTATCCCCTCCCAGCCCTGCCCCTCTGCCCATCTGGTTCCACACAAACCGCCGAGACACCCGCCCTGCCTGGAGCTGCCCCACAGCAGGCACTGGCACTGGGCAGGGACAGCAGGATTTTACAGCTCTCCCACACTCATGAACACTCACAGTTTTTATAAAACAGCACAGCCTACAAGATTTCTGGTGGTGGTAAGGGGAAGCAGGAATGCTTTCCACAGATTGACCAGATGAGTACTCGCATCCTGCAGCGCTGGCAGGCCCCGGGGCTCAGCCCAGCCCTCTCCCAGGGCTGGCAAGGGCTGCTCAGAGGCTGGCCGCGCCCGGCCGGCGCTGCGGCCGCACAAGCTGCCCGCTGCCCCGCCGCTATTTACTCACAGCTACAGATGCTGGCACCACAAAGAGCTACAGACAGACGGACAGCAGGGCAGCAGCGCTGGGGCGCAGACACTGCCGGCTCTATTCTTGGGGAAAGCGCCTCCGACTCCCCCGCCCAGCCCTGCCATCCCTGTGGGAGTCATCTGGGCTGCTGGAGCTCGCTTTCCTCTCGCTTTTCCTCTTTTGCTGTTTGTCCCCGCGCTGAACGGAGCCCTTATCAACCCACAGAAACACCCATTGTTGCAAATCAAGGGGCTGAGAGCTCGGGGATGCGCGGGCAGCCTGCAGCTTCTGCCTGCCCCTCTGAGGCAAAATCCTGGCTGTGCACAGGGATGACTTGTTCCACAGGAAAAAAAACCCACACCTGAATGCTTTTTGGGACGCACCACCTTGCATTTCAAAGCCTCGCGACTACACACAAAAACGTTCAAACAGCAAAATGAAAACGTTTTGAAAAACACAAGGGAGTGGTCGGAGGGGCAGAAGCACCTGCAGAAGGCGGCCAGAGCTGGGTGTGGGCTCACACTCCATGTCCCCTCATCCATGTCCCCTCACATTCCGTGTCCCTCACATTCCATGTCCCCACAGGCACTCTGTGACCACTCGGATGCCTCAAGCACCGTGCAAGCTGGAGAAGGGATTCGAGTTTTTAAACAGTTGCTTTTTTAAAGCTTCTGGTGTGAAGCAAAGTTCAGATCCTTCACAACTGGTAGGAAAAGATATTATTGCCTGGAACCATGCCCAGAAAAACTCAAAGCCAGGTTTGCTCCTGCCTGTGCTGGCTGCCAGGCCCCGGTGCTCTGCCGTGATGCCATCTGGTGCCTGCAGGCAGAACAGCCAGGGCTTCTCCTGGGCAGAGTTTGGGACAGTTCAGGGGAAAACCAGCAGTCCCCAGGCAGGAACTCACAGCATTTGTTCTGCTGCAGGACTGACACTGCCCTTGCACTGCAGCAGTGTGTCTGAACGCCTCGGGCTGGGCCAAGAGGAGAACACGGCTGGCAGCCACACTCAGTTTTGCTGCTGCCTCTCCTGGATGGGGATTTGCAGTGCTGGACTGGATGGGGATTTGCAGTGTTGTGCTGCCCTGGATGGGGATTTGCAGTGTTGTGTTTCCCTGGATAGGAATTTGCAGTGTTTCCCTGGATGGGGATTTGCAGCATTGTGTTTCCCTGGATGGGGATTTGCAGTGCTGCCCTGGATGGGGATTTGCATGCAGTGCCCTGGATGGGGATTTGCAGTGCTGCCCTGGATGGGGATTTGCAGTGTTGTGCTGCCCTGGATGGGGATTTGCAGTGTTTCCCTGGATGAGGATTTGCAGTGCTGCCCTGGATGAGGATTTGCATGCAGTGCCCTGGATGGGGATTTGCATGCAGTGCCCTGCAGGTGTCCCTGCTGCTGCAGAGCTGTCCTGGCACAGCACACGGCCCCGGAGCGCCCTGCCATCCCACAGCCACACACCAGCGCTCCTGAAGGGGCTGTAAAGAGCCTTGCTGAAGAGCAAATAAATGAGCTGACTTCATAAAGGAAAGCTGGGAGCCAAGTATCCTCCTTCCCTGGGAGAAATGCACTGATGATGAGATAGGTGTGCTTTGGAGGGCCTGGCAGCAGCAGCTTTGTGCGGGGTGTTCCTCGGGCTGTGGCTGGTGCAGGAGGTGCCTGGTGGCCAGCAGAGCCTGTGCCAGGGCAGTGGCCATGGGTGAGCTGCTCTGACTGGCCCTGTCACCCCCCAGGGCCCCCCAGGATTCCAGAACCTCACAGGTCCCTCCCCTGTACATGCCAGTCCTGGGAATGGCCAGAATTCCCTTAAATTTAGCCCATTTTGCCACCTCCAGCACCCATTTGGAGGAGGCACCTTGCAGGATGCTGTGTCCCAGCATCCCTGGGGATCACCCAGACCTGCCTCTTGGCTTACACCGGATAAAAGCAGTTTTTTCACCACCAGTACTCTATTGCTTGGACAGCACACCGGCAGGTCCTGCTGTACCCAGACATGCACTCCTTCCTCCACCATGCCCTGCAAGCATTTCCCACCACCATCTTCCACCCAGGGGAAGTGGAGGAGAGGAGTGGCTGGCTCAGAAGCTGGAGAGCTCCTGCCCTGAGCACCAGTAGTGCTGCATGCACAGAAACCAAGCCAGGCCCCCAGGGAGGAAAGGGGAAACACGAGGCAAGATGTTTTCCAAACAATCCACAGGGAGCCTCTGAGCCTAAAGCAAACACACAAACTTACTGGGGGTGTCCACCAGCACAGAACAATGGAGGAGGAGGAGATGTTCACCCCTGCAGCTCCTTGTTTGCAGTGCTGGGAAAACAAATGTACATTTTTTTTTAAATGGAAAAGGTGCATGAAATCCAGCTGCATCTCAGGGCTGAGCGAGTGATCTCTGGGAAGTGCTGGGCATCTTTATTTCCTAGTGCACATTGCCACCTCGTGGCTTTCCTCCCGTTTCCAGAGGAGGCTGCAGGCAACTAAATCAGGCAACTAAAGAATTTTACGTAGAAAAATTATAAAGAATAATAATAAATAATTAACGAATTAAATCCCCCAGCAACTGCATCTTCCGCATTTCTCCCAGGTATGTTAGCTGCATAATTATTTGTTTGCAGAGGAGGCTGACACTGGTTTGCAGAGTACAGACAACCATGTAATTCCTCTGTAGCTACATGGTAATTATTGCACTATTATAGAGTAATTAAACATGCAAATAAGCATTAAACCAAGGGGTCTGTATGGCTGCTGCCAACAACCGTAGGACAGAAAATCAATAGTAAATCAAATTACAGTGTTCTACAGGGGTGCCAGCTATAGCAGGTAGTTAAGAGTATCATCTTTTACTGCAAGCTATTTTTGTAGCTTCTCTGTCTGCACAAGTGCCTGATGACCCAGGAGAGATCTAATTTTGCAAGTTCTCTGTGTGGGTTAATCATTTTGCCATCCCATTATGCCTCTCCCTTTCCTGAGGATGGGAACAAACCCATCACCCATTCTGAGACTGGCACAAACCCTCCAGA
>JANRGV010000062.1:306508-317608 GCA_024734035.1 Alethe castanea | reverse complement strand
GGCTGCCCCAAAGCTGCAGGAGCAGGCTCTGCTGAGGGAAATGGGGGCTCTGAGGGATGGCTGCCCCAAAGGCGCAGAGCAGGCTCTGCTGAGGGAAATGGGGGCTCTGAGGGATGGCTGCCCCAAAGCTGCAGGAGCAGGCTCTGCTGAGGGAAATGGGGGCTCTGAGGGATGGCTGCCCCAAAGGCGCAGGAGCAGGCTCTGCTGAGGGAAAGGAGGGTTCCCCTATCCTGTGCGCTCCCTCCATGCCCTTTGCCAGGGTGTCCTCCGTGCTCGGAGAGCTTTCCAGCGTGTAAAGCTTTTTGGTGTAAAGGCTCGAAAGCAGTTGTATTTCTGTTGTTTTTTCTTTCCCTTCTCCCCAGGTGCGTGTGCCCTGGTGGCGGGCAGGAATGTGTGTGTGTGTGTTACTCCAGCTGTTCCCTCGCAGTGCCGCAGGTTCCCCAAACAGCCGCGGCTGCTCCGGTGTTTCCTCGGGAGATGCCGGCTGCCCTTGCTCTGTTTCAGTCCCGGCTTTACAACCACTGTAAACAAAGTCAGTTTCTCCCCTCTGACCCCTCCGGGAGCACACGGAGCAGAGGGCAGATGGGAACAAGCAATGTGTGTGCCATAAATACGGGCTCCTTCCTGGGAGCTTTGGGCTGCTTCAGGTCCCTTAGCGGCACCTGTGGGAGTTTGTCCAGTGCCCAAAGCCAAAGAAAAGATTCCACTTTGGACATCTCTCACGCCTGCAGTGGCCTTTGGGACCCGAGTTCCTGCTCTGTCCACACGGCAGGACAAAGCACTGCCCAGAACAGCAGCAGGACCTGAAAGTGGGGGTCAGTTGTGTTTGAGGAATGACCAGGACGCTTCCCTTATTTCTTTATTGCTATGGAGATGTACTCATGGCCAGAACTTCTGTTAAATTAGTGAAGTTCTAAACGCAGTTTGTGGAAGTGCCACTAGTGTGGCCTTTTTTTTTTTTTTTTTTTTTAATAGACTTAAAAAGTAGAGGCCTGACAAAGAGTGGTGGGGATGTACAGATTGGGCACTTCCCCCCTGCCTGGCCATAAATGAAGCCTCTGCTCTTCCTCAGAGCAATTTCTGTAGGACTTCTGTGAATTGCTGCACCTTAAGGATTTTTTTCTGTGGCTCTTCTTGGGTAGAAATATTTTTTTTTATATTGAAACATCTCTTTCAGTGGTGTTTTCTGCTCGGGCACAATTGAAGCACTCAGGAGTCAGGATGGATGGTGCTAACAGGTGTGGGATGCTGCTTTGTCCAGTGCTTTTAGTTTTTTCAGTGGGGAAATGCGTGGGAAACACACACAGTTAAATTAAGACTAAATGTGAAATTTGCGAGGTTACCACGTGCTTAATGGTTGCCTTTAAGACATTCCCGTTAGGAAAGGTTTTTGTGGCAGTGCCTTGACCAGGGATGGGATAACAAAGGAGGGTGGTGGGGTTTTGGTTCTTGGTTGGCCTCATGGTTCGGCTGCAGGAGCAAGGCTGGCTGGGTGGAAACTTTGATGTACACAGCCAGGAGGGGATGTGTGCAGACTTCCTGCAGAGCTCAGGGCTGGGGCTGTGGAGTTTGGGGTGTTACCATCATTCTGGGAGCTGCTCTGTCGGAGGGGTGTTTTGGTAACGGGCTGTTGCAGGCTGACACACTTTTTTTGAAGATAAGTGAGAATTGTGCATTATTTCTGGGGTGAGGCTGGTCGTAAACAGTTTATCATTAACCAGGGTGTGGCTGTGAGATTCTCTTCATCTCCTTTAATTTTTCAAGCACTTGATTAAGAGAGCTTTGAGAAAAGAGCATGAAGTGACTTAATGGCATTAAGGGATGATTGCTAGCAGGTGACCGTGATAACATTTGGTAGCTAACAGGAAAATAAAAGGCAGATGTGTGCTAAAGGCAGGCTTAGTGTCCACTCTGGTTTGTTTTTTTGTAACACAAGCAGTGAGCATTTGGCAATAGACTCAGGCTCTTAGTAAGTGGTACCAGAGCGTTACCCTAAATTTAAAATTGGGCAGTAAGGCTGAAGAGTCGGTGTGGCTGGCAGCTCCCCACCGAGCCAGCACGTCCTGTTTATAGAGAAGAGCTAGGGTGTGACCCTGGTGAGTGTCTGCTGTTTCCTGAGGCTGCTGCAGCTGTGGGCTTGTCCCGGGTGGGAGTGGTGGAGCGGCTCGGGTTCGGTGAATCCTGCCGCGGGTCAGATCCGTCTGTGGGAAAGGGGATCACATCGCACCCACCCCTGAGTCACCCCCCGAGACGCCACATGGAGGAAAAAGGAGAATTCGCCCTCTTGGTGAGGCAGTTCCTTTCTCCTCCCATCGCAATTTAGAGGGAAAGTTTCCTTTTTGTTTGGATTTTAATGACCTCATTGCCTCGTATGAAATCGCTGTAAATGAAAGCCTTGTTTTCCCCCGGAGTTGTGTTTAACAGGACGCATTCATGGGGAGGAATAATTGCACTTAGCCTGCAAATTCAGGACCAGTAGTTTGCAGGAAACAAATACCACGTTAAAGACTTTCCCTGCTCTAATTGTTTCCATAGTACAAGCAGCCAAGCAGAGCCTTACTGCTGCAAAGGTATTAATTTAAATAAAAACCAAGTTGCTCAGGGCTAAAGTTATTCTTTCTTCAGTAGCCATGGGATATTATTGATCCTTCTGGCTGAAATCAGCTTTATTTTGGGTAACAGGTGGGTTTCTTGCAAGGTGAGGCTCCAGTGAGGAGATGTGATGATGATTTCAGCCCTTCACCCTCTTCTGGGGGAAATCACCAACTTTCCTTGGCCAAGCCAGTGGCAGTAAAGACCAAAGGGAGGAAATTAACGTGTGCTTGGCAAGTGCCAGGCTTAGGAAACATTGGACTTTTTTCTTTGCAGAAAATAAACTTATTTCAGATTTCAGAGCCAAGTTAGCACTTAGGAAAGTGCTGCATGTTCAGGTTGCCATTATTGTAAGAAATTAATGGAGAATGTGCTGTTTTCTGGTTTGATCTGCTTGCCAGGTGAATGAAAACTGAACTTGCATCCAGAAATCTTTGCCGGTGTTCTTTTCCAGCAGGACCTGCTTGTTTTGGTGGTACAGAGGCCATTTGGATTTGGTTACACAGCTAAGACTCACCTCTTTTTTTTTTTTTTTTTGTTATGGGTTTTTTTATTTTTATTTTTTTTTTTTTTTTTAGAATTTTTTTTAATGGAAAACAAACCAAAGCCCCACTGCAGACTCTCATAAATTCAATGAAACTCCTTGCAAGGATAGACCCACAGTTTAGTAGAGAATACTCAGTGAACTCACTAAAATAGTTTTGTGTTGCACTAATTTCATTCTCTAGTGCTAAATTTGCAGAATGCCTGAAATTCTCGTCTTTCTGCTCTTGTGTAATTGCTCTGTTTGTTCCTCTTTGCAGATGTTGTGGATGGAAGTGACCTGAAGCAGTTTTTTGACAGCAATTATTCTCAGATTTATTTTATATTCTATGAAAACTTCATAACACTGGAAAACAGCCTGAAACAAAAAGGTAAGTTTTGGAGTTTTTCCAGCAGCTGTTGGACAGTGCTCCACAGAATTCCACTGGAGCCTGTGCAATGGTTGTCTGGTCCTCAATTATCTGTATTTACATTTAATAGTTTCCTGCAGTACTGTGTTAGTATTAATAATTTTAATTTTACGGTAGCAGGAGAGGTGAGCATGGGCTCTGTGGAAGGAGAGCAGCAGCTGATCACATTCCTGGGCTCATTTCAGCATTTATTATTATTATTATTATTATTATTATTATTATTATTATTATTATTATTACACATCTTTATTTCAGATGAGAAATTAACTGAGTAGCATCTCAGACCTCAGCTGAGCTACAGCAGCCTCATCGTGCTGCCTTTTATCATGTGTTTTTGGCAAGCAATGTTGTTTTGTGTCTTGCAGGGAATAAATCCCAAAGGGAGGAGCTGGACTCCATCCTCTTTCTTTTTGAAGTAAGTTTTCCATGCCACAAAAAGTGATTTGTGTTTTAAGTCTCGCTGTTGTTCTGTGCTTACTTAGGGCTTTGCAGTGAGGGATGGAACCAGGTGTCAGTCACCTGAGCTCAGGGACTTCATCAAACTGCCCTGGGAATCCAGCACTGAGGGCAGTGTTAGGATTGCAGTGCTGGGTCTTGCAGCTCAAAGGAAATAAAAGTTCAGGAGTCGCCAGCTACTGCTCATCAGGTAGATCTGAGTGTGTGAAATGCTAATTTGGGATTTTTGATTATTCAGTCTAACACCCTTCACTTCCCTTCACTTCCACCCTTCCTTTCCTCTTGGCCATCAGAGCATTGGCAGTGTCTGGGGAGGAAATGGTACCTAGTTAACTTTTGCATAATCAGATCAGGATTGCTTTAATTTAAACGAGAATAGTCTGGGCTAGGTTGCCTCGTTGACTGGGGTTGTTGCCTAAATGTATTTGGATGTGAGGAAATATCACTAGGCCACATGAAAGCCTGGCACATACAAATGTTCTTACAATGCACACTAAAATTCTTAGCATGATCTGCCTGTCTCTAGTCAGAAAGCACTGGCATCTTTAATTGTTATTTTGACAGTTACTTAGGTAAATAATTTCTCTCTTAAGGTTAAACACACACATAATCTACTGATTTCTTTCTCTTTCCTTTATTTCTTTCTCTGTTTCTCCAACTACTAACTTTTTGCTTGAGTGTTGCATCACAGAAATGTCATCTTTGTTTATATTTTGGGGGTTTTTTGGTAGGGACCCAGAGCAGTTCCCTTCATGGTGGGGAGCTGGGAATTAACTCCAGGAGCAGCTGGATTGTCCAGCAGTCCATGGAGAGCTGAGGCTGGCTGAGAACAGGGCAGGGAGTCAGAAATGCCAAGGGATGAAGCAGGCATGCTCCAAGCTGCAGGAAACAGAACTAATTGATTGTTAAGCTTGCCATGTTTAGTGTGATGGCAGCAGGAGCCAGGGGGTGCTCATTTTCTGCTAATTAGCTAAGTAGGTAGTTGCTCAGGATTAGCAAATCCTGAGTCCCCGTGCTGAGGGTTAACAGCTTCAAAATCAATAAAAATATTTATGAGGGAGTTGCCTTTCCTGGAGGTTTGGTGGGATTGTGCTGCTGTTGTGGAGTGACACCTAGTGTGTGTGTTGGGCAGCAGAGGCTTTTCCCACAAATCCTCTGCAAACCCACTTTGCTTGCTAGTAATTTATGGAAGTTCTGATTTTACACATCAGCTGCACAGCTTGGCCACACAGCAACAGCTTCAGACAACGTGCTACCCAAAGAGGAAATGTTGGCCAGCAGGGAGGAGTGTGAAGGGTTAATTAACATTGCCAAATGCTTGGAGCTAACTCTGTAAGGTGCTTTGGCCTTGTCTTTTGCCAGATGGATATTTGTGAGGTGATAGGGCAGCAGTACTGTTATTTTTCTCAATTTCAGCTAAAAGCCCAAAATTAAGTGTCAGACAATTTTTTTTCTGCTCTCTCTACTTGCAGTGCCTTTGCAGAACAGGTTGCTCTTGTTCCTTGTGTCCCTGTTCCCTTTCAGAACCTCAGCTTTGAGGGCAGACCTGAGCCCTGTGTGACACAGACCTGCCAGGAGGTGCACTGGATTTATATATTTGTGTCCATTTTCTGCCTCCAGTAACAGTGTTGTGCCATCATCTGGTTGTGAGCGTTTGGGGTGCTTTTCTTTAGTAAGAAAGTGTTTCTTCTTTCTTGCAGCATCAGGTGCTGATTCCTCTGGCACTTTGGTTTTTAGTCTCTAATGGACTAAAAGCAGATTGATGTGTTTGATACATGTAGATCAATTTCTTCCCATTCTCTGTAATTTTTCCTCATTAGTTAAGAACAGACACATCTGTCATGCTGATGGTGTTGTAAAATTAATTCTGCTGATCCAGCAAGTTCCCTGGATGAAGTGTTTGACGCTCAGAATTTTTCAGGTGTAGGAAAGCTTCCCCCAGTCCATGTTTTGTGTGGAGTTTGTGGTTTCTTGAGGCTGGTGCAGATGTGAACACTGAGTCTCAAGCTCATAGAGTAACAAAGGGGCTTTTTTGTTTATAACAGTAGAAGTGCTTATAGCTCTATTTTTCTACACGTAGAAAATTACTTTTGGAACTACTCACAGTTTGTTCTGCCATAATTCCAATAACATTGTTGCTATTCTTACAGCACTCTGTGGTAAATTCTAGCTGTCTGTTCCACATATTTTACTTCAGAGATCTTGCTGTTCCTCGTCATGCCTGGGGCACTGATAAGTGCTTTGGGCAGACGTTTTCCCCCAACAAATAGCTGTAAATAATTTATTGATGCACTAAATGGAGTACCTCATCCTCTGCCTCCAGGAGTGGGTTTGCTCAGCCAGGACCCTTTTGGGGTGGCTGTTGTTGCTCTGAGACCAGCCTGGCACGTCCAGAGCTGGTTGTCCCCCCTGTGTCCTGCAGCAGGGCAGCCAGCAAGCCCTGGTGGGCACAGAGCTGCCAGGCACGGCAGGATCCCACCAGGGGGTGAAAACAATGGGCTTTTTTAAAAAACAGAGCAGTTTGGGTAAGGCAGAGTGAGCCTGTCGAAATAGGAACCTTGGTGGTTTTTCTTTGCCTCGATAAAAGAGGCACAGCTTTCAAAAAGCAGCATCCTGTGTAAACTAAGATTTAGACTGAGCATTATTCCTAGTCATGCAGGAAGTCCAAAGGAAAAAGAACTATGGATAATCAGTTAAAAGAACTGACAGATACCCTGATGTGTTGATCAGTAGTAATACCTAATTTCTATTTCAAGTGTGCTATAATGGATTACCATATAGATGCAGCAAAGCACTAAGCATTAAATAGATCTATGTGTTTTCTGAAAAAGCAATATTATTTTGCACTGCGGGGTTTCTTAAAATATTTCTTATTAGTGTAGTGTGAAACTAGGAACAAGATGTCAATAGCTGGCTGGGATTCACAGCAGCGTGGCTGCAGGCTGGGCTGCAGGGGGAGAGGCTGTCATTTGTTCTCCAGCAGCAGCAGTGGGTGTTCTTTAGAGCACCAGGGCTGGGCAGGGTGCACAAAATGCTGCTGGGAGCGTGGAGTTGCAGAGGGAGCAGCTGGAGCTGCCTCAGGACTCGTGCAGCACCGCCTCAGTCCGGGTCTGCAGTGCTCGGGGCAAAAATCACCACCTGGGAGCTGTGCTGCTGGGGCTGGGCTGGCTTGTAACCTTCAGAATTTGCATTTGACGGTGTGGGCTCTGCCCCCGGGTGTTCCTTTTGGCCTCCCAGGAGCAGAGGTGGGCTCTGCGGTGCTCATTTGGGGTGGCCCTGCTGTGCTCTCTGAGAGCATTGCTTTCTGAGAGTGCCTGGGTGCTGTGGGGCAGGTGATCAGTCACACCCCAGCGTTTTTTTCCAAAATGAATATATTCATTGCTTGCCTGGTTTTGAGATGCTGAAGAGGAGAGCACGAGGGAAGTGATTGCAGTGCCTGCATTTTTGCTGTGCAAAAAGACGTTGGGGTATGGGAGCTTTTCTCAGACAGGAGCTGCTGTCCTTACTGATGGTTTGGACCCTTGAATTGTTTGGATTCAGTCACCTGACCTGGGTGTTGGATCCTGTGTTTTGTGACGAGAAAAGAACAGTAGGGGTGTTGTTTTCTGCCCCAGCCCCCCTGGTTTTGTGCAGTTGAGTTTAGGCTTGCTTTTCCTGCTCCTTGTTGATCTGTGCATTTGTTTTCCTATTTTTCTCTGGATGCAACCTAAAGTTGGCTGAGACTGGGATGTGAAAGTTGTTAACTGAATTCTTTTTCAAGTGGGTTTGTTATGGAGCTGTGCACCTTTCCAGCCTGTGCAGCTCACACCTTGTCCCAGCTCCCTTTCTGGAAGGGAGCTTTTGGGTGTGTGGAGCTTGTGTGACACCTGAATTTGCTGGTTTGCCAGAGGGTTTTGTTTCCTGGAGCTTTTCCTCGGGCACACACACAGCTTGTGGTGAGCCTGGGCACAGACCCAGCTCCAGGCAGAGCTCCTGGGTTAGCTTAGCTTAGCTTAGAAGTGCTCCTGGGTTAGTTTAAGACTCCCTGCCCCATGCCAAGTTGAGTAATGATTAATGCCAGCAGTGGTCTGGAGGAGTGGTGGGCTGCCAGTGTTTTAATGTTTAGGTGGATAACGAGAACCCTTTGTCCATGGATCCTGCAATCTGACTGGCAGAAGTGCTTAACTAACAGGTAAAGCCCCAGTGTGAGTCATGGCCTCATTTTTAGCCAGTCAGATCCTTCATCCCAAGCATTCCTGCTGCCCACAGACAGGGAGCTCGACCTCTGGACCCTCTGCTCCTGGGGTGCTGCTGGGGAGGGAGCTGGGGGAGTGACACCACAGCAAAGCACACGGGAAGGATGTGCCTGGTTTGCATTTTTATCCTGGTTAACCTTTCAGAAATGCTAAGTGCTGTGTGGGGAGCACGTGCTGTGGTGAGGGTGTGCAGGACCAGCCTGTCTGTGACCCGAGGTCTAGCTCCCTCTGGCCAGGAACTTGTCGTGACTTCCATCCTCTGCTGTGGAGAAAGGAATGTTCTGTGTGCAGAAAGGCACTTCTGAGTGTTGGGTGTGATTTCTGGAGCCCTTTTTTGCCCAAAGCAAGAGGTGTGTCCTGCTCCAGGGCTGGAGCCCACGCTCTGGCAGCAGTGCTGCCTCTGTCACCTGGCTCCTGGGGTGGCCACAGTGCCAGCTGCTTTCTGGGCTGTGAAGCTTTGTCTTTTCCTGTGAGCTTCTGTGTGCACAACACCCTCAAGCGGGGTCACTGTTGCTTCAGTGACCTGTCATCCATCTGCATCCTGCATGTGGTGTTGCTGAGAGCTCAGAGGTGCTTTGTTGTGCAGAAATTCATTTTGTTCCGTAATTGCAAGGAGCTCTGACTGTCAGTCATTTACAACATCGTGTAGTCCCATCTGATTTCCAGACAGAGGTGTTCAAGTCCAGTTTCCCATTTAAATATATCTCCCTAATTTCTTCTTTCAATGGCTGGAAAGTTGTGAGGTGGAGACATTTTTGGTGTGAAGCCCTGTGTGCCTCCAGACCTTTGCAGTAGGGGAGCTCTGCTACTGCTACCTGGTCCATAGTCGTTTAAAAAGAAACTGTGTGTATGCTCCCATCCCATTTGTGTGTGTTGTGTGTCCATTTCTCTGTATCCCATGATTAACCAGTTTTATTACAGAAAATTAACTAGTTTTGTTTCCTGCAGAAAATATTGCAGCTACTACCCGAGAGGATTTTTTATCGATGGCATTTTCGCAGTATAGGTAAGAAGAAATGGTTTAAAACAACAATACATGAACTTTTTGGTAGCTTTTTTGGATCTTTTGCTCTTTTGATGAGTGGTGTATGAGTAGAGTTACGAATACATGGTATTTGTGCAAGTTTGGCCCCAGCTGTGTTTCCCAGTTTCTCATGAATTGGAGGATTTTCCCAGCACCCTGTTAGGATGTGTCTTGGCAGACACAAGATATCCATGGGTGGTTTCCTCAGACCAAGGCTGTTCTTTCTCCTTGCTCTGGTGGAATTGGAGCTTCTGGAAGAAGGGAGGGAGCAGGAAGAGTCTGGCAGAGAGCAGCCTTGGATGGCCAGGTCACCTTGAAATCCAGTGGAGTGGTTTAACTCCATAATTTCTTGCAAATAAAATGCCTTGGATTCGTCACTGCTTTTCAGATTCTTCTTCTGAATGGCACCAGTGTGGCACCAAAGGGTTTTTATGCTGCTTATTCAAATTTTATGGGGAGGGTTCTGTTCTCTCCAAGTGGGACTTCTTTGTTGGGGTTGGTTTGCAGCACTGTGTGCCCAGCTGCCATTTTTGTCATCAGAACAAGGAATTGCTGTTGCAGAAGAACAATGAGCGGAAACTGAAGGTCAAGGGAAGGGCTGTTGTCACATTTCCACTCAGCACTGACAAAAACAAGAGGAGACATCTGCCTGGCCACTTTGTAATGGTTCAGCTGAACCAGTCCAGGCCAAAGCGGTTCCACTCAGTTGCTCTGTAGCTGATACATTCTTTCTGCTTCTAGTGAGTGGTCACAGCCGGCGTCATTTTTTATCTGTGTCCAAAAAATGATGTGCAAAATTTGGCAGAGCGTTTATTTGCACCTCTGCCTTGTCATTTCTTTTGGCTTAATGTTCATGTGCATTAATGTGCATTTCCTACAGATGTTAATGATTTCTATTTAATCTTGTGAAATGGTGAGATCCTGAGGGAAGGAGCCCATTTAAGAAATGTGTACAATTCAGATCTTACTGTTAATGATAATAGTGTGTGACATGGTCCTCTGATGAAACCAAGAGGACCTCACTGGAAAGAGCCATCACAGTTAATTTTGGGTGGTGGTGACTGTGACTAGATTCAGTTGGGGGTTTCCCTCCATGGTTGTCTTAAAACCCAGTGCAGTGGCCCCAGATTGAATTAAAGTAGGCTTTCATGGAATATTTTTGAAAACGTTGTGATGGGAAGAGTCTGACAGTGTCTACTTAATTTTCCTAATCCAGGGTCGATTCTGAAGAAGCTTTTGCACACTGGAAATTCTCTCAAGGTATTGCCTTGCTGTTTTCATATTTCTTTTCGCTCTGAGTCCTGTAAAGTATTTTACTTTGCAGCTTTCCAGCAGCAGTGTTCTGATTGTTAGGCTTTGTAATTTTTTCTTACCTTTTAATCATAAGTTTTATTACTGTGATCCTTGATTATTTTAATGTGTGTTTTCAGTCATTTTGCTGCTCTGCTGACCTTTGTGAAGTTACCTGGAAAAGGTATTAACGAATATAAGTTTAACACCTAATTGTCTGAGCTCTCTCTGGTATCAGAGCTGGGGTTATATGAACGATGTGAATACCCTGGGTGTGACAGCAGGACCTTCACAGGGATGAAGCTGTGAGCTCTCTACCCGTGTTACTGCACTGTGTTAACAGCCTTTCCCCCCAAATGCCTCCCCTGCAGCTCAGGTGTGAAGGAATCCGGCTGTTCCTGCTGTGGCTGCAGGCCCTGCAGACCAACTGTGGCGAGGAGCAGGTGCTGCTGTTTGCCTGCCTGGTGCCTGGCTTCCCCCCGCTGCCGTCCTCCCGGGGGCCCTGCACGCTGGAGAGCCTGCTCAGCCCGCCTGCCGCGCCCGACGGTGA
>JANRGV010000062.1:260381-272352 GCA_024734035.1 Alethe castanea | reverse complement strand
AGATGAGGATATGGGGCTGGGACTGAGGCTGGAGATGGGGATGGAGCTCAGGCTGGAGACAAGGATGGGGCTGGGGATGGCATTGAGGATGGGGCTGGGGATATGGAGACGGGGCTTGGGGGATGGGGATGGAGATGAAACTGGAGCTGGAGCTGCCTGCCCCGGGCTGGAGAGTGCAGCCCCAGGGAGGCACAGCAGGGCTGACCCTGCCCTGGGCTGGGGCTGTGTTCCTGCACCCCACAGCCAAAGCAGGGCCAATTCCTGTGCCCACCAGGAGTTCCTGTGTGCCAGGGAGGACACGCTGCCATTGCCAGAGCTGCCTGCCCTCAGTGTGCACACAGCCATCACTCCAGACTGGTGCTGGGCTTTGCTCTTAAAACCAATCTGATTTCATGGCCGATTTGGTGGGTTTTTTTAACAGGGCTTTTTTCTTTATTCCCCCCAGCCCTAAACTGGGTGGAGAGCACAGCCTGGAGCTCTGGCTCCGCACGCGTCGGCCGTGGGGCTTTGGACATTTCAGCACAAGTTGCTGAAGTCCTTCAGGGCACCGAGTCTGCCCCACAGCTGCTATTTTGAATAAACAGCACAGGAAAATAGCAGCTGGCTTATTGTCACTGATGAGATTATTGTAACGGCTTTTTATCAATGGGGTTATCTCTCTATAACAAATATTTCTGATTAATGCCGATTTTTTCTTTGTAACATTACACCTTGTAACTGTGCTGCCTAAGGATGTGTGGCTTCAAAACAAGGGCAGTAACTCGAGCTCTGAAACAAGTCACTGGCACACGCTGGGGTTTGTGGCAGGCTCATGAGCACAGCAAGTGCTGGTGTAGCTAAGTTCCTTTCTTCACTGAATTTTGTTCTGAAGAGTGCAATGTTATCAATATTGCATCAATATTGTCCTTACTCATTGCATAAGTGCTTGGTTATTAGCAGAACAGTTCCTTGGGATTTTAAAGAGTCCCTCAAGCAGTATTTGGACATATTTTGATGACTGTTTTTACAGCAGTATGTGCAGTTTCTCACCCCAGAAGCCACAGGAAGTGCAGCAGCACAGAGCCTTTCTTCAGAAGAGCTGAGCTGGGTTTGTGAATTGCCCTTTGCAGCTGGGCAAGGGCACTGCCTGGTGGAATTCCATGTCCACGTTTATTTGCTGGGCTTCCTGCAGCAGAGGTTGCTGGGTGCCACCATTGTGGGCTCTCTGTGCTGGAAGCCAGTGCCAGAGCTGGCTTGGGCTCAGCCTGGCCAACGTGGGCACTCCCAGATCCCTGGGGGGCTTCCCTGAGCTCAGCTGGGCCTGTCCTGGAGCAGGAGAGCCTGGCCAGGCACCCTCAGCATCTGGGACCTGCTGTGCACAGAGTCTGCTCACCAGATGGACTTGGGGGCTGTGTAACACTAAACCTGACATCTCTCTCCTGATAATCACTTTGGAGGCGACCTGGCTGCACCTGGGCATGGAGAGTGGGATCAGGGTTTTGTCCTGGTGTAAATTCCTGCTGCCTTTGGCACGTGTCAGTTCGTGGCATTACCGATGTGCTTTCTTGGATGTTGCTTTGTTTTTACCGAGTATCTGCACAGGTATCAGGGTGACCACAAGAACAGCAGTTTCTGCTTGCTTTGTACATGTGAGCATCTCCAGTAATAGTATTGTTAATGTTCCCATGTTTTTCCAAGACAAAAATGTTTTCTTCAAACAGAGCTAAACAGAGCTAAAATTACCTTTTATTCATGGGTGTAAATAAAACACAATTATCATCTTTTGTTTAATTCGAAATAAGCTGAGAATCTCAGTCTTTCTGGGAACTTCATTCTGCTGGAGCATGAGCTGTTAGCCAAGTTCACAGTTGTAACTTTTGGTGATTTTTCACAGTGTGTTGGTTTTGCCATGTTTCTCTCGTGACTGAGGGGTCCAGTTTGCCACCAACACGTAGGAGTGAAAGTTTTTCCTTCTAAAGGCACTGCCTGGTTCTGAATAGGGAGGTTTCATCAGCACAGCGTGGGCTGATCCAAAGCGTGTTGGGGTTAGTTGTTATTTCCCAGTGAAAATCACCACCTCCTTTTCCCTTTTTTCTCTCCCCCCACACAGGCTGAAGTAGCAGAGCTTCGTTTTGGCTTCTTTGTTTGGTCTATTGTGCACATTGTTCCAGGGGTAGCACCAAATTGGAGGGTGGGGGGTGTCTTTTAAGCTTTAAGTGGGACTTAAATTCTCTTTATGCTTGGAGCTGGCATTGTGCGTGTGGATTACATTTTAACTTTAAAGCTTACAGTTGAAACCATTGTGCGAGGCTTGTACGTGATTGCCAAATAGTTTTTGCCATCTGTTAGATCACCTCCAGCTCCTCCAGCAGCAGAGCAAACACACACACACACACAGGCTCTCGGATGCTTTCTGTGTGCGTCATGTTTAAAATTTATCTGCTTTTTGTGCAGCTCTGCTCCAAATGAAAAGGAGTAGCTCCCACAGTATTTCCCATCCTTCTGTACTTCACACTGCCCAGATATTTTGCTGATGTTTCAGAGCAGGAGCCCCCTCCAGACATAGTCAGTGAGGAGGTGTTTGTGGATAATAAATTCAGTTATAGTGGTTCATGACAGGCAGTTTCTTGACATTCTGAGTCAAGGCATTTCATATTTCTGTGACAGCTGCCTTATTTTAGCAGAAATACAGTTGATGCTTTGTTCCAGTAATTCAGTTTTCCATCCTAAATCACTGTAGGTAACGTACATTTACATATCATGCTAATGGCTAGTTTGATAATGACTTAATTAAGCCATCAGACAACAATGAGTTCTAAATGAAGCAAATTATTGAGCTGATGCTTTCACGAGCAAACTGGAGAAAAACAACATTTTAACTTTTCCGTAATGAAACATTCCTGCTACGGAGCACTGTGATGCAATTTGCCGGCATTAACCAAGAGCCAATTTGCCGTTGCAGCTCCGCCACTTGGGCAACGACGAGGTGCACATCGTGTGGTCGGAGCACACACGCAACTACCGCCGGGGCATCATCCCCACCGACTTCGGGGACGTGCTCATCGTCATCTACCCCATGAAGAACCACATGTTCTTCATCGAGATCGTGAAGAAACCCGAGGTACGGCATGGGGCGCCCCTGGCGCTGTAACGGGGCTCTGCTCTGGAGTTTGGGGCTTGCTTTTTCCCCTGCAAGTGCAAAATCAGTCTGTCCCTCCCACTCAGTCTGTCCATCTTAGGTGAAAGATAAGATGAGCCTTGAGCTAACTTTTGAGCTGGGCTTACTCGTGGTGATCTCAGAGTGACTGCTCGTTAACTTTATGGCCATACTTAGCGCTGAGAGAAACACCTCAGAATTCTCAGCCCACAGAGGTTACTGGGCCATTGAAACCATTGTGAGACACTCCCAAACCGTTGTGAGTGTCCTCTGAGACATTCACAAACCATTGTGAATGTCCCCTGAGGCAGAGCAAGCACCCCAGCCGTGATTTGGGTTCCTCCTGTGGTGTTGGGTCACTGCTGAACACGCAGCGCCCATGGCACTGTCATTGTCACCTGGCTGGGTGGGGTGATGCAGGCATTGGACATCCTGTCATCAGACAAAGTGTGGGAGGCTCACAGCTGAGAGATCTTTTGGGAAAAAAATGCATTTTTTTGCAGAATGTCAGAGGTGTGTGTATGTACATCTGTGCATGTGTGTGAAAAAGTCGTTTCAGTAAATGCTCGTCTGGTACATTATGGATGCAAAAATATGCATAAAATATACTTTGTGGAAGTAGTGTGATAAATACCCTTTGCCTTGTATGAGGGACAGTATTTGTCCAAAGGAGTAGCCAGCTGTGCTAAATGCCTCCATCATATCCCATACTGACCTGCTGTAGTGACTGTTTTTTGAGTTGTGAATGATGGAGCTGTTGGATATTGACAACCACTGCTTTGTCAGTAGCCATTTCAAACTTGAACATTTTCTAATACTGGGTTGTTGAGTTTTTTTTTTTTACACTTGGTGTTGAGCTGTGCAGTTTAGTTTTTGAGCATTTTCGCTTTTAATGTTCCATCAGGGAAATGAGAGTTTAGCGTTAGGAACACACTGGAGACTTCTCTGGAGCGACGGAGAAAAGCTGTGTCATCTCACATATTAGTCAAAACCACCCAACGGGCAGCCAGAATGAGAGCTAACTGGAAATTTAGTGTTATCCCTACATTTAAAGTACAAACCATTACAATGTAATAAAATTAATCCAGACATTTCCAGGGCAAGTGTGGCTGACCTTTTGTTCACCAGCTACTGACCCCAGGGTGAATGAACGAGCCTTGCAGAGAGAAATGTCTGTTGTTTGGCTTCGGTCCCTGGCATTTAAATTGCATTCCCTAATCGAATGAAAAGGCTGTCCTCTCTATCAGGTTACAGAATCCATGGCAACATTTGGCCTTTTATATCCATAATGTTAGCCTTTTTGTTTGCAGCCAAGTAGAGACACCTGGAGCAATGTTAACATTAACCGCTTTAGCATTAATAGCTTCATTATAGAAGAATTTCTGATCAGATAGCTGTTACTTTTGTTATGTTGCTTCAGCTTGTATTGTTTTCATTTTTGATCTCCCTGCTTGGCAACCGGGCAATGATTTGCAAATTTTTTTTGTCTTGATTAATTAAGCAATATAATTATCAGGAGCCGTGCTGCAGTCTTTGCCCGACAAAGCTTGGGAGGGAAGACAATAGTAAGTCTGTTAGTGTGAATGCATTCCACGCGTCACAGATGCACGAGGATATTGGGAACAATGAGAGGAAAAGCTGCCTGCGAGAGGGGACAAAGCATGCCAGGCAGGCTCGGCGCTGCACATACCGCCAGGGACATGCTGCGGCTTCCCTGGGACACAGATGCCTCGTTAGATTGCAGCTCGTCACCAGAGATTAATTCTCAGCCATTTGGTACAATAATTTACCCATTCCCCACTCCTTTAACTAGTGCTGCTCGCTGTAGAGGGGAGGGCTTTGTGCTCGGGAGGTTTATTTAACCTTGCCTGCTTTTCCTGCGGCCAGCAGCAGTAATGATTTTGCTGTTGGAGTTCGGAACGAAGCAGGTGTTTGCGGCGGGCTGAATATTAATTTTTGCTTCGCGGGTAACTCGCGGTGACATTTGGAGTACTCGCAGAAGGGGATCTTTCCCTCCACTTGTGTAACTGATTCCTGTCAAAGCAGGCTGTGTGTTTGAAGCCCTGTTTGCCCGGGCTGGGTGCAGAGCAGAGCCTGCCCCGCTCCCCAGCTCCTGCTGTAAGCAAAACCTGCTTGTCCAAAAAGCCCGACAGGGAATTCCCCTGCCCCAGAGCATCTGCTGATCCGACTTTACAAATATCTGGTGTTGGTGTGCTGGTATCACTTTAATACTAGGATGTACTTAACCTCCTTATCTGTACTTTTGCCTTCTTTTCTCTGGCTGCCAATGCTTCTATGCAGTGCACGGGGTAAAAACTTCAGTTAAAAACGTCACTGCTGCCTAAAGAGGCAGAACTTGATGCTCCATAACATTATCATTTTGGTGGCATAGATCTTCCTCTGTCCCCTTCCCTTCCAACTGCCAGAGTAAATTAAAAACATTGAAAAGAAGGCAAAACCACTGTGGAAACATTTTATACTTTTCTGTTTTTTTGGGGGTGGGTAATTATTTTAAGTAAAGGAATGACAGAAGAAGTGTGTGCAGAGACAGCTGTCATTTGCAGATGTTACATTAAACCCAAATTTCTTCTGTAATTCATTGCCACTTCTAATTAGAGGAATTCCCTAGATGCAGGGGATTTATATTATTCCCTTTGTCCATTTATTGAATGACTGTCACAGTCACCCACAAGCAGTTGGAGAAGAATAATAGAGGGTATTTATTTATGTGATAAGCCTCTGTACAGATGGAAAAAATCCATAGCTTAAATATTGATAATTGCTGCTGGCTTCTGTCTAGGGCTTTAGCTGGGGGGTTGGTTTTTTTTCTTTCTGAGTCTGTGAGAGGGAAATGAGTTTGAGCATTTGCAAAAATTTACTGAGAGTTACGTATTTAAACACCAACATTGCCTAGATTTGGCAGGCTCAGGTCCATTTTGTGCCTGCAGTTCTGGGCATGGTTTAGTTTGAGAAAGCATCACTTGTGCGTGGTGTGGTGTTTGTCTGCAGAGCCCTGGGTCACCAGAGGATGTCACACAGGGGTTTCCTGTGCAGGTGGCCCTGAAGGAGCAGCATTTGGGCACCTGGGGCTGTTTGTGCCTGCCCTGACCCCGTGCTCTGCCCCTGAGAGAGCCCCTGCTCTGCCATCTCCTCTGCCTTCCACACACCTCCTTATCTTGGACCAGCTCGAGGCTTTTTTCTCTTCTGTGAAATCCGTGGAAGGAGTTTACAGAGGATTATCTGAAGTAAATACCTCTCTGCAAAGCCTCCTGCCAGTGTTGGAGTCAGCCACTGAATCGGGGTCTCCTGTTGGGATCCCAGATGGAAAACAGCTCCTAGCATCCACTGCCAAAGGCATATTGGTTGCAAATTCATAGATGGCCTCAGTTTCTAGGTGTAGGAGGCTTGTGTTTAGCCAGCAGAATGTTGTGAGCTGTGAGCGTGTGTGCAGCGTGCTGAGGGCAGTCCTGGGGGATTTAAACACTGCCCAGCCTGGGGGTGGGTGTCACCCTGCAGGTCTCAGTGTGGGAAGCTCTGTGCTCGTGGCAGGACGCTGCCCCAGTGTCCTGCAGTGGTTCTGAAGCCTGCTTTTCTGTTCTGGGGGGCCAGGTGCCGTTCTTCGGTCCCCTCTTCGACGGCGCCATCGTGACCGCCAGGCTGCTGCCCAGCCTCATCTGTGCCACGTGCATCAACGCCAGCAGGGCCGTCAAGTCCCTCATCCCCCTCTACCAGAGCTTGTATCCTTTCTCCACGGGCAAGGCTGCCCCTGGCAGGGCTCTCACCTGGAGCAGCATGCTGCAGAGAGGTAGGCTGCCGTGGGAGTCCTTTCCTGTTTGCTTTTGTTGGCAAAGGTCAGAGCTTTTCTCGTGTCCAGCTCGATGCTCTCGGTGGTGCACGCCCAGCAGTGTTTCCAAAATGGAATGGTGGCATCACAGGAGTCTCTCACCAGGGATTATCTGTCTTGCTTTGATCTGTGAGAAGTGGTAGCTCATTTCAGCTCATAACACCTTTCTGGTAGAAGTTGTGGACTGTGTATGCCAGGCTTTTAGCCAGAGCTCAGCCGTGCTCTGATCCTATCCAATTAACTTTACTGGGACTCATTACGTTAATAAGGCAGATGGGATTTGCCCTCAGATGCGGATGTTTCAGGTCCCAAACTCCACTTTCATTCCAGCCACACCTGTGTTTGGGCATTTTCAGCAGCAGTGGCTGGAAGGCAGCTGCAGGATGTGCTTCTCAGGGACAGGAGTTGTGGCAGGTTGTGGCTCTTGGGTGCTGCACTGCCCCAGTGTTAGCCCTGCTTTGCACCCGTGCTGGGCTCCTCTCATGCCATCATGCATTTCATAGCTTGTTTTGCTAACCACATCACTTACCTCAGGACAAACAGTCACTGCACCTTGCTTTCCCTGGGGATCATTTGATTTGGGTGTTTTTCTGATCGCATGACTTTGAGAAAGAGTTTGTAAAATGTTTTGATCTTTGAAAGAGCGTTGAGGAATTCCTTTGAAATGCACATTTTTAAAACATGGACTATCCTCAAGGTACTCTTTGGGGTTTTTTAAAGGATAAATTTTATGCAGCGTACTTTGCAGAAGCCATCAGAAATTAGTAGTAGCATTGTGGTTAGATTTGTGTTAATAACTAATTGTTTACTCATTGTAAAGCGGATGGTGGTGGTTGTGCAAAATGTGGCAATGCCTGACAGGTGAGTCGAGGCTCGTTGTGTTTCCTTCTGTCTCTTGAGAGAAATGTAACAAATTCCTGGAACTGTGCTGTGCAGAACTTAGCTCAATCCGTCTGTTTCTCGGTGTTTAATACAAAAGTAACCGTGTAGTAAAATGGACATGAGTAGCAGCAGTCGCCTGAGCGCTCCCACGTTTTGTTGCTGGGCGTTCTGAGTGAGCAGCACTCCCCAGCTGGCCGTGCTGCTGTCCAGGGGCTGTCCCCGAGGGTCCCTGGGGTGACAGAGCTGAGCAGACCCCGCAGCACCGTGCTCTGCTCCGCGCAGGGCTGAGGCAGCATCTGCCCCCGCATTCTTCTCGCCTCCTTTTGCGTCTGCTTTTGCACCAGCGCTGCCCGTGGTGAATGAACTGCCACTTGTCTGCCTGATAAATGGAAGTGGATTGGGAAACTGCTGCAGTGGGACAAAGGGGATGTGGTGGGCAGATCCCATCGGAGCACGAGAGGAAGCTATCTGTAATTCATTCTGCAGATGATGCAGGCTCTGAGGTACAATAAAGCCGGCACTTGGAATGTGAGTGTGGGGGTGTGGAAAGGTGATCTTTGGGCCTGTCCAGTGCAGTCCCCAAAGGGTGAGTGACTCAGGTCTGTGTTTGCTGTGCAGGACAGGAGGCAAGCCAGTGAATGAAAGTGCCTTCATCAGACTGGGGATGGAAATAACTCAAAAAATGTCAGCAGGAGGGAGAACTGGAAAGCAATGCTCCTGGCAAAGTGAGGGACGATGCTTGGCACACCCCAGTCATGCCTGTAGCTGGGATGAGGGCTGCAGGACAGAGTGAGGAGAATCTGTAATGTCTGTGCTTCTCTTTGGCACGTGGGTTGTGTGAAAAGCAGCATCGCTGCTAAGGGTCAGTGCTGAAGATGTTTGTGCTCCGCTGTGGTTACAAACAGATCCAATACTTCGGTGCCAGTGGTTCAGCAGGGATAAGGTGCTGTGTCCATGCTGCTCGTGCTGCAGCACTGGCTGGGTGTGCAGGACCTGCAGGGGCTCATCCCTGCTCTGTGCATCCCTGCGTGGTGCTGGGGAGCCGGGGCAGCGCCTTGCCAGCAGTGACAGCTGAAGTCACTTGTTGGAAAGTCTGTAAACTCCGGCTACAGCTGCACTTGTCAGGGGCTGTAAGGGAAGTGTAATCAGCCACAGAGATTAATTTGCATCTCAATTAGGAAAGAGTCAGGAGGAAGCTGTAGGGTCTGTTGCTGGAAGGTTGTGGAAGAAATCTCCTCAGGCACAAAGGGCTCCCGACTTGGTGCTCCGGCGAGCGGAGGACAATATCCGAGTCCGGTTTCCATGGGGACGGGACCGCGGAGCATCTCGCTGCCCGCCCGGTCACGGTGACACAAATTCCACATTGCCCTTGGAAATCTCTCTGAAAACGGAGGAGGTGACTACGGCACACCACACCAGACTTCTTTGTAATCTCTTTTTTTTTTATGTTTACATTTTAAGGAATTCATTAGGGCGAGGGATTCGTTAAAAAACGATTTAGTGTATTTCAGTTTGGAGCTGTTGTGGCTGCAGGTTCTTTGTGTCCGTCGAAGGGCACGTGGTGGCCCAGTGCAGGAGGCAGCCCAGGGCGCTGCATGCTCAGCTCAGCTGTCTCTGGAGCAGCACAGTCCCTGCTGCTGCAGTGCTTCATGGGCAGGGGTGATTGCGCATCAGTTTGTGTTCCAAATTCCCGTTTTATTCCTCCATGGAGCACTGAGGCTGAGCGGCTGCAGCCCCTGCTAATTGGGACTCCTGCCATCCTTGAGTAGCTGCTGAGCATGAGGCAGTGTGCTCCAGCAGCCTCTGCAGGCTGCTTTTCTAGCCAGTGTCTGACTTTAAATGTGACTGGGACTTCCAGAAATCACAAGTAATAGGATGACTTAAATTTTGCAAGAACATGAAATAATATTTAAGCTTACTACAGCTGTTGTATTGAAAGCAATCTATTTATGCTGTTTTTTGAGCGCATCTTTTGTACATGCTAGGGAAAGGAAGAAACAACCTCCCTTGCAGACAAATCATAACTAAGCAGGGTCATTTCTGGTTCCAGCAATGCTGAATTTTTCAAAAACTGGAAGTGGGGTTGTAAAAGCGCATCTCTGAACGCTCTTCCAGCGTGTGTGAAACGAGCTGTGTGCTGGGAGGGATTTCCAACACTTGTGTGATCTGGAGTGCCATGGCTGCAGCAGAGCTCCTCTCTGGGAGCTGCTGTCTGAGGGTAAATGCTGGGAGAAACCAGGGTTTACAGTGGGGTGTCACAGGCCTGGTTGGCAGCTGCTGTCTGAGCTGACAGGTTCTAAGCTCAGGTGCTAGTCACCCTTCAGACATGGAATGTCGCTGGTTTGGCAGGTGTCAGGCACTTTGGTTGGCCCATAATTCAATCCTGCTCTCCAGAAAGGCTTAGGGATTTGGGGACGGTGATGTCTGCTCAGAAAGCTGCTCTTAGAATCCCCAGAGAAATGCAATTCTCACTGCCCAGGTCGTCTTTCCAAATGGAGCAGTTTCTTTTCTCACTGGATTGAACTGGCTTAATTTAAAAGTTGTTTCACTGTTATTTTGAGTATCTTGCCACTTTGGGTATGTTTCCTCCACCATTGCAAATAACTCTTGTACTCCCAGCCCTTCCTGACTGGGATGCTAACTGAATTTAGAGAAAAGTAGGAAAGATCCCAGCGTGTCTGAAACGTTACTTCAGCTTTGAGGAGCTCTTTGCAGTCTGCCTTGGGGAGGGTGGAATGTGTCCCGTGTTCCTGCACCAGTGGACTTCTTCCCTGTGTTTTTCAGTGGTTTCTGGTAGTCTTTAAATTCTTAGCAATTAAATTCTTAGCAATTCAAGCTGCTATATGTACTTCCTGTGAATGAGTAAATAGAGAGCTAGTTCTTGTTGGGGTTTATTAACACACTGGTTATAAAATTACCTCTGTGCACAGTCTGACTTTTGGGATATGTTGGTTTGTTTTTATGGGCAGCAGAGGGGTTTGATTCTTGTTCTGCCTGTTGACTCCTGCACTCTTTGCTGTGACATCAGGTGCTTCAGGTGTCTGTGCATTGAACAAGCACAGACGAGCACGGTGGGGATGAGAACTCCTTATGTAATATCTGAGCACTGGATGTCACCATTTCCCAGCTCACAGTTTGCACTCCTTTTTGTGGGCCTGAGGAAAACACAGCCCTGACCCTGGAGAAGTAATTTGATATAAATGAGTAACTCTGAGTTTTCTCCACTGTAATGGCAGTGCTGTGCCTGCTGACCTATGCCAGCCAGCAGGTCAGCTGGGTAAAGCCAAAACTCCATCTGAACACGTAACAAAAAAGACATCCATAACATTAATTCATTGCATCTCATCCACATATTGACATACTAATATATCCTAGATGTGTTAATATCTGGAACCAAGAAGATTAGGCAAAGAATATCAGCTTCAAATTCTGAATGAAATCCCTTCCTTAGCTTAAGCCAATTTCTGATTAACCTAATAGGGAGTGCCTGATCTGCTTACCTGCTTTCTCTGTGAAAGAAAGGTATGTTCTGTGATGGACTTAATTGTGTGAATGGCTGTCAGATGCTCTGGAGGCTCGTGTGGTGTTTTGTGTCCCTCACAGCTTGTGTTTTGTGGCACTGGCATTTGGAGCTCTGCAGTGTTTGATCACACCGGGGAAATGAGATGGAAAGCCTGTTACTCCTTTCAGGGAGGGCTCACAGTTTGTCCCCTTTATTTCATCCCAAGAAGCAGTGCCCTCCAGCTATATCAGTGCTGATGGAAGTGGCTATGAAATGCTAAAACACGTGTCACAGGAGCTGTGACAATTTATGTGACGTGGCACCTGACCTGGCTAGCACGAGCGCCTGTCGGTGGCCACTGGCTGTGGGGAGCAGCAGGTCCACCCTTGGCCAGGAGAGCCCAGAGCCCAGGGGGCTGTGGATGGGTACCCAGAGCCCAGGGGGCTGTGGATGGGTACCCAGAGCTGGGAGGGGCTGTGGATGGGTACCCAGAGCCCAGGGGGGCTGTGGATGGGTACCCAGAGCTGGGAGGGGCTGTGGATGGGTACCCAGAGCTGGGAGGGGCTGTGGATGGGTACCCAGAGCCCAGGGGGGCTGTGGATGGGTA
>JANRGV010000062.1:241957-253077 GCA_024734035.1 Alethe castanea | reverse complement strand
TAAAAATTCACTCGGGTCCTGTTTGCTGAGCAGACAGGAGAGGCAGTATTTCCAGTGGCAGGAGTTTAAAGAAAACACTGGGATTTTGTTTGTGTTGTTGCATTTGTGATCTGCTGCTGCTTTTTACACACAGCTCGGTGGTGCAGGGCTGTGCTCTGCCTCGTTTGGATTGATCTGTGTTTACCTTCAATATTCAGGACAAGAATTAAGTCATACTGCTCAACTGCCTCAAAATCCCTTTCAGCATCCAAAGGCCGACCATCTGTCCGGCCCAGCCATTCTTTCCTCCCCCAGTATGTGTTTTAGCCAGTGCTTTGAGCAAGGCTGTGTCCTGGAGGAGCGAAATATGAAGGGAAATAAAGGTCTTGGGCCCGGGGCCATGTTTAGCAAGGCAGACCCTGTAAACTGCAGATGGTTTTTGTGAAACCAGTGCAGGGAGCCCCTGGTTCTGTGGTGCTGCAGCGTGCTGCTCCGTGCCACGGTGGGGGTCCGAGGCACAGGCTGCCTTCTCTGTGGAGAGGTTTCCAAAGCAGCTACTTTTAATTCCTTTTCCAGTATTTCTGTGTGCCAGCTCACCACTGATCCCACATTTCAAACACTCCACTGGGCAAATCCACGTGTGCTCCCCTGCTCCTTTCTGGGACCGAAGCGCTTTAAGTTTCTGGCAGATCAGGAAGAAAAAACAGATTTTTTCCTCAAGCTTTTTGGGAAGTGCAGGTGTTTTGTCTGGGAACGTGCTGGTTTGTGTGCAGTGCCAGGTGTGTGGGGCTCATGGTGCTGCCTCTTCTCCATTGCTGATGTTCTGCAAGGTGAAGGCTGGGATCTTGTTGATGTTGTTCCACTGGCTGAGGCTGAGTTAGGAACAAATCCATTCAGCATGTGCATTTACTGATGTGTGTTTGTAGATCATACCACTCCACTACGGTGATGTTTAGGGGGTGCAGTTCTGTTCACATGAAGAAAACTGGGATGTTCCTCCTGGGCAGTCCCTCTCCTGCTCTCCACAAGCATTTGCACTCTGTTTTCAGGCAAAAAAATGTGCAGGCAGCCTTGGTGAGGCTTGGGCAGCAAACAGGGCAATCCTGGTGAAGGGATGAGAGGAGGGAGCTCTTGCCCCTCTCTGGTGGGATCGTGCTGTGCCTGTGCTCTGGCTTTCTGGGTGTGCAGAGATGGCCCCAGAGTTTGCTTCTGGGGGCTGATGGGTGGCAGTCCTCCCACTGCCAGGAGACCTACAGGCACAAATCTCTGCCCTAGTGCAACAGAATGAGTTTAGGTGCTGCATACTTATTTTAGCAATGTTTTCTTTTAAGTCTGTAAGCAGGGGTTGCATTCTACCCTTAGATAAATGGAAGTGTTAATTAAGGGAATTACACTTAAGGCTGTTCTCTGTCAGGTAACTGATTTTACACAATAGGCATTTACATTAAGATTTTAATGTTGCCTGTGTTTCGTTTAATACTGACTTATTTTTATTTTTAGATTAAAATATTTTAGCAGCCTTTCCGTAGGTTGGCTGTAAAACGTTTGATGTTATTTGGGTTTATTAAGAGAGATAAGAGGGATGTTGTTCTATCAGCTGTTAAATATTATTGCGTGTTAATCCATATTTTAAAAGTTCAAAGTCTGTGCTAGCTCGTGTTTCTCTGTTCTCGTTGCTGCTGGTACAGACGTGCTCGTATGGAGCATTCCCATTTGTGTGAAAAATAGAATTCAGCTCAGGCCACGCATAGATTGTCAGAAAGATTAAAGTGTGCATCGTGCAATTTTTCCTCTTTCAGAAAGGGGCCTTTGATGTGCTAATGCTCACTTTCTCTCCTTTCATGGCGAAGTGCTGGGCATTGTTTCGGGCTGCAGAGCAGTGTCTGCTCCAGAGAGGCAGCTCTGACGCCCCAGCCCAACCTTGGGCAAGGTAGCAGCATCTGCAGGGCTGCTGCTGGCATTGTCCAGGGATCAGATAGCACTGTGCCTCACAGATAAACACCGGCGCAGGCAGCGAGGAGAGATGTTGCCAGAAAAGCCAAATATTTAATATCCAGTATCCCACTTCTGTGTGCCAGTGCTGCTGCAGTTACACCGAGTCACACGCCGTGGGTCCAAACTGGAAAGCTTGGCAGTGCAGGAGGCTCTGAAATCACACCCAAACACAAGGCTGTCATGTATTTCCAAAGCTAATTGGCAAGTGAAATTACTTGGATAGGCTCATCTTGGGTTGCAGTGGGCATTTTCCAGCTAATGGAGGAAATTTTGCAGGCTGCTCACAGGACCATCTTGAGGTGACATAGCAGGGGCCTGGTGGGGGTGGTGACAGTCATAGTGACAAAGGTGTGTGGGGAATGAGCAGCTGTGAACAGCCTTTCTTATGCCAAAAGACACCTTTTGTAGTTGACTGGGAAGAAATGTTTTCCTGAGTTCCTCAGAATATAAGTATGGGAAGAGACAGTGTGTAGCTGGGCGGGAGTGAGTGCAGTGCTGGTTGTGTTCTGCAGAAGACAGATTAGTTGGTAATTGAATGATAAAAGCCTTCCTTTTCAAACTAGGTGAAATTTGAGACAGTAAATTAAAACCTAGAATAAAAGTTGAATAGAGGAAAATCTGACAGCAGCATGCAGTGGCCCTGCTGTGTCGCTTCTTCCCTGGGTCACCATCCCTGCCTATTCCTATTCCCCCTTCTCTTCCACCAACTTTAGTGCTCAGTAAAAATCCATCCTGTGCTCCATGCCTTCTCTTTGGGATTCTCACATCTCCTTTCATGCCTGACAGAGTTAAGGATGTCAGAGAACCCATCCTGTGCTCCATGCCTTCTCTTTGGGATCCTCACATCTCCTTTCATGCCTGACAGAGTTAAGGATGTCAGAGAACCCATCCTGTGCTCCATGCCTTCTCTTTGGGGTCCCCACATCTCTTTTCATTCCTGACAGAGTTGAGGATGTCAGAGAACCCGTCCTGTGCTCGTGTCCAGACGGTGCTGGAGGCAGGTGCCAGGGAAGGGTGAGGGCCCAGCCTGTGTGCTGGTTTGGGTCAGCTCACAGAGGATCACTCTGTGCTGGCTCAGAGTGAGTGTCAGAGGGCCTGGCAGGGAGGGGCTGTGCCGAGCAGGGCTGTCACTGGGGCTGCAGGACAGGTTTTTGGTAGCCTTGCAGGAGCAGCCAGAGCAGCTCACTTGTCACCAGCTGCCATCCTCCTCTCCTGCCTGTGCTGGCTCTCAGGGACCAGTGGCTGTCCTGCAGCACTCCCCCCAGCACAGCTGGCTCTGCAGCAGCCCTGGCTCGCTCATTTGCCCTCTCAAATCAGATTAATTGTCCGTTTTAACAAAGTGCTGCCGCTCTGCGAGCTGGCCCTGATCTCATCGCGATGCAAGTGGGTGCTCCATAACCCAGACACCTCAGGGATGCAGGAGTGCTGAGTGCAGAGCTGCTCCCTGGTGTGTCTGTGTGACCCCAACCCGGGCACACTCACTGCACCTCCCACCTGCTGAGGGCAGTCCCAGTTGCTCTGCTCCTGCTCTGCTCTTCAGGGCCTTTTCACCTGAATACACAGAACTGGGAAGGGCCCCAGCAGCACCTCACCTGGTCTTTGGGACCACCTTGTGCTTTGTCACTCCTTGTTTCTGTCATATTTATTCCCATGGGCAGGAGTTTTTCTTCTGCTCTGGTCTGAGGTTCAGCACTCCTGTTCCCCTATATGTTCATACCTGTATAGAATAACCTGGTTTCTGGTCTCATTCTCACTCCTTTTCAGAGCTGGTTTTAGCCTGGCTCAGGTGTGCAGCCAGCCAAGCAGCCCTCCCCACTGCTCTCTCTCCACTTCCACCATCATTCCTCTTGTGCTGGCATTTAGAACTTGGTTGTTTAATAGTGCACTGTACTGCTCACTCAGGAACTTCTCCTGTAATTAATTGTAACCCTAAGACTTCATGGGCACCCTGAGTTACTTGAAACTTATGGGGAAATTTTTTCAGAAACAGTAGAACACTTAGAAGAAGTTAACAGCAGTGAAACCAATGCATTGACTTGCCTTTTAGTGAAGGAGTCACTTATATTTTCAGTTTTGGTCGCTCTCCACTCACACCTCCTAAGTTTAAAAAAGCGGATTTCATAAATAGGCACAAGAATTTAAATTTGCTCCTCTGGGAAAACGAGGAGCCATCACAGCATGCTCACTGGCTGAGCTGTGCTGTGGAAATGAAATCCAGTTCCCCTACTGGAGGGTCACTTTTAGGGGAAAACAGTGATATTTTAAATGCTGGCTTTGCCATCTGCTTTTGGGGCTGGGGTTTGGGCAAGTGCTTCTCTACCTGTTGAGGGCTGTGGAAAGGCTATGTCCATTTAATGGATTTTTAGGCAACATTATTGAAAGACCAGCAGAAGGCATTCTGTGCTGTATGAGTAGAAGATTTCCCCGTGCTCCTGGTGACCCCTGCAGTGCCAGCCGGTGTCATGGAAGCACAGCCCCTGGCAGGGAGCTGTGGCCTCAGGTGCTGCCCTGCGGTGCCAGCTGGCCAGAGGGACCTGCCTGGGGGCACAGGGAGAGCAGGGGCAGGGACACAGAGAGCTGGAGCCCCCACAGAGCCCCTGCAGCCCCCAGCACTCGGTCAGACCCGGGAGTGTCTGCCCACGTGTGCCACCCACAGCCCCTGCAATACCCACACATGTGTCAGGGGAGAATTTCAACCTCCATCCTCCCTATACTGGTTTTAATTTAAAGCTGGGACATCCCTGCTGGTTTCTTGCTGGGCTTTGCTCTAGTTTGTTCTTCCTTCCTGCCCTCTGACACGGAGTGATTGCCCAGCCTGTCTCACTGCACCAACAAGTCCCTTCCGTGTTAAGCATCTTGCAAATGGTGTCACTCGTAATGGATGTGATAATAAGCCCCAGTTACCTGTCCCTGATTGTAATAAATGTAAATTGCCAGCTATAATAGACCTGAAACTGAGCCATTTAGTGCTAGACCCAGAAATAATGAAAAGGTCTGTAATAAACTAGAAGGGGCAAAATTACTTTGTGTAATTATATTTTGTTCTGCTTGTAGCTGCCAGGTCATAATACTCCTATCAAACTGACAGGGTTTGGTAACATTTAGTAGGTGAGAAAATGTATTTGTAAATGGGAAAGGCTTGTTCCTTGGTGAGTGAGTTTGACAGTCCATCGGTTTTATCCAAGGCACAGAGGTGCCCCTTTCTGAGATGCCATTCCACTGGCTGTGATTCAGTTAGAACTAAATGAATTGAGCTTCTTTTAGGAACAAATTCACTTGTATTCCCTATAATTCCAGGAATCCCTCTGTCTGTGTGCTGCTCAGCAGCAGCTCAGTGAGGCTGGTCACCGCCTTGGTGTCACTGCAGTCATTCCACGGGGTGGGAATCACACCCCATGGATGGCAGCACAAACAGTTTTTTTCTAGACTGTACATAAACAATTTTGTGGCACATTCTCATTAAAAAAGAGTCTGGCATTCTCTCCACTTGCCCTGTCCCTGGTGGTTTAGGTTCAAAGCTGGGAATTGCACAGGCTGGCACCTTCAGGTTCTGAATGCTTGGAGTGTGGTGTTGTGCCAGGAGATTCCCAACTGTGCCTTCACCTGGGGACTGCTGTGATGGAGCTTGAGCTGTTCCTTGTCTCCAGGTGCACTGTGGGGGAATCTTGTAGGAATGTTAAATGTACATGGCTGTTGAACTGGAGACACTGCAAGTCTGTGTGTTTGTGTATGTGCAATGACTAAAGCACAGCAGCAGCAGTTCAAAAACCTTTATAACCTTCTGTCTTTTGCTGTTTTGGGCCTTTCTTTTTCTAATTATAAAAAGTTAAGGTATAAGTGAATAGCAACAGCATTTTGTCATCAACTGATGTAATTAATGAAATAAACCCACAAGCCTTGCAGGCAAGTCTGTGCCTCTCCTGCAGGTCTGGGTACAGGATGGGAAGGTGTAGCTGCAGCACCCCCCTGCCAGCAGCTCCTTTTCAGTGATGGTGGGAGGATCTCATTGCCTGCCTCTCCTGGCTGCAGCACCTTGGCATCTGGGGTTTGGGGTGCATCCCTGGGAGCTCCACCTGGAGTTTCTCAGTGGAGGCCGTGTGGATCCCAGCTGAGTGGCTCACTGTGGTCTCGGTATGGGTGCTTGCTCACCCAGTGCCCTGAGGAGAGAGGAGCCCAACATCACTGCTCTGGGGCACTGGGAATGTGGCTTTCAATTGGACCTAGGTAACTGCCATCCCTTCATCTCTCAGGATTGAGTAGGGAACTGTATGGCTGCTTCAGAGAAAGTATATTTGGGGGGAATTGTGCCCCACTACTTTTCTGGTGGGAGCCTTGTGCCCAGGTGTCAGATACAGAGCTCTTTCACAAGCAGCCTCTCGGTGGTTAGATCTCGGTGTGCCCTGCAGAATGGGTTACCAGTCAGGGCTCCTGCAGCTCTGAACTGGTAACAGGCCATTGTAATTGAAATATTTTCATCCAGGCCGTGTTAGGACAGTGGTAACACAGAATGCAGTGGCCAGCTGGACCTTGTGTGGGCAGAGCGCTGGTTGCACCATGCAAAATGTGCAGTGCCATGTTTTAGGCGTGGATGTGCGTGGTTTGTGACTTCTGTAACACGCTTAAAGGGAACAAAGTTACTCGGGGGGATGAGGCGCAGGCCCAGCTTTTTTCTGCAGCAGAGCAGGTCTGCGTGCAGACAGGAGCAGCTGGGACTGAGCGCTGCAGGACTCTGGTAGCGTGACCCAGCTGTGTGCAGGGATGGGCTGCAGTGCTGCCAGGGCACGGGGTGCTGTGGGAGCAGGGCACTGAGCCGGGTGCGTTCCCTGAGCCGTCTGTCACGGCGCGTGCCTGCTGCCGGCGGCTCCGCCTGCGCGCAAATTGAGATGAAAGCTTGTTTTCTGCCTCGCTCATCGTAAGTGCAGGGCTCTCCCCCGAAGCGCCTGGCATGACTAATGTGCCACATATTCTTGCCATCCCAGAGCGGCGGGCGCGCGCTGCTGCCGGACGGGTGCTGCGGCACACCCAGCGGCGCCGGAGCCGGGGCTGGAGCCCTGTGCCTCGGGGCACCTCAGCACGGCTTTGCTCTTGCACTGCTGGATTTCCAGAGAGGCTCTGAGGCCGTGTGCAGTGTGTTCCTGCGGTTTGGGCTGCGCTCTCCCCTTTGAGGCAGGTCCTACGGGAGCCGCTGTGGCAGCGCGCCCCGTGGCTCAGAGCGCCGCCGCTTCTCGGGGACCCGAGGCCCGTCTCCAGCCTCGGCAGCCAGGTTCTGGTGTGCTCCTGTGAGGGACCCAGCCCCGCTGCAGGGAGGGAGGTGGCAGAGCTCCAGGTGTGCTGCCTGTGCTGGGCAAATGCTGCACAAACAGGGAATCCCTCTGCATGCCTGTGGGTCTCAGGGAGAGCCGTGTCTCTTCCACACCAGGGTGCTCTGGGCTCCAGCCATGCCCCCCAGCACAGAGGGCTGCCTGTCACTGTGATTGGTGGCACGGCAGCAGAGCATTATGCTGCAGAGAGGATGAGCTCTTGGTTTTGGCAGCAGAGGAGGGTCTGCCCGTTTTGGATGAGGAGGAGGAACAGCAGCCCTGGCACGGGCCGGCCCTGCTCTGCCAAGGGGGCCCTGGCTCCCCCTGCTGCAGCGTGGACAGATGGCCACGATGGGGGCTGGCCATGGGGAGAGGGCCCACAGACCCCAATGGTCACACAGCCTCAGCTCACGTGTACCGGGACCAGCTTGAGGCCGGCGCCACTGGAGAGGTTCCATCTCGGATGCTTTGGTTTAAAAAAAGCACAGAAGTCTGCGGTGGCTGGCAGGTACTGTTTGCTTGCACCTGTTTGGTGAAGGATATACGTTACTAAAATTCCCCCAAAAGTTCTCGGTGAAATTCGTGCGGCGGTGGCGGTCACTAGACCGTAAACGACGGCGAGCCCAATCAAGCCGATTGAGTTTCACACAAAACTGCCTAACACCACATTTTAAAAGCACAGTAACTCCATCCTCTTCAGAGCTGGGAAGGACAATTAGGTGCAGAAAGGTCATCAGCCGACACATCTCTGCTAACCTCAGTTTTGTGGTCCTGGCTTTATTCTGCTTTGGTAAGTCCCAAACATTTATGTTCTTGTTTGTTTTCCAAACTGCTGTCGCAATGTCAGGAGCCAACCCTTTTTGTGAAGCATCTTTGGGCCCTGTGTTACAATCAGGAGGAAACTGAAATAGTTGCTTCTGGAATTGAACAGTAAATCCAAAGATTTTCTGCACATCTCCCTAATTGGGTAGAGATGGACTTGGCACATGGACGTGCAGCCGTCTGTGATGTCCCATGGGCTGGAAGGAGCTGTGTCCCTCTGTACTTAGAGCTGCCCCACTGGCCCAGTGCCCCAAAGCCCTTCTCTGGGTGGGCTGCACGTCGCAGATGGGAGCAGCAGCAGGTCCGTGCCAGCAGGCTGCACTAGGGGCCCTCTGGAGCCGCAGGAGCAGGGCTGCTCTCCACGGGCCCTGGGTGCCCGTTGTGGCACTGGTGCCCCGTGGTGTTGGCATGGCCTGGGGGCTGTGGAGAGCAGCCAGGTGCTTCTCCCCAGCCTGGCCACAAACCCACAGACACTCCTGTCTTACCTGCCTGCTGCATCAGCAGAGAGCACTGTTCTTTCCGTGTATCGGTGACAGTGTGTAAGTGCTGCCAAAACGTTTTTGTTCTCAAACAGTAGCATGGGGCAGGATGGGCTGGCCATTACCACCAGCAGGAGTGGGGCCCTGAGTGTTTTGCTCGATGTCAGCATGGAGTTAAGGTTCATAAACCAAAGTTCTGTATTTTCAGGACCTGTCTGAGTCATCACCTTTACATTCCCTTCTTTCTCAACAGGGCAGTTTGGTATGGTTTAGTGTTGTGTGTGTGCAGGGAGGGAGCAGTGGGCAGATCCTGGCCCTGGGCTGGCTCAGGTCACCTGCAGAACCCAAGTCATGAAGAGTTTGAAGGATTGTCAAGATCATTATGTTTTAAACTGTGTGTCTGAAACTGCCTCTGTGTTGTAGAGGTTAAATGTAGAAGTGGTGCTGGTGGGTGAGAGCTGAGTGCTGGCTGGTCCTTGCCACTGGTGAATTTTCAAAAGCTTCTGCCTTTTGTCTTCTTTTGCATCTGAGAGGATGTCCTGTGTGTTTCACTTTGCAGTTCATCCTGCTGCTGCAATCAGATGTGGTTTATCACAAATAACTGATGTGAGCATTTTAATTTGTCGGGGTTTTTTTCAAACAGCCTTCATTCTGTGGTTGAAATGTTAGAATAATTGGTGTGCTGATAAAACACTACTAGAAGCTCTTAATATTAAAACATTGAGATTTGATTGCTGTATTCAAGTAGGACCTAAATTCCTGCCCTCCCACAGTTTTATATATATTCATGATCAATAATTCACACCTTGTCATGGCTCTCAATGTCATTATTTCATATGAAATGAAAAAAAACCCAAACCTGTTTGTGTCTGTCTAAAACATTTTGCTCTGGAGCTTTGCCTTGGCAGCAGCAAAATGTAAAATAATGCAGCCGTGGAGGGGTGGGTCAAATTGCCGTACATATTAAAAGAGGAGCTTTTGATCAGCTCCTTCGAGGGTCTGGTGTAACTCCATTTATCTGCAGATCTCAGGGGATGCCCCAAGCCCCCAGATAGCTGGGGGCTTAGTTAATCAGGGCAGCCAGCTGTCCGGCGTTCTGCTGGGGTAGGGCTCAAGCTCGCAGCCCGTGCTCTGCAGCCAGGCTGCCGCAGCCTGGATCCGCGCTCCCTGCCGCGCTCCGGCCCTCAGGCTGCTCAGGGAAAGCCAGCCAGGCACCCGGGGCTCCCCCCCGGCCCTGCTCAGGGCTGGGCGGCTGCTCATCCACGGGCTGCAGCTTTAAACCGTGTTTGATGTGGCACTTGGTGTGAGTGGCACCTTGGTGTCGGGTGGGCTCTGCCCAAAGCTCGCAGGTGAGCTGTGACACAGAGGTCAGGTTAAAGAGGGTCAGTGTGAGGTTCTGGTGTTGGTAACTCAGTGATGTTTCGCTGTGGCTCTCAGGCTGAAGGCACAGCACTTTTCTGTGGGGCAGCTCTGACAGAAGTGTTGCTCCAGGGTTTTTTGGGACACACGCGTTCCTACAGGGCGATAAATAGGGAACCTCGCGATGCTTTGTTTTATAGGATGGAGGTGTTTTTGGGAGGGTTTTTTACAGCAATGTCTCCACATTCAAATTCCTAAGCGTCAGTAAAATTTCAGCTGACTTTTTCTTTTTTTAACGAATCCCAACTGTTCTCCCAAATGTGGTATGTACTGAGACAGAGATAGCAGGGAGTTTAATTTCACTTTGCTGCAGTCACTTAATTCCCTTTTGATTAAGCTGGGAGTGCAAATGAGCAGGAGCATCCCGCTCGCTGCCCGTATGGCAGGAGCTGCTGAGCTCCTGGGGAGCCCGGGAGGGCACAGGGAGTGCCGAGGGCTGGTGAGTGGGGATGGTGAGTGTGTGCTGGGGGTACTTGCACCCCCTGCTTTTGGCTTCCCAGCATGCAGGAGAGGCGCTGAGCTGGGCTCTTCTGTGCGTGCCTCCAGATCTACAGGGCTCTCCAGATTTTGGAGTGTTCTTGCTCAGCTGCCTCTCCTGTAGCTGCTTGTCCTGTCCGGGCGGTTTTCCCCAGTCTTCCGTGCGGTGAGCAGCATCCTCCAGCTCGTCAGTAGGATTTTACCGGGTGCAGAGCAGACCTGGGCAGTGTTTATCGGAAGCGGTGCTCGGGTGCTCTGCTGTGTGAGATGCTCAGAGCCGCTCGGGACCCAGCGGGGCGTCATCGGGCCGAGCGTGCAAAGCCTTTTCTCGTGGCCCCGGCCCGGCTGGAAGCACCACGAGCAGCCCGGGCCGGATGAAAGGAGCGCTGCCGGCCGGCCCGCAGGCTCAGGTGGTCGCCGTCCCCCGGTGTCGCAGAGCCCTTTGAGCGATTTGTCACGGCCGGGCCCGCTCCCGCTGCGGCACACGTGCCAGCTCCGTGTCGCTGCCAGACGGGCTCGGCCCCCGCAGCCCCCGCCGTGCCGGCAGCGCTCCCTGCGCTCTGCTCCGCTCCCTGCTCCGCTCCCCGCGCTCTGCTCCGCTCCCCGCGCTCTGCTCCGCTCCCCGCGCTCTGCTCCGCTCCCCGCGCTC
>JANRGV010000062.1:198807-218577 GCA_024734035.1 Alethe castanea | reverse complement strand
ACAGGCGTGCGGCGGGGCGGGGCGGGCCGCGCATTAGCATACAGCTGCGGGCCCGCGGGCACGCGCCGCCGCCCCCCCGCCGGGGCTGCGCACCGAGAGACCGGCACCGACGGGGGTGCGCGCCGAGACCCCGAATCACTGCCGGGGCTGCACACCGAGAGCCCAAATCACTGCCAAGGCTGCACATTGAGAGCCCAAATCACTGCTGAATTTCACACCGAGACCCCAAATCACTGCTGAATTTCACACCGAGACCCCAAATCACTGCCAGGGCTGCGCACCAAGAGTCCAAATCACTACTGAATTTCACACCGAGACCCCGAATCACTGCCGGGGCTGCGCACCGAGACCCCGAATCACTGCCGGGGCTGCGCACCAAGACCTCAAATCACTGCCGGGGCTGCACACCGAGAGCCCGTCACTGCCGAATTTCACACCGAGACCGCAAATCACTGCTGATGTTGCACACTGAGACCCCCATCACTGCTGAGACACCCCCTCCTCCCTGTCACCGCCTGGGCACCATGCACACTGAGACCCCCACCACTGCCAGGTTTCACAGCGAGACCCCCCCTCACGCCGAGCCCGCTCCCCGCAGTGCCCGCGTGTCCTACCTGCAGCCGGCCGTCGGTAGGGGTCGGTCGGGGCGTACATGGGCAGCTGGGCGCGGTGGTGGCGCAGGAAGCGCAGCGCGGGCTCCCGGAGTCTGGGCTCGGGGCGCTGCTCGGCGGCGGGGCGCGGGCCGGGCTCCTGCGGGACACAGCTGTCAGACCCCGAACGGGACTGGGGCACACCCCGCGCGCACCGAGTGCGGCAGCGGGTCCCAAACGGCCTGAAAACGTGTCGGGGCTAGGACTCGGGGGTAGTGGGACATGGAGGGGGGCTCACGCTGGTGGCACCGAGTGCGCCCGGGGCCGGTGATGCTCGACTGTTCAAACGAGCAGCCACGGACTTAAGGGTTGTGAGGAACAAACCCGTGTGGAACCCCCGGCTGTCCCGACACGGCCTGTCAGGGGGGCTTGGCCAGAGGAATTCCACACTTCGCCCTCTCCGTGGCTTTCAGCCGAGCCTCGGCACGGCCCAGCTGCGGCCGGAGCAGCGGGCCATGCCATTATTCCTGCCGGACAAGCGCCGCTCCCAAGGTCTGGCACGGCACGCGTGCCCCCGGCTGCGGCAGCGCGCAGCAGCTGATGGAGCTGCAGCCCGGCCCTGCCATCTGCATGTTTGCATCGCACAAACACACGGCTGCGATCCCCGAGGGGTAAACACGCCCCGCGCTGCCAGGGCGGCCTCGGGTGACAATTTCAACACAGCCTAAACGCACGGCCCCGTGCACTCAGTGCTCCGATTAGCAAATTTGCTGGTAAATATTACCCCTAGTGCAGGACCTGATTTCCACTCTCTCTGGTGCGCTTATACCCACAGCTCTTAAACACCTCTTTCCCTCATTTTTACACTTCATTAGTAATTTTCCTGCATGCTGAGATGAGCTAGAATATGAGCAACAGGAGACAAAGATAGTAGGTCTCTTACTTCATATAGAAATACAACCAGTCCTGAGGCATTTAAGAGATACTACATGAGCACATGGTACCTACTCTGGATCTGGCAATGTGCCCAGAATGAACACCCAGTGAAAACATAAATGGTGACATATAGTAAATACAGTTTAAATCACTTTTAGTGATTTTAGTGAATATAGTTAAAATCACTGTGAAAAAAAAAAGTCTAAAATGCCAAATCTTCATTCAGATGTAGATCCCATCACCTATGTCCATAGGAACAATCCTGACTCACACAGAACCATTTCCAGTCTATGCAGGGAGACTCTCTGTGTCAGGACTAATGTCACAAAGACAGGGTAAGGCAAGTGAGTCCTTCATTTGTAGGGCACAAATTTCCCTCTCTCTCAAGTTGTTCACACTTACAGCATGAGAAATATGTTTGAATGATGGCAAGAAAAACACTTCACATCAGGCCCCTCATTCTGCACAGAACTTAATTTGCACTCTTTTATAGAGGTCTTCCCAGAGAACCCAAATTAAACTGCACCAAGGCCCTTTCTGGGTCAGGACAACAGGAGGCAAATTGCTCTGAGCCCTTCGGGGAGGAGGCAGGGCTGAGCACGCGTGGCTGCAGCTGGGATGTGGCAGCACTGGGCCCTGGAGGTGGGTGGGCCACAGGCACCACAGCCTCCCTTCCTCCTGCCACTCTGCCTCCATTTACACTCAATCCTGTTCATTTTCCACAGAGCTAAAATCTCTGTGAGCACATGCTTAAAGCCCAGTGCCACCGTGTGGAACTGATGGGGTTAAACAAAAGCAGAAGCAGTGTGAGCAGGGGCTGGGTGAACTGGTCCCAGGTAGCGGGTTGGACGCACTGAGATCAGACCACAAACTCTGTTTGGGGTCAGTGAGCAGCTCCTCAGGAGGTGGGGGAGGCAGCTCTGGGGGCTGCTGGACACTGCTGGTGTTATTAGCTCTCCCCGTGGAGCACAGTGCCTTTGGATTTTGGGCAGACAGTTTCAGGCTGCTGACGCTTTATGCCTCTGTCTATGGTGCTAGTGCCAAAGCTGTAAACAGCAGTAGCAAACATTTTAATTTCACCCTTATTCAGGAAATCCACTTATCACTGAAAAAGCCAGTTGCTTTCACCCTTTGGACTACTAGGTTGAAAAAGCTACCCACAGGCTCGGTGAGAGAGGTGCAGGATGGCCCATAGCATGTTCCTATTAGGGAACACTCCTAAACCCAAGGGGACACTTGGACAAGCCAGGCTCCAGATTCCACTGGGCACTTGTACTAAACTGCTGCTATAGTGCAAAAATGCAGTGAAGGACAACAAAGCGATTTCAAGTTCTACTGCCAGATTTGAGAATATACCCAAACTCAGTGTTTAGAAAACTGAACACTGTGCTGGACATGCTGACCCCCCTGTGATGTACACAGTCTGCTCAGGCTTCCCCAGAGAGAGAGGTAAACAGAAACAAAGCTTCAGGATAAAGATGGGAGAAGAAACCAAAGTGAACAACACTAACAAATTACCCAAATAATAAAATGCACTCGCCAGTTGTTTTTCTTACCTGCTCTGACATCAGGGTTTGGCGCAGTTCCTTCTGCAGATCAATAAACCGATCGTGATAGATGGCCATGGACCAAGGTTCCCTGAAGTAGCTGGGTAAAAAAGAAGAAATTTAGTTATCTTGTGAACCTCTCATTAACCACTAATAAAGTATTTACCTGCTTTTTTGCCTTTATAAATTACAGTTCTGGACCCATCACGATCGTTTGTTCATAAAATGCCTCCTTGTAACAGCATGGTCAATCAATTCTTTTAATGGATGTTCCTGATGTACAGCCAGCTTCAGTAATTACATTTAAAGTGGCTTAATTCAGAGCTGTGGCAAGACCCAGTGAAGAATCCTGATTTTATCAGAATTTAAAAGCCTGAAGACCTGTAAAGAACGGTGTCTCCATTATCTGTCCTCATTTGAGAAAAGCAGATTGCAGGATTAACTGAACTGCTGCATAAACAAATTAAATTTGTGTAGACAATGACACAAATGTTGTTCATCATTAAGGTTTCTGGATTAATAAAAGCCAGAAAAACAGGCCACCACAGCGCTGCAATATGTTCTTTGCACTAGTGTGATGAAGCTAAATTGAACCGATTCAAGGAGGAAGCTCTTATAACTTTTTCTTTCGGTGACAGCATTCACAGCAGCATTCTTCCATGAAAAAGGAAGAAAAGGATGGAGAGGACACTGCTCCCTGTAGAACCTCATGGCTGTAAATATAACTGGGGGCAGACGACAAAGCTGTGATTTACTCCTCTTTATAACGACAGATAATTTTTATGGCTCGGGTGAGGTGCTGCGAGTGTAATTCTGTTCATGCTCGCTGCGGTCAGGAGGTGCCCCGCACTCATCCTCATAGTGACTGAGCAGATGTCAGCAGGCTCACCTGGGGACTTGGGAGAGGGGGGCATTTGCGTGGCTGCCACTTGGGAATGGCAGCAGGAGCCTGGCACTGCCCTCAGGAGCACAGGAACCTTCTCACCTGGTTTGGCTGGGTGGCCTTAAACATGCTACACAGATGTAATAATCCTGAGATACCTGCTCCTTTGGATATGCAGGTTAGAAAGGATGAGCTCCGTTTAAGGATCCTTGTTTCAGGAAGTGCACATCCCAAAGGTGTGCAGAGAGCTGGAGAAAAACACAGTATCCCACAATATCTAAAGGCCCTTCAATTTCAGAAGAAAACCCCCACCCAACACAACCTTTAACTCACTGTTGATACTAAATAGCAAAGAGGTAAAGGGAGGTGTTACACAATTACACACTAAGGTAATTAAAGACTGTTTTTACAGTTATGTTGTGGTAAAAGTCATGCTCTACTGGCCAAATGTTTTGTCTTCAAGCTGGCATCTTAATTTTGACTATAACCCTGAGCAGACGATTTCCTCTCTCAACTGAGGCACAACCTTCCCAGCTGCCTTACCTCAGTTTAGGGGCTCACCTGCCTCACCGAGGTGTTGCATTTAATGCTCTTTATAAATGTTCCAGGGGCACTACATATTCCTGCTACTGTTACCAGCTCCATCTATAACCACAGCTTTAACTGTTCCTGTCAATATCCACAGATTTGCAGCTCAAAACCTAAAATGTGCCACCCATTTTGGAATCTTTAACGCAAATAAAATGCCAGTTTTTGGGGAGCAGAGAATGCCTTGTCCATATTTTCTAGATAGACTGCTGAATGGAGCTCCCAGTAACCAGCATTTACTCCCAGACTTCCTTCCCTTCACCTGAAGAACAAACACCAAGGGCCATTTGGAGATTCAGCTCACACAAACAATTCACTTTCTCTGCCGGCTCTGTGCTTTCATCTATTTATCTTTTCAGTTTGAATCACCTTTCTCAGGGGGAACATGGTGGTTTTGACAGAGCAGCTCTACATATGGCTGCTAAAGGGACGCTTAATAATGAAAAACCCCATTTGAAACCAACAAGTTGACTTTCTGAGGCTCATTCTGAATTTTATTGCCACTTCAGCAGCAGTCCCTCAGGGCAAGCCGTGGAAGGCTTCAAAGTATAAAGCTCTTCAGTGCAGGAGATGGAGCTGGCACGCTCCCAAGAGGGGCTCGTATCACGGGAATGGCATCTGCCACATGTGTCTGCCCCATTCAGTCTCTCAGAACCGGCCAGGGCTCTCAGGCTAGATCTGCACAAGATGACAGGGTCTGCCAGGGGCAGAACGGGCGTGCAGGCTTGGCCACTGCCCAGCAAAGGGGGATCCCTCTGTGGGATCGTGGGACGGGTGGGCTGCAGTGGGCTCCTGCGGGAGACAAGGAACAACATCCTCTGCGTTGCTGAGGAGCTGCTCTCACCTTTCAGGGACAAACAACATTTCAAGCCTCTTCTGCCTCATTTGTGAGGTGTAGCCTACATCAGGTGAGAGGTGAGGAGGAAGGAAGGAAATATTTAGTGGTGTCCTGTACAGAAGGCACAGAACCCTTCCCTTTGCAAGAGATATAAATAATATGGACAGAGCTGGGCGCTGCTAGCAAGCAAAAATGGAGTGTACACATGGCTGTCCATCCGAGGGCTGCCTAGATTTACTCTCCATTTCATTTGCAGAACACACCACATTTGGAGAAGAAGCCTCTGCCCCTGTGGAAGATGGTTCTATGTCCTGGCAGCAAGGACCCAACATTGACCTGCCACCTGAGCCAGGTCTGGTGGCACAGGGTATAGCACTGGCAGCAAGGTGTAAAGCCAGAGAATCTTAAAAACTGAAAGAAAACCCTTCAGAATAACACTGTTGTTTTGCACAGGGACGAAACAAAAAACAAGTTACAAAGGTAAAAAAGGAGATGAATCATTTCAGCTCTGTGGTACATCCCCTACCTACAGGGGAGTTTGTCCATGCCAAATGTCCCATGCTCTAGCCCAGGGTCTAGTTCCAGGGATCAATGCTGACCCTGAGCTGTGTGCTCTGGTGCCTTCTAACTGCAAGGAGGCTGGGCTGAGGGGACTTTCCACTGCCCAAAGGGCAGGTGGCACCTCGTGAGGGTGCCTTTGAAAAACCCCTCTGCAGACTGGCGTGTCAGAGACTCCAGGCTGGGAGGATGACGTGTCTGTGGCTGTGCCTATGCTGCTCAGAACTTGCATGGAAACAATAAACCCAAGTTTGACTCCTTGCATCCCTACCCCTGCTCTTCCACCAACACACACACAGCCAAGGGAAGTTCAGAAACTCTGACAGCCTACAATGTGGGTTGAATCTGCAGCTCTCAGTAAATGTCTCCAAGCAATCCTGAATACAGATCTCTTGAAATCCCACTTGTTTCTTCCCAAAGCCATCCTGAGTCAGTCACCAGTGCCCTGCCCTCAGGTGCCATTAAGTCTGGTGGCCCTCTGGTGATGGCTGTGCCCTCAGCACTGGGAGCACACACAGAGCAGCACCATGGCTTTTAGTACACAATACAAGCAGAGTCACAGCAGCTTAACCTCCTGGTCATCTGTAAGGAATGGAGAGTCTCCTTTCCTCTCTGTACCTTCCTCAGCTTTGTGTAACATTAGGAAATTTTTAAGACAGGCCTTCACTTTCCTAGGCTGGAATTTCTTTTCTAAGAAGAAATTTAATGCTTGAAATGCAAAATTCTCCAGGCTGTGCCAGCTACATGAGGAGGAGACTGTCCCTTCCCAAACCCTCAGAGCTCAGGCCATACAAAGTCACTCTCCAGCACGTGTGGGTGACTGGTGGACTGTGGAAGCTGAGTCTCTCAGTGGTGCCTTTGGCACAGGAGGGCCAAAGCCCCCCAGTGCTGGGGTGCCTCTGCTGAGAGCCCAGCCAGGCAGAGAGAGGCTGCTGCTCACACACCCCAGGAACCACCCCAGGAGAGCAAGCACACAGGAGATGGAAGCCACTCAGCTGACACGGGCTCAGGTGGAACACAATTATGCCAGGAGTGCTTACACAGAGCAGGGACTTCCACTGCTCAGGAGTGGGAAGAGTAAAGTAATGTGGGGGAATGGATGCAATGCAATTTTAATTTTCAGGCCAAACTGGCAATACTTCCCAACCACAGCTTGCAGGTGAACAAAAGTCTTTTCTCCAACACAAGTACACAAGATGGAGCATCCCATCTTGCCAGGAAAATTCAAAACATGTTGTTTTGAGAACAATATGTGCATGTATTTAAGACTCATCATTACAAAGATATGGTAATACCAGCAAAAGATACAAAATATTCCTGATATACCTTGGATAACTGGACCAGGATACAGTATGTTGATTTAAAGACAATATAAATAAATGCTCCACTGAGCATTTTTTGCATTCATATGACCAATAATTTCAAGACAGCTTGTTTACAAAGGTAAAAAGCAAGACCAATTAGTGTAAAATCCCCTAGAGCACCACCTGAGAGCATTGTTCTTCAGCACAAAGGACATAACATATTCCCTGACCTGCCATTTCTTAGCAGTCACCTACAACTGCTGAACAGCAAATGGAAACCAACAACCTGTTTGTGGCAAGAAGGGTCTTTACTTCCTTGCTCGGCTCCCTGACCACCTGCTTGTCCAGGCATTTGAGTATCTCCTGTTAAATTCAGTGATCCAGGACTCTGTTACTGCTCTGACCCGGTAATTAGTGAAACCAACAGCCTCATGGACAACAAATCTGTGAGTGAATCCACTGAACAGGTTCACAAAGTAATAACAGTGCTCACCAATTCACAAGCTGACACTTCCTTTGTCCCTTTTGAGAGGCAAATCCTGAAAAGGAGGCTGGTGCTTTTTTACCTCTTCCCACAGAACCTGCAATGTCTTGTCTTTGGAAGATGATGGTTTAAAACTTGTGGTTTACAATCCCCTTTTAAACACAGCTGCAATGGCAAACCAGAGCAAGGGACAACTGCTCTTGCAATTCTTGTTGTGGAAAAATGGCCACTGACTGCAGAGCTCGCCGAGGGAGATGCTGCTGCTGCTGCAGGGCCCTGCTGACGTCAGGGGGTGACACTGCACCGCTGGCCAGCATCCTCCCCTCCAACTCGCCAGTGATCCATCACCACTGAGAAATCAGCCCTGTTTGCTGCAGGTTTAATATCCTGGAAACGTTACAGCACTGTACCCAGAGGCACCTGCAGAAAGCAGATCCTGGGACTGAGATAAGGCAGCCCTTTCCTGTTCTCCTAAGTGTCTTCAGGAGAGACTCTGATTTCAGCACTGGCGTTTGGTAAAGTTTAGACACCTTGGTAGACCACGGCAGTTGTGGTGTACTGACTCTCACTCAACTGCTCTCTAAACTTTCTCACCTCTGTGCTCTTCAAAGCTGACACAGAAGCACTGCTGTCTGTGCTCTCTCTATGAGCACTTTGCAGCTGACCTGAAATCAGGCTTACAGCATTTTTTTCACATAGTACTATTTCACACATAATGCATTACAGGAAACTATTTAAAGGAAATTAAACTCAAGGCACAAAATTATCAAACAGGCTGTGTGCAGGAGTATGATTGCTTTTCTGCAATTGTTTATGGATTCAGAGTTCAATCATTCATAATGGTTTGCATAATTACCAATATGAATCAGCAAGGTTCGGCTGCAAATTAATGTGGTAGGGTTCAGCTGATGAGCTTTAACTTACTAATTTGAACGTGGGGTTTCTTAGTAACATGGCTCTTCATTGGCAAGTTAGCTGCTCCTTTAAAACCCCATTACTAACTGGAAATCTCCAGCCATTTGTATCGATTTGCTCTGAAGTGCAGCTGCACCAGAGCACCGCGAGGTGAGCGGTTAATTCCGGGAGCGAAAACACCGTCAGTGCTTTGATATCCCTTCAACGTGTTCCTCCTTCCTTAGCCTGCCTCTCTCTTCAGCAAAAGCACACACATTTCCCTCTAATTAGGCTGCAGAACGTACAGAGCAGCACTAGTCCCTCTCAGTTATGCTCACTACCTGCTACAGCTCCTTTTTTTAACCCTGCAGAGAAAAAGTCTCACCGTCTGCCTGATGAACAAAAGCCTAAGGTGGAATCCCTCAAATGTAATCCCAGTGTGCTAATGGTGTGGGATCCAGCAGATTCCAGACAGCAGCAGGGCATTCTACTGCTCCTCTTAACAACCAGCCACTCTTCTTTTCAGAAAGCCTGGGTTAAAACCAGCTTTTCTATGCAGCATGCATTTCATGTTCAAATAATCACTTATTATCCAGCCTGTAAGTAATGAAATTCTCTCTACGTTTTAACAATAAAGCTGAAAACATCTAATGTTCTTTTCCTTAATGCATCTGTTATATTGTGAGCTTTATTAGCATTGAGTCAATAAACAGTCCAGCGTGGTGTTTCTCTGAATGACACTGCTTAGCAGATCACCTTCAGCCTAATGCTAACAGCACCAGGATGTGGGAATTGAACTTCAGTGGAAAAACAGAAATGGTTACATCAAAACAAGCAAATGCTGTCCATGCAGCTCAAAGTACTTTTGAGCATTTAGCTTGTACAGCCAATATGAAAATGCAAGGTGAAAATAAAAGCCAGAGTTTGAAGAGAGCAGCCAAGGAAACATCCGGTGCTGTTATCTGTGTTTACAGTTTCTGGGTGGATTTCCCAAAGCCTCTCAGAGAAAGGGAGCCTGCCTCCCTTCGCATATTCCTGCTGCACGTTCTGTGGCCTATGGTCAGTACCTGGTGAAGCTTTGTGTGATTTTCCTCAGGGTGCCAGACCCTGGACAGCAGCAGGCAGGCCTGTCAAGAACCACCTGGCATGGATCTCACAGATCCATGCATGGATCTCCTGTTCTTTCCTCAGTGAAAGCTGAATCCTACCTGCATCTTGGCACTGGGGAAAAAACATTCCTTGGTGACTACAATTCACCTAAATCCCCTGTGCTTGCTGTCCCACACACAAGTACTGCCATAAAACCCACTCTCCCAACTTTTTCTTGCCAAAGAGCCCTGGTCATGTCTGCTGGGGGATTCTCCCTACTCATGGTGCCCAAGACACCTGTGCAGAGGAAGCAAATTGTCCAGTTTGACAAGTCCTTAAAATGGTGGGAGCAAAGCTACTGAAACAAAAAATAACGAAGTGGTTTTGAGCCCTGCCTGGCTGACTGTGCCTGTGAGGTTTCCCTGCTCACACCTCACTAAAACATGTCCTGTCTCTGTGCACTGCCCCCCAGGCCTGGCCCTGTGCCCCTGCCCCGTGCTGCCCTCACCCCACTGCCACTGGCAGTGCCACAGGACTGAGACACAACCAGCTCTTCTGCAGGGCCTGCCTGACAACGAGGTCATTAACACACAATTACAAAATCCCACGTAAAAGCCACTCACACCTCATTTGTGAGACAAGCTCCTTAAGCATGTTAGAAACTAGTGGGTCAGATTTTTATGCATTTGTGTTAGATTTGATTTTCATTAATGCCAAATGAAGCTCACATGAAGCACTTCTATGTCATATTAAAGGCATGATGCCAGTGAGCATCCATTTGGTTGCCAAGTATCAGGAGACCCCTCTAATTATCTGGTTTGTACTTAAGATGCAGCAGAGGGAGATTCCACCGCTCTGTGGACATGTTCCATAACTTGGCAACTGCCTTGCAGCTGCCTTCAGCTCAGGAGGACTCAAAAGGGGGTCACTGGCTGGTTGCATTCCTCCTCTATGAAGCAGTGTGGAGGACTGATGACCAGTAAAATCTATAAACCTAAAAATAAAATAAAAAAAATCCTTCAGACCTCTCTCCCCACCGCTCTCTTTTATCTGCTGCTAGGGCAATAATAATGGAAATAATCTGAAGGCCTTCCAGCAAAGAGGGGGGCAGGAGCATGGCGTACAGCATGGGATCCCTCCAGGGCACAGCACTGGAATTTGCTTTCTTTTTCCTTCAGAAGACTCCCCTCAAGAAGGAGCCTTGCTTTTGGAGACTCAAATTCTGGTTGACTTTTTGAGATGCAGCCTGATGGGAAATGAATACAAATTGCAGAAACTCCTTCCTGAAGTGGATTGCAAATCCAGTGAGCAATGCCATTCAACTCACAGGTGACAAGTCTTTGGTTCCTACGTGTTTTCCTGCCCTGGCACAGAAGAACTGCACTGGCAGCCCCTCTGCTCAGGAATGCACTGGCTGCAGGCCCAGCTGCAAGAACAGCACCCACTGCATGGCACAGGGCACCTGGGAGGGAGGGCAACGTGTGCCCACTGCTTGTCCTCCTGCAAGAGCCCAGGTGCTGAGGCAGAGCAGAGGCCAAGCCTTCCTTTGCTTGTGGGTCAAGTCCTGCAGCTTTTAATCCTGCTGAACTCACACCCAAATCAATGAACTTTTCTCCAGACAAAAGGAAATGTTGTTTCTCTCATTATTCCCGTTAGCTGTGGCTCCAGGAAGGGGGGACTTTGTCAAGTTTGCTGGATCTCAGGGGCCTGTTGTTAAAGCTAATTTGAGAGTGGCACTGGCACAGTCTGGCCAGGAAATCCGGTACCATGGGGTTAACTTTCAGCTCTTACACTGCACGCAAATCAGTGAGGAAATTCACTGCTAGGTGCAGTCTCTCATTATTTAAAAGATAATTTACATGCTACACAGAACTAAATTAGCTCCCAGGTGACAGCTGTTCCACTGTGTCCATTCCTGGAACGAGATGCCATGCTGGGAAATCTAAATGCAGACCAAAAGACTAAATCACTGCACTCACTTGCCTCATAGGAAGGCTCTTCCCAAAAGAGGGGCATAAAGAAGAGAGGAGTGGAATGGATATTCCAAACCATCAAGTTTACAAACTTAACTAGCACACCACATTTTCACAGTCTGTATTTTATCTTCACTAAGGGCACTTCACATCTTGCCAGTAGACGTGGATGCAAGTGTAACATGTACTAGTTTAAAAGGAAGGTTTTGAAAGCCAAAGAGAGGAGCTGTCCCAACATCAGGTTTGTGTTCATGTGGGACCCTTACAGACTATGTGAACAAGGCCCAAAACAGTTGTTCTTTTATCACACACACAGAAATCAGTGAATGCATTTTCCTATTCTCTACCAAAAGCTAACCAGACATCACTTCTTCTCTACATAAAAGCCTCAGGACAACCCACAAGAGATGCTAAACCATTTTTCAGTGTAACGGTTTTCTAACAGTCTTCTCATGGTTTTAACAGTGTCTATTGCACACTGCACACACACGTACACACATTTTATGTGACACTGCACTGTGGGGATGTAGATGTGCTGCAGATGTGATGTATTATGAGAGTACATTACACTGCCAGCCTGCCTCTGCTGCTCCTGAAAGCAGCAAATTCCTGTGCCAGCTTCTGTGCCAGGACTGCTCCCTGGGGATGCCAGGCAGTTTACCTGCTACACCTGCTGAGAATGCTCCTTCCTCACAGGATAGGCATGTGTAACAGGAACACCGAGCTGGGAGTGTGTGTGTGTGTGAGAGAGTGCCACAGGAACCACACGAGCAAGGATTAAAGAGCAGCATATGTTCACTGCTGCAGAGCAACATATGGGATTTCATTCATATGACCAAAGAGCAAGAAGAGAAGGAACAAACCTATCGAAAGATAAGGTAGAAAGAAGACTGAAAACGACTGTAGGCAATAAAACAACCAGATAAGAAAAACCTGGCAACTGTAATTCAGGAATTCTGCCACAGGCTAATGAGAGGTGAGATAAAATAATGAGGCAAAAGGTCCCAAACAACATCACTGTCTAACAGCTGTAAAAGACAAGTCCAAAATTAGTTCACCATCACTAATGAAGGAGAGCTGAAGGGATGTGATGAGGCCCTGATCCGTGGTGTTCCTCTGTGCAGCACACTAGGCATCCTCTGTCAAGGTCAGGAAAATACTGCTACCTGTGCTGCAGGCTGAAATCCCAAAGCAGCACGATCTATTCTTCCAGATGTTGCTACTGGCATGGAACTTGCTGGTGCATCTAACAACTGACCTGGCCACACCTCCGCGTGGCTGACAGAAAAGATGAGCTCACAATGTGTCTGTAATGCCCCAGAAAGGACTGATGGTACCTTGCCACAAGCTGAGGAGTTCAGCTCTTCCAGTGCTCCACTGGACGACCAGGATGAGCCATGACAAGGACAGGAAACCACCTGCTGTCTTAGCCCATCTCTCAGGCACGTGTGTCACCCCCCCTCAACTCCCCCCTCACACTCACTGACAGTGTGAACTGTTTGCTGTGCCCCTTCCCTCTCCAGTAAAACAGCCCCAACATTTGCTATAAATCATAGTCAAGCCCTATGGCAGCAACAATTCACAAGCATCTTCTGGACCACAGTACACCCTTCACAGCAAACTTTTACAAACTGCTACCTAAATAACAATGTTTAATCTGAAAATTTTGCTACCATTTGTGCTTTTCTTCTAATCACTTGTAAATAGGACAAAATCAAACCTGGAAATGTTTCAGGCACCACTATCAGCTTCGTATCACAATAAAAACGGATCATTTGTTCCCAAGCCTGGCTTTCTGTCTCTCCCCAGCTGATGTAAGGCAGTACTTCACTACTCCATCTGTGACAGTTTGTGTTCCAAAGCACCATTTGTGAGGGATTTCTTCAAATGAAAATCAAAAGCAATGAAACATTCTCTCAGAGGATATGGCACGTGACTAGAACTAACCAGGCCCTTCAGTCCCTCTCACCAGACAAAAATAGGCAAGCTGTTGAGCGTGACTATCACTGTGAGGTATTTAAAATCTCCCTACAAACATCCGGCTTAAAAATTTGATTCAAAGCAACAAAAAAAGCGACGTTTTTTAAAGCGAGTTTTGAACATGAGTCTCCAGTGATAAAGGATTGTCCAGGTTCAGCTTAATGATTAACCTACTGAATATTCTAAACAAAAGTGATAAAGACACTGAAATGCTCATTCAGATGAAAGATAGCCGAGTAAACCATTGCTCCTCCTCTAAGTAAATCTCAGACACAGAGCCCTTTCCAGGGAGCTCTTCAGGACTTGCATTTTTACTGACACTTTGGCTAGATAACGGGAAATACTTTAAAATGTGTTTTTCCGCCTTTTGTTCCAAGGGAGAGCAGCCAAAAGACAAGGCATACCGAGACTAACGGGAGCTGCTGGCAGAGGTGGGCTGTGTGCCCAGGAGGAGCTGCTCTCACCTGTAGAGGTCGGTGAGCTGCCCGGCCCTCCAGCGGTAGTACAGGTCATTGAGCAGCCGCTCGTGCTGCCCCAGCAGGCACACGTAGTTGGACACTGGCAAGGGCTCCTTGGAAAAGCAGGTGATGCTGTCCACCCTGTGGTACCTGCTGAAGTGCAGCCTGAAGTAGTTCCCCTGAGCGGCCTCCCCGGTCACAATCTGCGTGCCCTGGAGCAGAAGGCACAGGGAGCTGTGAGATGGAAGAGCCCTGACCTGGCCCACGGGCTCAGGCCGGAGCTCTCGCTGCTGCACAGCCACAGCCCCGCTGCTGGAATGCAGGGACACTCCTGGCACCTTGCTGGGGCTGGACACACATGTGCTGTGTGCTTTGGGCTGGGTACTGCCCACCCCACCGGCACAGCAGCCAGGTGACACCGGATCCACGGGACCCGGGACCTGCTGGAGCAGCAGCTGGGGATGCCCTGGGGCGTCCCAAACAGCACTGGAGAGCTCTGTTTGGGGAGCTCAACTGAACTCTGCTCAGCCTCCTTTATGACACAGAGCACACACATGGCATATCACGTTCACTTCAATAAAAGAACGCCGATATTGGATGTTCATGCTCAAACTGCAGCATTTAGCTTCAGCTACTCGAATCAATCACTTAGACTAAAATGTAAAAATTTGCTTCGAACCTCACATTGCAGCGGGATGATCAGATAGCTTGAAGCTATTTTTTCCAGCTGTATTCCTGTCACAGTTTCATACATTTCTACAACCTGTTGCTAGGCTACAGGAACCTTTAGTATTTCCACATCTAAGCTAGTACCTTTCACTAGCTTCTCTTCTTTCTTAGAAAATTCTTTTAGGATTTACACGACGTTTCTGGAGTGGCTTTCAAAAATATGGTCCCTTTTCAGGCAATCAGCAGGTAATCAGAGTGGCAGCAAAAGAATTCAAATCATATTCTAATGATTTGGAGTAACAAAACCAACTCCTCTCTCTGATAGTCCTTTCTGCTCTCCACTACATGCTGCTTTGGATGGCTCATCTTGGATCTGAAAAGCAGGCTTTGATTCCTCTCCCTGAACCATTTTATTTTAAAAAGCCCATTTGTTTCATTGCTGTTCAGGTTTTTAAATCAACACTGAAGTAGCTTTTAAAAAGCTGCTCTTTAAATCAACTGCAAAAATGGGCTTGATGCAGAAATTCCCAAGGAAAAAGGTACAATCTATGCGAAAGAGGATCTTGCCTAGGTGGAAAGTCCTGTCTGGCTTTAAAAGACATTAATCTAGTCCTTTCCTTGCCTCAAGCCAGGCTCTCCAGTAAGAGAAACACCTCCATGTTTGTATCCTGGGACATGGAGCCCAGCATGGGGAATGCTTCCCCATGCCCCATTCCAAGAGAACTCTCACAGCTGCAGCACTTGCCATTTCCTAGCAGCACAGAGCATCTCATCCACAATATTTCCTGCTCTTCTAAAAAACCTGCTGAATTCCCTGCCAGACTGCCATCATCTGTATGCACTTGCAGCACCATACTGCAGGGAGCAGAGAGGCTCACCATGAAGGCTGAAAGCATGAAATGCTGCTAACACTGTCCTGTGCCCTCTGCATGGAAACCAGGCATCTTTGGAGAAAGCCAAACACCAGGAAGTGTGCAAAGCAGCACCCAGTTAGTTCTGTGACTGCTCCTGCTTCTCCCTCCAGCTGTACCTGGTGTGCACAGTGCCTCCAGACCCAGCTGCCCTAAACAGGAACATCTTTTCAAACAAACAGGGAGGACGAAACAAGACAAGTTCCATTATTTAACTTACATGATCACATGCATCATGTGCTACATCCAAGGACGTGGGGATTCCAGGCTTGGAAACATGCAAGTAGTTATAACCTCCAGGAAGAACACCACCTGCCACAAGTGAAAATACAAGATTTATGAAGTCAATAATAACGAAGAAAACAATGTATTTGTTTGCCCTCTTTCTGCCATCATGTTTTTCCAGTACATAAGGAGCCTTGAGTGCTGTACTGCCATGAGATGGCACCTGAGGTGAAATGGATCTGCCTGTACTGCAGAAGAGCAAAAATACCTGGGGGGGGTTGGAAGTGTGACAGAAGTCCAGCTGGACATACCTTGAACTTTACACATTTTGTATACAGGGATGAGTCTGTCTGAGCCTTCTGGCAGCTCGGAACTGGGCTGAGGGGTTGGATCAAAGAGACTCAGCATGGAAGCAGCAAGCTCAAAGCCAATCTCCTTGGAGTTGAAGTTGCTGTGTGTCACATCATCCCTGAAGTATCTCCTGGAGAACTTTGTCATAGGACCTGCAGCCCTGATGCTGGCATCGTTGGTGTGGAATTTGGTATCAATCACAACTCTTCCATCAAGAACCAGGCAAGCATCACTGGCGGCCTTGAAGGTTTCATAATCCAGTGTCCTGTAGGCAAAGCTAAAAAATGCCTAAAAAGAGATGTAAATAAGTGAAGATAATCGTATATTACTTACTGGCTGATTTCATAAATCAAACCCCAGACTTTACTCTGAATGTTACTTTAAAAACCAAGAAAGTGAAATACAGTGTGATTTTAGCAACACTGTCACAGCAGAAAGATCCTTCTGATCCAGCATTTACAGCTACCAAAGGTAAAACTAAGACAGCAGAAAGGAGAATTACTAAACTACACTCATCTGCATCTGGTGATTAGATAGTTTAAAAACTCCAACAATGGCCACATCAAACAGCCTGAGTGGCTGTGCATATTTGCTGTCTTAGTCCAAACATGAAACCTGAACCAAGCACAGACCTGAATCTTTGGTGAAGTTTGTTTTCTTTCAAATGCTCAAGCCAAACTGAAACTCCAAGGAACAGAAAAGCACAATGTATTTGGAATTCAGCAGAATAATTGTGCATTACAAGTGTTTTCCCAACAGTTGAGCCTGTTTACCAACAAACTGAGTTACTTTGGCTAACTGGCACAGGGACAGTCAATGAAATGGAAAGATCAGAAATTAAACTTGTTCAGAGGAAATGTCGTCCTCATTCCAGCTATAACAGTGGAATTTCAGTCAGTGGAAGCCACAGAGGCCAAGGACCCTAAATCTGTAAATTTCTGCTTTAAGTCCCAAAGAAAAAATCCAATGGTAATTGTCAGTGATTTGTCCTCTCATGGCATGGGCACAGTCCCTCCTCTGGGGCACAAGCAAGCAGAGCTCCTGTCCCCCACAGCAGCTGGGGCAGCACAACCAGCACTGAAAAGCAGGTGCTGCTGGCAGCAGATGCAGGAGAAGCAACAGCCATGAGCAGAGCCCTCGAAGCTTCCTGAGGCTAAGGATAAACTCAGAGCTGCCAGAACACAGCCCCCAAACGAGTGCAAGACAGGAGTGCCCACAGGCCACAGAGGGGTGAAAGGAGTAAGAATGACAAGGCTGAGAGACGCTTTGAACAAGAGCAGAGCCTGCAAAGGGCCTGGATGGACTGACTGTCTCATCGCTCCCAGGGTTTGTGAAGCCCCAGAGACCTCACAAACAGCTTTTAAAACCATCAAACAACAAGTTGCTGTCCCTCCAGCAAGAAATATTCTTTTACAGCTGAGGAAAGGGTGGAAGGGTGTCACATGAGCACATTTTCCCTTGCTGCCTTCATCCTGAACAGCCCAAGCCTTAATTGTGCCGGGCCAAAGCAGCATCTGTAATCTGTCCCTCCCTTAGTGCCAGCTCAGGACAAATCTGTGACTGGGGTACAGGTGTTACCCAACTGTACCCCCAAAGAGCTTTCTTGGGGACTAAGGGCAGGTGTCAGGTACTCGACTGGCTGAAAGAGAAGACACAGAGAGCTGGAAATTTTAGCAGCACTGGCATAAGCAGAGATGCAGCAGTGGAGGAGCCAGAGCCCTGGGCTTGTTCACAGATAAACTAAGTGATGAACTACACACAGCTAAGGGAATTTTGACCAGCTCAGAGAGCCAAAAATCAAGGAAGCTCTGCCCACGAGGGCAAGAGGACCACACAGCCCCACATGCTGCTGGCTGACAGGCAGGGCAGTGTCACCAGAGGGGAGGGGAGGGCTGCAACCTCCAGGAGGGAGCCATCTGTCAGCCCGGGCAGGAGGGAGGGAGGGAGGAGGGAGGCTGCTGCTTCAGGGAAAGAAGAGATTTTCTCCCGTTGTTTTTATCCTGCAGGACTCAACAAATTAAGTCCCCAAGAACTGCCAATCAACAGTTGATACAGGCTGAAATCCCAAAAGGCCCAGAGCTGCTGCAGAGACGGTTCCTGCAGAGCCTGGTCTCTGGTGAGTGCAGCTGCCTTCCTGGAGGAGCTGCTCTGCAGAGCCCACTCCTCTGAGTCCAGCCCCCAGGCGGCTGGGGGCACACACAGGAGCCCTGCACAGCAGCTGAACTGCTTTTGGAGAACACAAAGCCTTTGACATCACAAGTAACTGCGGGTCTTTCATCTTAGAGAAAGAGAGACCTCCACAGGGAAGGACCATGGATGGAGGAAGGACGAGCATGGGGCACGAATGGGCAGGACAAAAACCCCAAGGCAAGGGCATCTGAAGGAACAGTGCAGGCCATGCAGGCAAGGTGGTGGGGAGAGGGGGGGGTTGAAGGGGAGCTGGTCAGTGGATACCAAGTTGGAAAAAAAAACCACATTAAGATCCTTGTGGAAGGATAAAAAAGAGAAGTTTCAAGGAAAAAGGAGAGAACTTGAAAAGCTGCAGACAAGGAGAGAGTAGGAGGAACATCACTACTGATATGGAGACCAAAGTCAGGAGACTGCTGTGGAGCAAAGTGTGAGGTGTTCACTCCCATCACGAAGCCCTGTGTGCAAAGGGCTGCAGAGCAGGGGGCCAGCAGGGACCCCAACACCTGGGGAGCTGTCTGGGAGAGGCACAGGGCTCACCCTCCCCACAGGTCACCCCACCAGCTGCCCAGAGGAGGGCACGCACAGCAGGCAGTGCGGAGGGATTTGGTGGCTCCCTATGGATGCAGGTTCTGAAGGGACTCACTCCTGTGGATTAGCCCAAGAAAGGAAAACACAACTATGCTGGCCCTTAGGAAAGGCTGGAACCTGCCCACATTCTCAGAGCAGAGCCACAGCTGTGAACATGCCTACAGCTTCCATAAGATACTGGCACTGGAAGGGAAAAAAACTGCAATCATTGATGTAGAGGGAAAGGAACCTGCTTAAAATATGTTTTCATGAAGTTACATACTATCCCAGTGGTTTTGGCTTCTGCTATGACAGTCAAATGCACATAACTATAGACACATTTAAATAAGAAAAGGATTTCTGGAATTACTTTGAAAATGAATTAGGAGTATTTGTTGCTCAGCAGAGAACAATTACTAGTGTGTCAGGCGACTCAAGTACATTTTAACCCAAATGAGCCGGGGCGTTAGCAGTAGGTGTATTTGGATTTTTAACCAGCGGGTGCTCAGTCTCTAGGGCGGTGAGGAGAGCCGGGCGTTAGCAGTGGGTGTATTTGGATTTTTAACCAGCGGGTGCTCAGTCCCTAGGGCGGTGAGGAGAGCCGGGGCGTTAGCAATAGGGGTGCTCAGTCCCTAGGGCGGTGAGGAGAGTCGGGGCGCCCTCCCTTGCTGTGCTCCCTGTAAAATCTCATTGGAAATCTTCTGGATTTAAATGTCATGCTGGGAGCAGCCCTGA
>JANRGV010000062.1:166434-198791 GCA_024734035.1 Alethe castanea | reverse complement strand
GTGCTCAGTCCCTAGGGCGGTGAGGAGAGCCGGGCGTTAGCAGTAGGTGTATTTGGATTTTTAACCAGCGGGTGCTCGGTCCCTAGGGCGGTGAGGAGAGGGGGAGTGCTGTTTCTGTGTACTCACGGCGCACGGCAGGCGCAGCGGCTCGGCCCCGGCGGCGCTGCTGAACTCGGCCGCGCTGATGCGGCCGTGCTGGTCGCAGTCCCAGCGCTCCAGGACCCGCTCGGGGTGCTCGGTCACGCCCGCCTCGGCCAGCGCCTCCCGCAGCCTGCCCTGCACGGCCTCCTCCAGGCACGGCCCGCCGCAGCCCGCCGGAGCCCGCACCACATGGACGCGGGCGCCGTCCGTCCCCAGGGACAGGAGGGCTTCCACCGTGGTGTACGTGTCAATCGTGTTCCCATAGACAATGACGTGCCCTAAGAGGGGAAAAAGGGGGAAAGATTTCTAAGACGTACAATGAAAACCTTATTAGTATAACTCAGATGATAATAACATGGAATTGCTCTCTTTGACCCTCTCCTTTCTCTGATGCTATGAAGCAAATAATGTTACCTAGCAACAGCAGCTAAGATAATTTAGTGAAGAATTTGTACAAAACATCCCACAAAGTAGGCAAGTACTTAACACAGAAGTATGATATTCATCCTGACCCCATAATTTGAAATTATTTTGATTGAAAAGCCTCTAGGGGTAAATTAATAAATAAATCACCATTTTTATTTTGTTCTCCCCTCTCTCCCTAATTCTGCTCATTCAAAGGTCTGATGGAGGGGAGAACAGACAGAATCAAATTCAATACATCATGCAGAAAACCCCCACAAGCCATGGAAAGGCCAAGTTCTAGAAAACAAGCCCTTGTGCCACATGGAGGTCACCAGTGCTGCCTCTCCCTTCTGCCAAAGCCTGATCTCCAGAGAATGAGAATCTGCAGAGGTCCCTGTCCCTGGTGGTGGGGAGAGCTCAGCACCACTCTGAAGGCAGCTGCACATGGCACAACACCAGCCCAGAGCCATTCCATCCCTGCTCACTGCTGGGAGCTCGGTGAGCTGCAGGCAACCATCCATCCATCTATCCATCCATCCAGCCATCCACCCCCCATCCAGCCATCCATCTCTCCGTGGATCCATCCATCCATCCATCCCTCCCTCCATCCATCATCAATCCACCATCTATCCCCCATCCAGCCATCCATCTCTCCATGGATCCATCCATCCATCCACCCATCATCAATCCACCATCTATCCCCCATCCAGCCATCCATCTCTCCATGGATCCATCCATCCATCCATCCATCCATCCATCCCCCATCCATCCATCCATCCATCCCTCCATCCCAGCAGCTGCCATTACAGCAGCGTGTGGAACTGCTGCTTCTTCTGCAGAGCATCAGCACCAGCACAGAAACCACTCCTGAACCCAGCTCCATCCTCCTGCACTGGGCAAAGGGAGCTCAGACCTGATCCAGTCCTGCAGAGCTGCAGGGCAGGGCCCTGCTCATTCTCCTGAACTGGTGCCACTTCAAAGGGCACAGTCAGAGCTGAGCAGGAACACGGGGAGGGGAGGGGAGGGTCTGTTCTGTGTGAACACAACGGGACTCTCCAGCCTAAGGGCTAATGCCCTCCTGGCAATTAGAGAGGCAGAGCTGGGAGGCAGCAGAGCAACTGTGTGTTTTATCTCAGGATGGTTTCATATAGAACACACCAACAATTCTCTGAGCAGGACTTAAATGTGCTCCTCTGCTCCCCATTCCCTCTGCCCCCTGCTTGGAACAGGAAGCATTTGTCTGCTCTGTGCTCCACCAAGCCTTTGAGCAGCCCAGGCAAAGCGAGCAGCTGGCAGGGAATTCCTCTCCAGGGGCTAAGGAGCCTCACCCAGGGCCAGAGCCCAGCCCTGCCCTGCCAGCTCTCTGTGCACCACACTCCCTGCAGCCATGCCACACCTCCACCTGCCTGCCCATGCCCACATCAGTGCCTGTGGCTCAGATCTGACCTGTGAGCACAAGGATGCCTCAAAAGCACCTTCCCAGTGCTCACATTCCTCACCTGGGCCATGCTGCAATCAGCTCACATGTTCATCTCAACAATGGCATTTTCATCTCACCACAAGTGGCAGCATCCCCTACGCCCTGAACTGCATTACTTCATGGGCTAAACTAATCTCACTGCACCATGTTCTACTGCATGAGATACAGGGCAATACTAAACTGAGCACACACACAGCCCCAGCTCTCAAGAATATTAATGATAAAAATGTTAACAGATGTTCTACTATTCCCCTTTGACTACATGGTTGTTTTATTCATCCCTATCAGTTTGGCTACTTGTGGCTGCCAAAGAAACATCTCTCTTCATAGCTGCCAGAGAAAAGACCTGCCCCATGAGTACACTGCACATCAATGACAGAAAACATGTTCTTACTGTTCACAGCAATCAGCCCAGGGACAGAACCATGTTACCTGCAAAAGCATCAGTTTGGAAACACAAGAAGAAAGAGATCTTGCTACTTACATAAATATATAGAATACAGAAATGCTCCAGTGTGTCCATCACTGACCCGACTTCCCAAGCCAGAAGAATCTGTCCCCTGCCTTGCGTCTGCCAGGACACCTGTGTGCAGCTGCACTGGCCTCAGGAGAGTGCCAAAAGAGAAGACAGATGTAAGCCTGATTGTTTTCCCTGCTGCAGCAGGGTGTAATGCAAGAAGCATTACAGTCTCCTGGTAAAGAGCAGCTTTGCTATAGTCGTTTTTATTAACACCACGTGCTGACAGTGCAGGCCAGGACGTGGCGTGCAGGTGCTGACAGCCTCATGCTACATTTACACGTTTTCAGCTGCAGGGAGTCAAACGTATGAGGAGTGAAGAGGATGCTGTGGCTGTGGCTGGAAAAGGAGGATGAGGAGGCTTCCCTGAGGCTCAGCCCAGCAAAGCTCCATTCTGACTGCAGGGCAAGGCTGGGCTGAGACCCTTCACCCTTGGGCAGCAGAGCCCCCTCAGAGAGCAGCTCAGTTCCTGCATTAGACACTGGCATTTGGGGATGGACAAGATCAGATCAGAGCCCTACATTTCTCAAGGAAAATTAAAATTCTGTTTTATATGGTAATATTAAATACAACTGCATTAGATCAGGGAAAGCAATGCTCCTTTATTGACCTCTTGTAAATCAACAATTTACTGCTTCTGCTTATTACAATATTAGTGGCTTTTTAGATGACAGTGCTAGTAGTCTAGGAACTGCAGATATTCATTATGGACTGAAATTATGTCCACTGAACAGAGAGCAGTTCCTCAGGATGCTTTTATTATTTAACTACATGAAAATGTATGTATCTGTGAGTAAACATAATAACCTTCTACAGAAAAAACAGCCATAAATAAAGATCATTACAGTAGTTTTATCGTTTATTACCTGAATGTCAGCGTCCTGCTGCAGAGCAGACTCATTAATTTTCCACAAGTAGAAGCACAAGATTTCAGTGACCCTAATGTGACCTGAATCTTTGCAGTTTGCAAAAGCTAAAGGAGAAACCCAGTATGAGCTAAAACACTGGTGGCTCCAGTCAGTGATTCATGCACTAGAATTTTAATGCAAAAGTATTCCTACAAACACGCTTTTAATAGGGCAGTAAACTATGCTTAGGTGAAGAAAAAAAATAATTGCTCCATTTTGGGCCATTAAAGCAGTTTCATTCCTTACTTTACTTCCATCCTACTTTTATTTTCATGGAAAGTGCAGAGCTAATAGGAGATGAATTCCAATTAGTCCCAATTACAGCTGTAATAGGTTCCATGCATTAGGTGGCTGGGATTCATCAGTGAGGCCACAGTGGCAGCCGTGGGGCCAGTGCTTGCCCTGCTCCCGGGCCCTCAGCAGCAGCAAACCCTCCCAGAGCCCTGGCACAACTGCCAGGGCTCAAAGAACGATGCTTGTAAGAAACACAGCTGGAAAAAGCAGCAGGGTGAGGAAGAAGAGAAACAGATCAGTGGAGGAAGTGCTCTCCAGCTGGGCACTCTGCACAGCAGTGGAGAACGTGATGGGAAGAGCAAGGAGAGGGACCTGAAGCCAGAGGAGGGGAAAGGGGAAGGGGTCACATCTCCCCTAGACCACATCTGCACTGCAGACCAACCCCATGGGTGGGGTGAATTCCCTGCTCCATGCAAGGAGCCAGGCCAGGGCCTCATTGGGAGATGCAGCCAAGGGCAGCAGCAACAGCAGTGCAGAAGAAGAGCCATGGCTCAGCAGTGCAGCTGCAGAGGGTGCCAAGGCAGCTGAGACACCGTGGCTGTGTGTTTGCTGCATCACTGATCCTCCAGGCACATCCCTGCGCAGGGGCACCGCAGCACAGGCCAGGATGGGCACACAGGGAGCCCCAGGAAGGACTAGCAGCAGCAAACAGGGAAAGCTAACCCCTCAGCTGTCAGTGTAACACCTCCGAGCCAGCTGCTGTACCAGCTGCACACCGGGTAAGGCTGTGTGGGCAGGGCTGGCACCAGCTGGAGGACAGCTGGAACAGCACTGCTCCAGAGGCCAGGCAGCTGGCTGAGAACCACTGCCATGTTTATGGACCCCTGTGCTGATCACAGCAAGACCTGCTGATGATAAAGGAATTTCCACCGCTTTTAGAACTTCCCTAAAGAACTGCCAAGCAGGTGTGAACCTTGCACCGCACCAAATCACTGCCAATTCTCATCACACTCCACAAACAAGGCAGGTAAAACACAGCTTCAGGAAAGTCCTGCTCTTGCACTCTGCCAACAGGGATTCCCCACAGACAGCTTTCCTGCTCTGAACTGCCCTGACTCAAAGCCAGCAGGAACTGACATTTCATGAACCCATTGACTCTTTGGTCTCTGCTTCTCTAGTTCCAAGCTCACTCAGAAACCTGGATGGCCCCAGGTATTTTCCACAGCACACACACAGCGGGTGAACTAGTGCACAGACAAACAGAGCATACATGACAAGGCTGAGGAAATACAGGGATGATGCACATTGGGATAAATGTTGGATTTTTAAGGGTTAAAAAGCACCAGGAACTTGCAGTTCTATGTGAAAATCTGTATGCAACTGAATACAATGCTGACAGACACTTCCTAATTTAGACTTATTTTCTTTGTGCTATGCCACAAATCTAGATATTTTTCTATACAGTAGAAAACCACATCCACTAATTAAATTATTATTTCATTGGCTAATTGATGACTCTGGACAGATTTGCATGGGACTTATTTGGTTTTATATAATAACAGCAGATAATTAATCTATCTCAAACCTTTCTTTCCCAGCTAAATATGCCAGGTATCAAAAATAACAAAAAATCATAAATTAATCTGGAAGACAAAGCCTAGGGGATGAAAGACTCTGTTAGAAGTCACGAGGCGCCAATTGCAGCAGGGAGGAAAGGAAGCAATAAAGCTGGAGGCGTTTCGGAGGTGTGCTGAGGGAGCCCTCACCTGTGGAGCTGGGGAGGTTCTCCTGCAGCCAGCGTGCAGCCTGCAGGCAGTCCTGCGCGTCGTTGGGAGTGAAGTGGTTGGCAGGGACCGGCCCCGCGTACCTCTGCGGCCACGCGCTCCTGGCTGCACTCCCCCCTGCCTCCACGGGAGCCACGGCCTGCGGAAAGGAGGGCTGACTGGGCACAGGGCACAGACCTTGGAGAGGTTAAATCACAATGACACTCACCTTGGCTACCCGAGGGCTGCTGCTCACCCTTCGTCACACTCAGAGCAGCAAACGCTCCCAAGGCACAGGGAACACGGATCCCACCCACCTGAGTGCACATGTGTGTGCAGGTGCTCCCTGTTCCCTGTGAAGGGATGTGGGGGAACACTTCAAACAGAGCTGCCAGGGCAAGTGGAGGCACATGGCAAACACCAGGGACTGCACAGCAAACAGCAGAAATGTCCCAACACACAGCAGGGGATCTCAGCAGCTCTCTGAATAACAGATCGCTTTAAATGGCCCTTGGAAAGTCTTTGTGAGGCCAGACTGCCTCCACTTCTTGTCAGCAAAAATCAACCTTCTACAATGACAGATTTTGTCCCAGAGAAGGGGATCAAGACCTGCCTGATGGTTCAAATGTGAAGATTTAGTAACACATTCCCGGTGCAATGCTGCTTTACAACAACAACAAACTCAGTGTGAGCTGTACAAAGCAAAAAGGGAATCTTGTCTCTGACTTCCTCACCACCACTGAGCCACATCCTGAACCCTGTTCTCACTGCCAGCCAGATCAACTGAAATACTGCTGGGTCATATAAAACCAGGCACGACACCAAAAGATCTTACTCGACAAGTAAACCTCTAAATCATGATACATAGTGTTTTACTAAGCATTAATTTAACTGCTTACCAAATAAGGAGCAACTTATAAGAAGGGTGGACTAGAGATCTGTGTAATAAACCAGAAGCCACTGATTCCTTCTTAGCCTTTTGTATAGCTTCAAAGTGTGAATAGATGATGATGGGATTTCTTCTCAAAGGCAGACAAAACCTGCCTTTTTCCTTGCTATCTTTGCCTTTCTCTCCCACTGCAGTTACTTGCCATGAACTATTTTGCAAGTCAGAGTTACCTCCAAATACCTTTTGCTAGGAACACTTTTCCAGCCCACACTTCAGCTTTTGTTTCATCCCTGCAGCCCGTGGGCTGCTGTTTAAGCATGGCTCTGCTCTGAGATGGGATCCCAGACAGCAGAGCCTGCTGCACACAGGCAGCCAGACACTGCTGTGGGACGTGGTACAGCACTGCAAAGCTGCAGACATTGCTCACATCCATCTCCTGATTTTAAAGGCAAAATGCCTGGCTCACAGCTCCTACCCCAAACTACGCAGGTAAGGCAAAGCCCTGCAGCAAGGGGGCTGGACCAAGCTGCCCATTTGGTTATGTGGCCTGATTTCCTCATGAGGATACAGGAGCCAGAACAGAAGCCACCCTGCTCAGGAGTCTGAGTGGAAGGTGACCCTGTGGGGCTGGAGCTCAGCTTGATTCCACATCTTACATGCAGCTAAGGGTCTGCTTCAATCTCACTGGAAACTCAGCTGTGTGCTACAACACCAAGCAGCACCGTGGACATGCCTAGGCATGGTCATCACGTGAGATGAGTAATTAATTTGATAAGGAACTCTCTTCGTTTCCAGAACTAGGTCAAATGGTGTTAGACCAGCTGGAGTCAAGTCTCCTGTGGCTGGGACCACATGTCAGTTGAGCCTGCTCCTTAGCAGGTGTAATGGTTACGGTGACAAAAACACTGGCAGCTTTGCCCCCTGACCAAGTAAACTCCTCTCCTCCAGCTTTGGCAGCAGCACCCACACAGCCCAAGCTGCTGCAAACTGCTGCTGCCCGGGCTGAGGCTGCTCTGGCTGAGCTCAGGAGCCCCCCTGGCTGCAGGAGCCCTGGCACACTGTGCTGGCCCTGCTGCACAGCTCACCTGGTAGCTCTGCCCCGTGCACAGCACCAGGTAGTCGTAGGGCACTTCCTTGTCCTTGGAAACGACAACGCACTTGGCACGGCGGTTTATGGCCGTCATCTTCCCAACCACAACGTTGACCCAGGAACAAAGTGACATCTGGGCATAATCTTCATCATCAAAACAGTGGCTGCAAAGCAGGAGTATCTGTAAGTGACATTTCAGCAGCTGACAGCAGGCATTAATGAGACATCTGCTGAGCTCGGCCCCCAGCGGTCCTGCCTGCTCCCTTGCTGGGAGTTTACTGCACTCTGTGGCAAAAGATGAGGCTTAGGAAATACTCAGTCATAAATTGACAACTTTCTGCTAAAACCAAACAAACCCTTCCAGCACTGGGCCTTACAACCACGTAATTTAAGAACAAAGTCAGAAATCTATGCTTTACTCTGCTTTTCCTTTGCAGGCTAACACGAGGTAGAAGCTTTTGAACCTGCAAAGAAAATAATCCAACAGTCCAATTCTTTCTCCAAGAGAAGACTTCCTTATTGAGCTTTTCCCCAACTTTCCTTCCTTTGCTACTCGGCCTCACCAGTCATAGCTAAGGTGAGACACAAACACAGGGAATGCACTCTACCATTTTAGCAGCCATATTCTAAAAAGTTTAAAAATAAAAAAAAAAGCTAGGGAAACGGTTGTCAGAGCTAGAAATAAAAGGCAAAGATCTCAAGACTCCTATTGGTGGCCCTTTTCCAAAAGAACTTTCAAGCTGTTTTTGCAAGAATTGCAAATACCAAAAGCACACTAAAGTGGTCCTGAGCTGTGTGCTCCAGGATGTCTGGGGTGTGCACAGAGCACACATCACAAGCAGCGTGCTCTGACAGTGTGAATTCCAGATCAGTGCCTTAAAATCACCTGTTGGCTTTGACATTCTCAGACAAGGTTTGCTTTTCTCATGTTTCAGGGGTGTTCCAGCCTGCTCCAAGCAAAAAGCATCAGATATCCCTGTGCGTGAGAGAAGCATCAAAGATCTGGAAGCTGCTATTTTAAAAAGCCGATTTTAAAGCAAAATCCAAATGGAACAAAACCTCTTTTAATGCCTCAGTAACAAAAATTACAATTATTTCCAAAGGTGTTTCAAGGCCTGGAGTGTGCCCCCACCAAGAATGTCCAACCAAGTAAATACCAGGACACTTACTTATTACTGCATTTGTACCACTCTCCCTGTTTAATAACAGCCTTCTGCAAAGACAGAGATTGCTGAAGATAAAATGCTTCCATACAGATGTGCAATGCACACATCACTGTAAAACCTGAGGAGAACCAGAGAGAACATTCCCAGCTAGGTCCATCCAGACCCCTGAACACCACTGAGCCTGGCAATGGAAATGCACAGGAGGCTGCTGAACACTGTGCAGATCCAGCTGGGCTCAACTCCATTCCTCCCCAATACTGAAAACCCACAGCAGGCACAGCCTGTCCAGTAGAACTGGACAAACCCATTTACAGCTTTGTAGAGCAATAAACCCACATGATCTACTGAAAAAGAATGCAACAGGTTTAAAACAAGCCAAAAAAAAGGAATGGCTGGTGTCACACAGGTGCCTGGTTTGTGAGACCAGAGCAGCCCAGCAAGAAGAAACACTGAACAAGCTGCATGAAAGAAACTGAGTGTCAGCCCAGCCAGGACCTCAGGAGGGGAATGGCCAGTACAGGGACCCTGGGCTTCAGCCAGGCTGCCAGCTCAAGTTACCACAGAAAATACATTTCACCTGCCAAACTAAGCTCATGGTCAGTTAGAGGCCCAAAAACTTGGCTTTCTATGTATACTTAGTGATGAAAAACATTCCACTTTCTCCCAGGAGCCTCCAAGTGATGAAACAGAAGGGGCTGGGCCCATGCTCAAGCATTTGATGCTTTTCTGTGGTACTAGCAGCTGCAGCAGAGTGTGGGTGGAACCAGCACTGAATGGAAAAGCTGCTGCTTTGCCATTAATAGCAGGACACACATCCCGACACAGAGCTCCTGGTGCCACGTTAATCACTGCTACCAAACTCCCAAAACTGGCATTCAGGATGCCACAGGAACAAATACAGTTGATTTCACAACCTGGGAAATTTTAGGATTGAATTGCCAGGCTTTCTGTGATGCTCTGTGTCCTCTGTACTCACAGATACCAGAGGAAAATAAATAAGGGGAGAAAACCACTGACAATTCCGAACTGTAATAATGCAGAAATCTATAAATAAAATGGACATTAAGGGCAGAAGAAGGTTTTCAAAAGCACCTCTATAATTGAGGTGCACAGCTCCCAGGAGACTGACACTCCAAAATCACAGGGATGCTTTCAGAAATCACACCCTGCAGAGTTCAATTTTCACTCTTAATCTGCTTTCAGATTTTAACAGCTAAATCTGGTGAGGTGGCTCTGAACTGCAACTTTCTGCCAGGAAGGATGCTTTGTCAGTACAACTCTTTGCTACAGTGAACTTAGGAAAAAGACTGCATGCATTTATGTGAGAATATAGTTCCTCCATTTGCTAGATTTGCACTTGAACACACCCCTTTTTCCAGTACAAAAAGTAATACAGGTAACTACTTCAACAAAATTCTTTGTCAGGGCAAAATTCCAAATGAGATCAGATGGTTTTAAACAGGTTCCCACTACACTATTTTCACATCTTTGGAGAGATTTCATTTGTAAGGTTCAGCAAGCAGATGTGGAGCTGGTTTGTCATTTAAAGGGCCAGCCCTTTAGTGCACTGCAGCTCACTGAGGAAAAGATTTGGTAAAATACAATGGGAAGGCTCCGAACAGTCACGTGCCAAACCTAAATAACTTACACTAAGTTCATTTCCCAGCTATTCAGAACAACTGATCCATTTTAATTCTATGCTTCTCAACGTTCAAAACAATCATGTTCAGGTCCACAGTGATGATTTATTCTAAAATGAAACCCAAAAATACTGTATTTAAATGAGAATGGCATACTGTGAATGTTAAGGAGGTGAGATTTTATCTGACCAAATGGAAGCTCTTATATTTATAATGGCAAACAAGGAAGCCCACAAAGTGTTTGAGAGTCCCTAGACAAGGCTCTTCACCATTTCCCTTGAGCTGCACACAGCCCTGGCCTGGCACAGGGGACAGACTGCCACAGCCCAGGGACTGGCACTCACAGCCCACGAGCAGCAGAGCTGACACCCAACAGCTCTGCCAAGCTCAGCACCAGCAGCAATTCCCCCTGTACCCCGCAAAATCCCCCCACCACTGCTGGGCTCCTCATCCCACCACACGCTGCTCTAAGTCAGCTCCTGTCACATTACCAGCGTTAACTCCTGTACTTCTTTGCTTCAGCATTATTTAGGACAAAACTCCTGGAAGCTAAAAACCAAACAAGATTTAAAAAGCAAAGAGACATCTTGTGTCATTTGTCTTCACCCTGGAAATTGAAACAATCTAAAAAGCCTGGGAAAGCAGAGCCCACTGTCCAGGTATAACACAGAGGATTGCTGCTTTGGCACTATTTCCCTACTCATAATTCTATCCAACTCCTCTTGTAGGTGAGTGCACGCTGGATAGACAGGCTGGAGTGTTTTGGGGCTCTCTACGGATGTATCTAAAATTTAGGACAAGTTCACAAGAATTACAAAGTGCTGTGTTTTCTGCAGGAGCTATGGAAGTGTTTAGACACGAAGTCAAACCTGTTAATTAAAAATCTTCTATACTTGGAGCTCTGTGGGTCTTTTCCTGGAAGTCCATGAATGGAAATCAAGGTCAGGTTGTTGAACTTCAGACGTGGCCTGTGGAAAGAAAAACAAAGAGCCACAGTTGAAAGAGATTTGGAGGGCACGTCCCAGGAACAGCACAGCTCAGAATGCAATGTTCAGGAGGATACAGAAAGCAATTCCTTTACACAGGGACACAGTGTTTCACTCTGCTCAGGTCCAGGTGTCTCTGGATACAAAGAGAACAATTTCCACCACAGTTTCAGCAATGCCAGGGTAAGGAGGGGGACAAGACTGACAGCATGTTGAACTAAATGTGATCTGACATTTGAAAACAAATAAATATTATGAGTGATTAAGCCTTCTAATCTTCAAGGCTTTCTGTAAGTTAAGGATGGACTGATGCAAATGGTACAAAGGAATCAGAATGTTTTTTATCAACCAATGTTAATTTGTTATTCATACATTTAAAAAATATATTCAAACAAAGTTAAAGGTCATACTTAAACCAAGGAATTTCAAGGTTATGGCTGTCCCTCTCAAAATGCATATTAATAGTTTAATTCTGGATTATGGATTATCTGTGGTAAATCTCCATGCATACTCAGCCCAAGCACAAAGTAATAAATAACCTTAATGTAACAGAGTGCATATATTTATACAGATTATGGGCCTGATTCTCATTTAAATTAAGGTCACTCTGCAGAGGTGGATGTAAATAGAATTTGCTTTTCCTTTATGGCCACCTTATGCTGCCTGAGTGATACAAAATGGTCTTCATGTAAATGAGAGTGAGCCTGATCCACGGAGCTGAAGGCAGGGTGTAGGAGAGATGCCATCTGCACACCGGGAGCGCCGCTCGTGGGGTGAGAACAACAACTACAGGAGCTTCACTCACTGACAGAGCACAGCTCCTTGGCCTTTGTTTACATGGGATTAATTACATAAACACCCCACATATCCTCCCTTCCTCAGAGAAGATTTCCTTTCAGTGGGGAGCTAAAGGCATCCGTACACACTGCATGGCCTCTTGCCAACAGGTGCCGAATCCAGGGGCCACAGTAACGTCACATTTAAATATTTAATGTAATAATATGGGAACCTCATGAGCCAGCATGGCAGAATCAAAGTTCTAGGCACCATGAATGCGCCTCTTTTGCGTGACTGCACAATGAGGCCCTTTATTGATCTGGTCACATACCATTTCCCTCTGCAGATGCTCGAGCTCTATTGAGTCCACACGCAGGCACCCAGGACTTCCCCAGTCATCTGGTGCTTGTTCCCTTCTTCCCCACTGAGCAGGAGGCTTCAACCAGACCTTGCAGGCAGTACAATTTACTAACCAGTGATTTACTTCTCCCCCAGCGCTCCCACGGCATCCCCAGATGCCCCAAACATGAATTCGTGTTTCCCACTGCTTCCTCTCGCAGGCACCAAAACGCTGCTTAGCATCCCCTTGGCTGCAGTGGGATGGAGCGAGCGGTACCTTTGCTTTTCCCTCTGCACTGAGGGGAGGGCAGGCAGGCAGCAGGGTGCCTGGGTGGTGCAGGGGCAGAGCTCAGAGCTGCCAGGCTGCTGCCTTGCTCCACTGAACAGCACAGGGCCCCACTTCACACACACAGGCAGCCCCCTGCTGCTGCTGCCTGCCAGACCCTGGGCAGTGCTTCAGCTAACAAAAGGATGGCTCACCTGCTACAGCTTTGGATTCCCTCCTGGTGCCTGAAAGCCTCTAACTGAACCAAGGTCCTGGGCCCAGTGCTGCCAGGACAGGCACTGACTTAGATGCTGCTAATAAATATAACCATGCCCAACAGGAAACATGGCAAAGTGGAGGCTCCCATTTGGTGAAAAGGTCTCCAAGTTAAGAGCCCTGAACCAGTGCAACGTTAAACAAGCGCACCTGCATTTCAGAAGCAAATAATTCCAGCAGGGATTCACGTTGCTGTGGATACAGAGGGAAGAACAGCTCAAAGACACTGGTAAAGCAGGGAGGGATTAGAGTATCTAGGGAAATAAGTAAAAGGCGTTGGGTTTCAGTGCACTGCTCTGGAGGACAGCTAAAAAAAAAATCTGAACACCCTTGTCCTCAAAATAAAACAGGGTTACCAATTTACTGAACATAATCAAAAGGACACACAGAAAAGTTTTAGTACCATTTTTACATATATCCTGGTGTTTTTGAATCTGTTAGAGTATTCCTTGCTCATTTTGCTGGATTTTTTTGCCTGATGTCTTGCTACCTTTTATTCCTCCCCTTCTGTGTGTGGCATAATGATGGAAGCTTAGATGGTGGAAGCCGCCTGAACAAATAATTTAATTAATTGCTTTCATTAAACCCCTCATTATCACAACAAGTCAAATCACTTCTGCTGCAAAAAAATAAAGTGCAGCAAAGTAGTCTCCATGAACCCGAGCATTTCAATTTATTTGAAATCCTGCATTTTTAAAGATTATTTTCCCAGTCATCAATAAAAATTAAAACAAAGGAGTGACAGAAGATAATGCTTTATCTGCCTTCTTAAATTGGTAACTATGTGAACTGTTCTCCAGCATATATAATCTTTAAACAATAATATCTGAAACTATAACCTATCCAAAAGTAAAGTCTTAATGACACTGAATCCGCAGCTTCACTGCAGCAAAGCCCTTATAAAAATGGCATCTCAAGATCATTCTGAAAATGGTAAAAAAAATAAAATAGAATAATCTGATTTCAGCACTAAACGGTGAAAAGTAAGATGTGATAAAGTCTTGCATTAACAAAACTTTGAAAACAGGAAGATCTGTGTCCTGAAAGAAAAAAGGAACACTAAGAATTTTGCAGGGAGGAAGGGGCCCAGAAGCAGAGATGATGATACAAGAGTCTCAACAGGTCAAGGCACAGGAACTCTGCATGTCACTCTGCCTGCACAAGGCAGATGGGGACAGCTCTCCTTTTGCCTGCAAAGGTAACAAGTCATCCAAATCACCTTTTTTTTAAAGGAAACATTTCGAGAACAGCAATCAGAACGTGGAGAAGAGACTTCTCCAAAAGGAAAAGGTATTCTAACAGATTTCCCAGCTCCACACCAACCTCCAGCTAGAAATGGCCAGTTTAACAAAGGCTGCCCATCGGAATCACTGGAAAGAAGCCCCTCCCACCCGAGCTGTCCCTCCAGGATAAATGTGCCACTCAGCACTCCAGCCTTGCTTGGAGCCCCTTTCCAAGCAATGTGCCCCCAGGCTGGCTCTCCCCTGAATTCCTTTGCCAGCCCCAGTGTTTTCCTTCCCCTCTGCTGCCTCTGCCTCCCCACACAGCAGTACTGGGCTGCAGCAGCAGCAGCAGGGTTTGTTGTTTGTACCAACACCCACCAAAACCACCTCTTCTCCAGAACCTTCTCCAAGGGCATCAATTACAGCCCCCAGAGCAGGATTCCAGATTCACTGCTGACCAGCAGATGTGCATCTCCAAGTGACCCCTCTTCAATTACCAGTAAACAAAGATGAGCCAGTTCTCCCTTGGATAAACGAAGGGAAAAGCTGTAAGAGTGTGGATGAATTTGCTCAACAAAAGAAGGGATACCAGCACAGTGTTTACTGGGACACTTGTCAATGCAAGGGTCAAGGAAGGGCTTTCCACACAACCTGGCCCATGACAACTCTTCCCCTCAGCAAAATATTTCATCATGCCCTGGTTGCTTCCTCCTGGTATTAAAACAACAGGGTGCCTTCAAAAACTTCTATTTTGGTGAAACAGTGCTTAGTATTATTTTTTTTTCCAGAAACTTCCTGCCAAGTTCATTGGTAATATTATCAGATGCTGTCATTCTAAGAAGACCAACCTCTAAGTCTAGGTCATGAAAGCCACCACTGTCGTAATTTTTGACATCTTAGCAAGAATCCATTAAAAAGCTAAACAACATTTCCTTCATCCTTTGACTAATACTCTTCAAGGATGTTGTGAGTTCTTCTCTCCACCACTGGTAGCTGGATCTCACACCAAACTTTGAACTTGATGGTTCACTACTTAGTAACAATTACATCAGCAAGGTGTCAACATTATTCTCATATGCAATGCAAACATAGCTACTAGAAAGAAACTTAACTCTATCCCAGCCAAAGCCAGGGCAATCCCTTCTCAAAAGCTGTTCTTCTCCAGTTAAATTTGGATTCTCCTGCTAGGTTATATGAGCTACTTCTCTCACTTTTCCCCCTTCAAGTGCTGAGTCCTAGAGTTCCTTCTCTGCAGTTATTTTCCTGTGGTTATATTGCTTGTCTCTCATCCTCTGTGCCAATCCTTTTTATAGACAATAAAATTAAACACACCAGCAACTCTGACTCTGTTGCCTTCCAATTCCTTCACTAATTCCTATTTTTTTTAAGTGGCTTTACATCAGTCCACAACCTTGATTTCTCACTGAACATTAACAAATGTGTCTTTTCCCAGTTTCTTCTTTTGAACTCCCATTCACCTTATAACTCATTATTTTGAAACACCTCATCCCTCTCCTGTGGCTTCACTGCTTTTGTCCCTTCCAGCCACCTCTCACTTCCCAGCAACTGGTTTTGCTTACAAAAACTAGAGCATCCACTCAGGATCTGCAGCATTTTCACAATCTAGGTTACTAAAATCAACATGGAAAGTTCCTACAGTATGAATTAGTCTGTAACAGGGCAGGGAAATCTAAAGAGCTCTTTTCCTTGACCACTCAAAAGACAGCTAAATCAAACCCATTCGTATCCTTCCACAGCATTCACAAGGGCAGCTCTGCCATCCCAAATCTAAGTTAGCTTTGAGCCTGACCTAATCAAAGCACCATTAACCACTGCTTCAGTGAGAGCACTTCCTTCCTAAAATTCCAATTTCCTTTCCACAAGTGTTATGGCATTTTATTTTCTTCAAAAACGGCAATTCTTTTTCTAGAGAGAAAATGAGGGATATCTGATGATGGCCTTGGTAGTTAGTCTCTTGCTGTTTAATCACCTTGCAGATTCCAAACCACAGCTGAGAGACATCAACACCATTTCCCACAAATAAAGGTACCATAAATTGAGCAGTAAAACTAAAGTGTGGTAGAAACTTCTCTGCTTTGCCTGCTGCTGTGTGAGTGCTTCAGTGAGTAACACACAGGGCGGATTACAGCTTGCTAATAGGACATTTTCAAAGTTATTGGCCAATTACCCATGTTTAAAACTAAGGTGGTGGGGTTTTTATGGCTGTATACTAGGCTGCAATTTTCCAAACTACTGCAGAGGAGATAAGTGTTTTGACTCCATGATGTAGCCTGGTGCAAATCTGGCAATGCTGCCTTCAGAGGGGAACCCTTGAAATGTTCCCAGATGCCACCAGGCAGACTGCCCTTAAACCTGGAAGCCTTGAGGTTTAACCACTGGTGCTCCTCCTGCCAGCAGGAGAACACAAAACTCACCGAAGGTGCACATTCTGAGACAACCCCAGTGCCAGGGACACAGCTGGCAGGGCCAAAACTCCTGATCTCCAACATCCATCCTTCAATGAGTGACCTTGACATGCCAGCACCCTCACTCTGGCCCTCAGAGTATGCACACAAACAGGAATCAAATCCACACTAATCACCAGTGGGAAGGAGCACAGCTTAGCCAGACAGGTTATTTTTCCCCACTGCAGCAGCCTGCACACCCTGCTGTGCTTCCAAGCCAACCTCAGGCAGTTCTGGAGGGCCCAGCACTGCACCTCCTCCCCAGCTCTGGGCACAGACTTCAAACCAAGCGAAATAGGAGCAGAGGAGGAAGTGGTGCCACCTCCTCCATGGCTGCAGCAGCGAGCTGCAGAGCCTTGGAGCAGTGCTTGCACTGGCAGTGCTGCTGTGCTTGCTCTGAGCTGCAGGGACCAGAGGTACCAGGTTACCAGCTCAGAGCTGGGCATGTCCTGCTGAGTCACCAGGAGGGGATGAGGGATGCAGCCCAGCGTTCTGTAAAAACCCTGTGACTCACTCAACTCTGAGCAGGCTTTTCATGAGAAAACTACTATTTCCAACATCAGCTTTAACACTCACCAAGAAGTATTCAAATATAAATACTAACAAGAGAAAATCTACAAATACTTACAAATTTCCAGTGTGAAAGAACAGTTTGGGCTCAGAGAAGTGTTTGCACACGTTCAAAGGGCAAGCATTTCAAGTTGCAATGATCTTGTTTAAAGCTGCAGAGAGCCTCAAAAGCAAGGCTATAAAATATTGATGGTAACAGAGTCTCATGCCCTGGCAGAGGCTGTTGGGAAGGCTGTGCTCTCCCTGCCTGTGTCTGGGATCAGGCCCTGCTGCTGGGATGCCGGCTGTGCGGCACGGCCGGCTCTGACCCACGGGATTTATCTCTGTCACAGCCTGGGCTCTGCTCACCACAAGCCAGGGCAGCAACACAGACTGAGGGATGCAGGCTGGTGACGCTGAGCACACGGCCTGGGCTCGCCTGGCTCTGAAGGGAAGGCACAGGGAAGCACACACGTGTCAGCTCATGGGGCAGAGACAAATAGGACACAACAATGGGCATCGCTAACCCATTCATTGCGTGTTAGCCCTGTGATCAGCAAGTAAGCACTAACTATTTAATTAGTCAACTAATTAGTGACAGGCAACATGGAAGGCTTCAGATGTTCCCAGACAAATGCAGAGATAAAAAGCCTAATTAACCAGCAAGCATTAGGCTAACCACAGCCAAACAGGCCAGATGTGCAGGATATTGTGTGCCCTGTGCTGCCATATAATGGGCTCAGAGGAACCCTGTTCAAGCCCTGCCACCTCAGAGCTGATCCTGGCTACTCTGAGCTCCCAGCTGCTCACAGGAACCCTGTTCAATCCTCAGAACAGATCCTGGGTACCCCCAGCTGCTCACAGGAACCCTGTTCAATCCTCAGAGCAGATCCTGGGTACCCCCAGCTGCTCACAGGAACCCTGTTCAATCCTCAGAGCAGATCCTGGGTGCCCCCAGCTGCTCACAGGAACCCTGTTCAAACCCTGGAGCAGATCCTGGGTGCCCCCAGCTGCTCACAGGAACCCTGTTCAAACCTCAGAGCAGATCCTGGGTGTCCCCAGCTCCCAGTGACAGACTCCATCCTGCAGCAAACAACGCAGGTTTCTGTACTGGATTCAAATTCTACTCTGAGAAAAAGAACTCAGGGCTTTGACAAAAATGTACTTTCATCAATCTGGTTCTTAAATGCAATCATTATTTTAATGCACTCACAGGGAGAAGGAAATAGATTTCACAACAATTTTGCATTAAGATATTGTGATTTTAGGCACCATTAATTTATGGCTATGTCATGTAACATGTTATGCACATTCCAACATCCTCAGAGAATAAGTCATTGTTTACATCAGGGTTTGGATTAAGGGGGTTTTCAAAACCAGGGATTAAAATCAGTTTTTCCTATAGTCAAAAACAATAGTGATTTCCACAGCTGTATGCAAAGAGGTGGATAAAAGCCAAGGGGTTCCCTGCATTGGAACCAGTGACAAGACACTGCTGGGAGCAAGCTCCACAATCCTTAAGGCAAACTTCCATCCCTGCTGCCTGGGTTTGCATTCTGCTCCAGGAACCAGCCCCTAGGATTAAGTGGAAATATTGGGGCTTGTAGTCCTGTGTTGTTCTGGTCTGAGCCTGCTGCCCTGCCCATCCCTTTGAAACTAGCAAAGGAATGTAGAAAAAACACCCCAAACCAACCAAGTAACAAAAATGTATTTTTTCAGTTTCAGAGAAGTTGGAAACACTTGCAAGATCGAGTTCTAACAATTGCCACATCGGTAAGTGAATTACATTTGTGCGTTTCTATGGTGACTGGTAATGTAAAATAATTAAGTATGAGGAATAATGATGAGAAAACTACTTCCTCTTTTTAAGGATTAGGGCACACAAATTGATTCAATCCAGCTATTTTTAGTGCATGTAACCTTTGCAGGGAATATTAGAAAATTATGAGTAAATTAAACTAAATTGTTTTAAAAGGCCTTCACATTGATCAGGAGGCTATTTGCTGCTGATGTGAAAATTAAAAACTAATCTTTCCCAAATTTATACCTCTATTAATATAAATTCTGTGAAACTGCTCTAAGTGCTGCCTGCTGGCTCTGTGGTTCTCTGAGCAAGTGCCAAGACAAGCTCAAGGAAGACGTGCCCTGCAGCAACTCTGACAGAGCTTGGTTCAAACTCAAGCCCTGGCTGCAAAGGCTCGCCCAAGGGAGCTCTGGGGGCAACATCTGGCAAAGGCTGCTCACTGCAGACACAGCTGGCACAGCTGGAGCACAGTCTGAGGGCACACCTGCAAAGGCTGCTCACTGCAGACACAGCTGGAGCACAAAAACACGCTTCGGCTTCCCCACAATGCTTTATAATGACATGTCAGCAGAAAACAGCACAGGAGGAGCAACAAGACATGGGTTAGAAGCTCTAAAGAACAGGTTTAACTGAATTTGGGTGGAACTGAAAGCCTGAAGGTTCTGAGAACAGGAGGATGAGAGGAAACTATTTATCCTGAGATGGGATGCTTCACAGGAAGTCAGGAACTCAGAGAAGGGCAAGAAGCAGAAATTTTCTTCTGCACTGCTCCAGCAATACATCATCTATAAAGCACTTCAATATATTCTTCTCTTGATGCATTGAAAATAGCATTTGTGATGTTATCAATGGTAGAAATACAAACTCCTGGCTTAAGTGAAAAAAGAAAAAAAGGTAGAATTTTCCCTTCTCTGCCTCCCATAAAAGCACCAGTCTCTCTCAGTTCTTGCTGCACCTTGTTGTAAGAATCTTGCCCAGGTTTTGAATTTTATACTCATTTCTGCAAGTCTTACATGACATTTCTAGTATGTGTGATTACACTCTGCATCCTCACAGTGTGACTCCCCAGTGAGCCCCTGGGGGGTACAACAGTGAGCCATCAGAGAGAGCACCCTGTCCTCGCTCTGGGGAGGCCCTTGAACAGCACAGCTCACCCACAGGTTTCCCAGCTGGGAGTTGCCTGCAATCCTGTGAGCCCCAAAGCACCCAGGATGCCAGCACCCATCCCTCCATCCACAGTGCCCAGACATTTAATTCCAGTACATTGAGACAGACTCAAGGAACGCTTTAAATGCAACAAACAACCCCCTTCGTACAAAAGGTAGCACATTCTTTTCAGCAAATGAAATAAAATTAAAAACTTACCAAAAAACCAGCGTTTCCAGAAAAGAGATTCCAACGTCGGATGCACCAACCACCACAATTCTAGTGTTGATGCACACTTTTGATTCCAGCACCAGCTTTCGATTTGTGTGGTTCAAAGAATATTTCGGCTGTATAAAAATATGCAAGACATAGAGAGGCATTTAAAAAGTAGTCAAAGCTGCTAGGAATCATTAAACTCTCAGTGATGCATTACCTTGCATTCATACAAAACTGCTTCTGGCTCACTGACATGACTAATGCCATTTTTATACATGTACAGCACCAGATAAGTGGTACTAAAATATGTGGAATATGTGCATGTTTAATGGGTCACAGAAAATGACAAGAGCTGAATGGTCTGGCTTCTCCTGAGCAAGATGCTCTGGAATCCTTACAGGAGAGGACAAAACACTGCCTGTGCTATCACTCACTGCCATTTATCAAACACCTCAAGAACTTGTATTTACATATTTTTTTGTAGGCCATTTTATTTTAGGCCATTTTTATACCTCCTAGAGCAGCTTTTAACCTTGCTGGTTTATTTACAGAAATGATTTTACTTGTAAACAATCAGGAACTTCTATTTTGAGTGGTTTTGTGTGTTTAATTGAAAAGTCCCTTTCCAAAATTATCCTTCTCTTTTCTTAAACACAGAGCAGCTACCTGGAAAGCCAGGCTGCCACAGGAGTAAAAGAGTACCTTAACACCAGTGGGACCAGTACTCCACTCACAAATCTTATTGTAGTTACTAATTTCAGCTTCCACAACACTGCATGCATTCCAGTTAGGGGAATAATCTCCACATGGGTTTTTTTCCATGTGTCTCTAGGTCTCACTACCTAATGGAGATTCTCAAAACAAATATGCAGCTAAGAGATGACATACTATTGCAAGTTTTTTTGGTTGGTTTTTGATTTTCTTTTTTTTTTTTTTACCTTGACTATATTTAGCTTTCAAATTTCTGATGAAAGACAAGGAAATACTTTCCATCTCAAGGTACAGCACACTTTGCATTTTTCCTGCTGCTCTGGGTTGCCTACATTCCCATCTCACAGAATGGGTAACTGCAGGTTCATAACTGCACTGAGAAGACCAATACAATATGGAGTCAATTTGTTATTTGTCAGACACTTCCCCTATAAATTCCTGCTGTGGCACTTTGGAAGGAAGCAATCTAAGGCTTCTAACAGGTTTTCCTCTACTACAAATAGGAGACAGCACTAATAAAATTAGGTCCTCTAAATTCCTGCTGTGGAAGTACATTAGAAATATATTCTCTATATACCAGCTGACAGAGTAACTCAATAGATGCAGAGTAAGTACTTTCTTTGAAAGCTGTGGTAATTACATGGGCCTTCTCAATTAAGTACATGGCACATTGAGATCCCCAAGAGATCTCTTATGCCAAGTCTTGCACTGGTGGAGCTCCACAGCTGAGGTTTCAGCACAGCCACACCACACTGGAGTGCTGTCCAGTCCCTTAAGGAAGCATTATGGATCAATTCCCTGCCCAGTGGCATTACTGCACAGCAAGTCATTCAGAATGCAGCAAAATTAAATGTCACCTTTGGTCAGGCAACGTTATTTTTTACTGCCAGATAAATGCTCCTTGAGCTGCAGTTCACAACAGTGCAACGATGACATCCAGTGGTGAGCCAGATTCATCTCAAGGACTGGACTGCCCTGGGAAAATTCCAGAAGATATCTCCAAAGTATGCCAGCCCAGGCTGGCTGCTTACCAGAGGTCAGTGAAGAATGCCTGGGCAAGGGACAGAACCACCTGCTCCAAAGCAGGGTTACACAGGACACAGGCAAGGGCCTACAGAGAACCTCCACAATCCCATTCAAAGCCAGTGCTCCTGAAATGGGTGAACACTCCTTACACAAGGATCTGCCAGCAAAAAGGGGTTTAATTATAAATTGAATCATGCAGACTACAACCATAACACTTCCACATTTCAGAAACTGACAAAGCCCTTTGTATTTCCCTGGAAGTGCACATCTTTAGAGGAGATTTCAGGAAACGAGAAGAACCAGTGCCAAGTATTACAGACATCCCCCACTACTCCAGATCAAACTCTGACTGCATTTCTGATAACACAGTAAGTGGTTATGCCCCAGCCACAGGAGCTGCTGCTCTGCCAGTGCTGACATGTGTGGAGCTCTCCCAGCCCCACAATAAGGTGTGGAGGTCTCTTCCCTCACCTTGGTACTCACATTCCCAGGATTGGCAGACAGCAATTCTGACAGGCTGGGGTTTGCTGCACACACAGACTGGCAACTTTCTAGAAAAGCAATGACTTCTGGAGGAAAAATGATTAAGTGATGTTTGTGTTGAAATGCAGCTCTTAATAAATTAATAAAATGGTAAAACCCATGAAAATAAACTACTTGCAATGTAACTAATCAATGAAAATAGGCAGGAATGCCAGCAGCAGACAGCATAAACCCAATAAGCCTCGAGGCAATGCCAAGCTCAAACACCTCCTACTGCTGTGCTGGTGGTTTATTTTAATGCACTGCAGCAATTAAAGTGGGAATACAATTTCCCTGGGAAGAGTTGTGTCTAATTTATGAAATGGCTTCTGTATCAGTGACACAAAGACAGCCTCTGAGCAGAATATAACCCGTTTTGTTCCCCACACAATAGCCCCAGCACCAACAGCTGGCATGCTCCAGAAATCACCTTTCTACAGCTAAGTACCCTAAACGGCCCTGGGGAGTGAGGAATTAGGTGGATTGGTCCCTTAACACCACCTATTTTAACAAAATGTCAGGACAAATGGCTACCTGTACCCCCCAGAGAGGTAATCAGACATCATAATTGATAGGTCAATAGCAAACTAGCACATTTATTTTGTATCCAATCTATTAAATAAACCAGCAATCATTAACTAATGCGAGGTGAAAGGCATTAATTGCCACTGGTAGATGTATGCAAGGTGTATGTAAGCCCAGAAAGGAGGATTTTCTTTGGCTATCACATAATTATTTGGGGTGCTGGCAGCCCTGCATCCCACGCTGCTCCTGTCTGGGGGGCAGAGGGAGGGCAGAGCTGGCCATGGGCAGAGCTGGCCCTTTGGCACCAGCCCATGGGGCTATTCCTGCACATGGACAGGCAGTGCCATCACTCTGAGCCTTCAAACCAGACCTGGCTCAAACGCTGCTGCAGCCCCCAGCCACTGACCACACACACCCTGCATGGAAGCACAGCTTTCACTCTGATCTCACAGCACAACATGGGCCAGAGCAGCAACAGTCCATGGCATCCACAATGCACACAGCCTTCCACCCCAAGCAACCAATGGAAAGAGAGTCATGAAATATTGATTAGGTTTCAGCAAACACATCGTTTTCTCTGCACTTTCCAACCACATACAGCTTCATGTCCAGCTTTCCTGTTTGTTCTGCACATGCCTTGGGAATGGATTCATGGTACATTTACCCAGGACTTCACATTATATGTTGATGGTACAAACTCACATACAGGATATTCTGAGGCTCCTTTTAGTTCTGTTTTTAAACATTGGACCCTGGGCTAGCTGTAGGTTTTCTACACACATTTATAGTAATTGTTCTACAATAGGTCAGGTTTTATAGCAAACATCAGCTTCATTCTAACAAACAAAACCATGGAAATTGAACACCCAAAAATGTAAAAACAAAACTTTGGACTCAGTATGTCAGCACTGACAGGAAGAAAACAGCACCGTGTTCTGAAGTCTATCCCAGTAATACTCAGTGGTGAGTCAGAGCTGCTGCAGTCCTCTCTGGGACTCCTCATGCAAGGGCTCCCTAACGCTGCAGAATTTGCAGCATCACAGAACCCTTTACCTTGGAAAAGACCTCTGAGGCCATCAAGTCTGACCATTAAACTGAGACTTGCCTTTATCAGGCCCTGAGGACTCGGGCTTGCCCAGCTGAAGGCCCTGAAGTTTGGCTGCAGCCCAAGGACCTTGCAGAGGTCCCCACTCAGAAGGGCTGCTTGGGGCACTGTTGGCAGCCTCGTTTGTTACGTTCCTGGTGCCTTCATGGTCCCCCAGCCCTGGCTTGTGGGGTTCTACATCTGCCTGCAATGCCCTTGTTTGATTCAACGTTTGCTCCTGAGAAACCCCAGCGGCAGTTACTGCTCCAGAGGACCCCCACAATCTGAACTGTGGCTGCAAAAGCCATCAGAGGCAGTGAGAGCAATTAACAGACCTGTTACAGAGGAGTGCTGAGCTCAGCGACAGTGGCAGGCAAACAAGAAGGTGAGCAAACAGAGCTATTTTCATTTCAAGCTCCATTTGAACCACAAGTTAAAAAAAGAAACATCAATGTTTACCAAGGTGATATGAACAAAACTGATTGGAAAATGCATGCTTTTTCAGCCTGCATTAGGGATTGTTTTCTAAATACTAGCTACATTCCAAAAAGCCTCATTAGAAATCTCTGCAAACATGTTTTCAAAAGCTGTTTCCAAGCATTCACAGATTTATACCAACACCAGAAACAGAAGGAAAAGAAAACAGAAAAAGAAACAGTGATGAAGAATGCAGCCCTAATTGTTCTGTCTTTGTCAAAGAACCCTTCTTTGGGAACTGGCTCAGACAGATAATACCTTGCCTTCACAGAATATTTTCATACACAGATCCCCAAGGCCTTTATGAATGAAATCAGTATTATTACATCATTATTACGCCTATGTGGGTAAACGCTGATCTTCAGCTTCTGGAAAAAGCCACATCTATGTTTATAACCAATTGCATGCCAGTGCCTATGGCTCCATACGAAACCAGGGATTTCCAACCTAAACTCCAACTGCTAAACTCCAACCAGCAGCAGAAGAGAGCAGAGCATGGACAGCTCTATTTAATTTCCACGCAGAGCCACTGTTACCATGGTAAAGAGCTGCTCTTTTTCCCTCTGAGCACTGACATTTGGATCCCCAGCCCAGAGAGGGCCGGGCAGTTCACACTCACATAAGGACCTGAGGATTGCTTGCTGCTCTGCTTCAGAGGCCAAAGAAATGGACTCCGAATGGTGCCACTTTCAGGCAGCTCAGTCCTCCCCTGCTTTCCTGGGAAGAAAGGGAAGGACAGGAAGGCACAGGAACTTGATCAAAGCGTTCAAGCTGGCAAGAGGGTAAAGCACATGGCTGGCTCTAGCTCTCTGACAGCAGTCATTGCTTCCCAGGTCATCTGTCTATGGCTTATTCTGCAAGGCAGGAGGAAAGAAAGAAGCAAATCCAAGCTTGGGCTTTGGCCAAGGACTGACACCATCAGCTCCACATCCCTCCAAGAGAGAGGCATGCCCAGCAGTCCCTGGGGAAAGGAGCCCCACGGGAGGCCCTGGGCTGAGCACAGGAGCAGCAGCCAAGGGACAGCTCACACACTCTCACCAGGGACAGAGCAGACCCAGAGCCAGCACAAGCACCCCATGTACAGACTCAGGGCCACACAGCAGCAACTCAAATATACCAAACTCCCTGAGAAATGTGAGAGGTATAAAGTTAAAAGCTTGAAAAAAATAGAATAAGAATCAGAACGTTTCATACTGAAAATAATGAACACAAGGTAACAAATAATAATCCAGGATATGAGGGGAGATTGATTTGCAGGGTCAGAGAATCATGTTTTAGAGAAAGCAGACATAGTTCTCCATTTCATAATGGTAAAATTAACTTTCTGTGGCAAAAATATGTTTCCTCCCTCCTTATAAACTGGAATTATCAATCTAACAAACAGCTTATAAAGCTTTAAGCCAAGTCTGACCTGTTTGTAAGCAGAAGTGCCTATTTCAGTTTACTGCAAATGTCATTAACACCTGTACAGCACCGACACCATGCTTTCAAAACAAAGATAGGTCATCTTACTTTTAATTTCACACATGCACATAAGTGGTAAACATTCCTGTTAATGATGCCATCTGGTGCCTCCCACAACGGTGTGACACTCAGCCTTCCAAACAAAATGTAATGGCAGCAGTGCACAAACCCCACTGACATTTACAGTGAGGAAATTTGTTATCAGCCTCGCTTCAGAACGCCTGTTTGTGTGCCTACTGGTGCAATAAAACCATCACCTTCAGCAGCCAAGGGGAAGAACAATAAATAATGGATTTTCATCCATGCACATACTAAAAAAGCATTAAAAATTCATTACTCAAGCACATGAGCATCTTAAGCAACAGTTACTGCTTTAAAAATTAATACTACTCCCCTGGTTAACTGAAAACTATCCACAACTAGCCTTTGTTTGAAATCCCAATGTACACACACAAACTGTAGCATGAAGGAACTCTGCTGTTTAAACTTTGATACATGAGCCTTGATATTTAAAATGCAGGGAATTCTCTAGCCCATCCTCCCTAGGCTCTCTGCTATATTTCCTCTTTATCTTAGTAGAGGTCTAACAATTAAAATAAACCCCAAACCCTGAGAAACCTTCCATATTTTAGCCACATTCAGTACATTCCAGTGCTTCAAGTGCACACAAATGGAACTGAAGCTGCCAGAATCAGCCTTCAATTGCTGCAGGTATTCCACCGAGCCAGCATGCTCTTGGCTCCAAGGCAGACAGTGAGAGGGTAACACAGCAGTGAGCTGCTCCCCTGAGCTACTCCAGGCACTGCTGTCCCAGAAGCACCTCCAGAGCAGAGCTGGCTGTCCCTGGGGCTGTCCCTGGGGCCATGCCTGCAGAGCAGGGCAGGGAATGGCCAGGGCCCAGGACACTCCAAAGCAGAGGCTCCGCTGCTTCACAGCACTTGTGCCTCTCCCTCACATTTCTCTGTGGACATGTAAGGTGACAAACCATGCAGCTGGCACTCTCAGCTGCAGGCAGAAGCTAAGAGCTTTGTTTGCTCAGAATGGATTGTTCTGTGGAAGCCTCTGTGAACAGCCTCTCCCTCATGTTTTAAAATTCGATTTTATGTCCTTGTTTTTATTACTTTTGAATTACAACTGAACTAAAATTTTCAAGCTGTACACTGTGGACTGGCTGGGACCAGACAGCAAGGTGCTGTTAACAGTCAGTCTGTCAGTTCTGAGTCCTTCCTGCTCCCCTGCCTGCACAGGTCAAGGTGAAGGCGTGTGCTCAGTCTGGGCACCAGTGAAAAGTTCAGACAGCTGGGAATGAACTGGCCTAAACACTAGAAACTAGAAGCCACAGAGAGTGAGCAAAGAAAGTAGAGCCCCAGGAGTTTGTTGGAGGGGACACCAGCATCTAGGGATGAGATTTCTACACAAACACTCATAGATCAGTTTTCATTTCTGTTTTTTAAACAAGCTTCCCCACAAGAAAAAGTTTGTCAAATACAAAAATGCTTTAGATTATTTTTTCTGATTTTACCTGATAGCTACTTCACAAAGCATGGTAAATATATACTCTTTTAAAATCCTGCAATTTTATAATGGGCATAAAAAGCTCACAGAACAGCATATCATCCAGGACGGCTCCTACATGACATGACTTGTGAATACAAGTAATTTGAGTATGTAGTTGTGAACATACACTGCAATGGAAGAAGGTCTAAGATAAATCTGAAAGCAAGGACGCATTTTGCTGTCAGGTTCTTGTTTAAACTACTTTTTTAAACTGCTCTCAGGCCATTTACTCATAGCCTTTAGCATAAGCATCCTTGTGGAATCAGACAAACACACAAAAATACCTCCACACTGCACTGGAAACCGTTGAGTTGGCAGTGCCTTGGCCTCCATTTTCTATTTGAACCTCACATGAAACTAATTAAATTTATAAAACACCTCATGGGCTTCTGCAACTTTTCTGTCATGAGCAGGAGCAGAAAAAACAACTCTAAACTGTGCAATAAAGCCTGACAGCTTGAATGCAGCCATGAAATAAAAATATAATAAACCAAATAGCATGAATAATAATAAAAGGGCAAAACCAAGGAAATAATTCAACAGATGTGTGACATTTTTGTTCTTCATTGTGGATCAGTTATTCTTGTTAATTATATCACCTATTCTTCCCTTACATTGATAATTACATGAAGCAGATGGAGAACAGAATGCTCCCAGATGGTGAGAAAGCAAACAAGTTTATAAATTGTTTATTTATGAAGAAATAATTAAAAATTATTTCATTATCAATAGTTTTCTACTCCACCAATAATGACACACACCATGAAGGCCAGGAGCACTTGATAAGATATTCAGGATTGTGTTGTAACCAACTGCTGTTCATGTAACATGACTGCAGTGACTGACAGACCAAAATAATAATCTGAGCTGTTTTAACGCTGAGGGAATTAGGAGTTTGGATCTTTGGCTCTCCTGCCAGTTGGCGCTTCAGCACCGGCTGCCAATCCAGAATACAAAAATCAGAGCTTTCCTTTTGCTTTGGCACAGCTGTAAAGTATTTGATGCAATGAGCAGGAGGAGCTCTGTCAGGTCTGTGCCCTGAGCCCCAGCATGGCAGGCCCGTGGCCAATGCAATTCTGAGCCAAGATGCAGCACCTCTGCCACGCTTGCTGCTCAACAGGTATCCCAAAGCCTGGACACCTCAGGACCAGATGCAAATCAGCCACTGTGTCATTCCCAAGGGCTGCAGTGGGACACTTAATGGGAGGCAAGTTTAGCATCTCCTGCTTTGTGCCTTCTCAGCCCAGTCTCACCCAATTTATCCAAATCTCTTCAGCAGAGCAAAGGGAGACAGAGTGTGATAGGAACAGACACAAAATCAGCACCAAAATGTACTTCAAAGCATAAGAAGAACTAAGGAAGAATTTACAGCCCTTCAGGAAATGGAGCCACTGCTTGGGGGGTGACAGGGTTTCTGGGGCAAAGATGAAGCAGCATAGAGCTGTGGTTTAAGAGAACAAGTGAAAAAATGTGATAGCCTTAAAACCTATGGCAAAGCATTCATGAAAAGGATGGCAAATGGGGAGGAGCTCCCAGGGTCTGTATTTCTCTGGAGTCAGACATTTTAGCAGTAAAGCACAACACACACCAAAAGACTGTTTCAAGCCAGAAACAGGACCAAAGCAGGGAAATGCCACAAGGGCTTGGAGAACACAGAAGGAGTGGAGAATTGCAGGTAAATGACACAGGTAACAGCTGGGTGTGGGGTTATAGGGTAAGTTCCCAGAGTTTAGGAGTACCCTTCTCCAGCTGACATCTAGCTCTGCCAGAGAGCCCACAGAGGAAGGATCTATGCTTCCTTTAAAACCACGAGGCACAGCTCACACTCCCTGCACCAGACAGGAGGGAGCAGGTCAGGAATCCATGGGAGGGTGACATGTGGCTCTTCCAGACACCACAGAAGGACAGAGGGAGTTGACAAAGGGACAAGAACACGTTTCCACACATGGTGCTCATGTGCCTGCAACAACTGATCCAGACCTGCAGCAAAAGCAGCTCTCCAGCACAGACAAGATCCATCTGGACTGGCAGTGCTCGGGAATTAGCTGAGAGCAAAGCTTCTGTGGTTTAGATTGCTGCTTTCTCTCCTGGCTTTGGAACTGGAAGAAGGTGGCAGGAGAGCGCCCGTGCGTGCCCTGGGTCTGAATCTGTGAGTGAATTCCCTTTGTGCCCTGAGCAGACTGCAATGTGCTGGGGACACACAGACTGAGGGAGCCCCAGGGCCCCCAGCCACACTCACTGACGACCCTCAGACACCCACACACAAAGCAGGAGCTGTCTGTGCCCCCACACAGAACGGTGAGCTGCTCAGCCCCACGCTCTCCCTGGGGAAAAGGGCACTCTGCACCTAGAAAGGGAGAGCAAGAGAAGGGCTGGAACATGAGGAAGGCAGCTGAAAAAGCAATAGATGAGAGGCTGATGTTGATTTGTTGATTACTAGATATCAAGGGGCATCTTGTGGGTATCAAAGCAAGAATATCACCACAATTATCTCCATTACAAGCAACAGATACTCAAGCAATCAATTAGGGCAGGCAATCAATGAAAATTTTACATTTCTGAAATCAGCTTGCATTTACAATCCTCATCTTGTAGCTCATGTGACAAACCCTGCCACTACTGCAGAGCACTCTAAAGCAGCAATTAGAGTGACAACCTGCCCTCCAGCTCATGGGAACAAAGAGGGCACAGATTCACCCCTGGAGGAGCTGCTTTCTAACTGGAGAGTGCAAAGCCCCCTCAGTTTAAACCAGCATGGGGAGCTGGCACAGAGACAGGGGATAAAGAAATGAGGAGTGGTCTCAAATGCTTGGAATCCCTGGTCTTGTTTAAAACCACCAAAACAAAGATGATAGGAGACATTTTCTCCTATCATTACTCTGCTGCAGGTGCTGGCCTCAGACATCTTCCCACTAATTCCTACTCCAGACTCTTTGTCTACCTTCCACCTTTTTCCCTCTTTTTTTCCACACTTTCCTCACAATACTGTTCTCCCACATCCTTTTCCCCTCACTTCCCAGCCTGTTAGCATCTTCTACAACCAAAATATGTTTCAGCTTGTCTCACTGTATTTCACAAGGTGACTCTTCTCAGCCTTTCCATTCTGCAGAGCTAGCACATTTATCTCCTCCTGGGACAGGTTGTTCTCTGCCTCACAGATTGCACCTTACTGTTTACAGTAGGTCTGAGAAACCTCTTAATCACTACAAAAAGGTAGAGAGATAATATTGTGCCTACTGAAACTGGGTTGTATTAATTTATAAAACACACCTCAGTTTATTTGGCAGGGTAGTGTGAGATTATTGATGGGGATCAATCTTCCTCTACAAGGCATCTGAGCAGAGAGAGGGCAAGTACCTTGTGCCTGGCTGCAACCCAAGGTCTAAAGGCAGCACCAGCTCCTTCCTCACTCAGGAGCAGGCTCAGCTCCCCGTGGCAGGCTGCTCCTTATGCTACACAGCCTCCCAGCATATGGCGGCCAAAGGTCGCTTCATTCACTCACTGAAGAGTCAACTCAGCTTCACATGGTTTCAGGTTCTTGGTATCTCACAGAAGCCAGCAGCAGCAGCACACTAGCTTTATCCTCAAGTTACCACGCAGCACTTAGCCCCAGATGTCCATTCTGATAGAGCACATTCTGTCAAAAATCTATAATTCATGCAGAGGCAGATGCATGGATACTTACACAGCGGCTGGCCTTGAGTTGGGGTTTTTCCAGTACAACTTCTTAGCAAAATTTTCACACAGTCTATTAAGCAGAAATTTCAATCTGATATTTCAACCATTATGCCACTACTTACAGAGAAGTTCAGAAAACCTCAGGAAGAACATGAGCAGACAAAAGATTTGCAAACCTTTCAAACACAGGAAGGCTGTGATTTTCCAGCTTCAACAAAAATGCTAAGATGAGCTCTTTTAGGCAGAGAGCAACCCCTTTAAAGATTAAGAATAAGAAGCAGTTTAAAGAAAAGCACCAGAGCTCATTCTGCAGAGAAGAGAAAGGCAGGGATGTGCATGTGGAGGGCAGGCTGTTGAACAACGCCAAACCCAGACCAACAGCCTCAGCTGAGTTCTGGATTTCGCTCTGCCAGCTGCTGCCTAATTAAGAGTTTTAGGCGCCAAAACCTACTCACTGAGAAAAGGACAGCATTAAAAATATTATATGCAAGCCCATCTCAGCCAACTGGAAGTTAGTAGACAGACAAAGCTCCTTAACTATGTTTCTCTACAAAATAACAACTACCTACTGAGAGAATCCATCACTAATTGTACTTTTCCTAATATTTCAGCTTCACTACTTACTCTTTTGAGGAATCACCTTCATGTCAAATTTTAGCTACTTGAAAAATGTAAGAGACTGGAGTTTAAGTTATTTTAAAAATGAAGACTATTTCAAAAACAAAGAGACATTTCATTCAGAACCCCCAGGCCACACCAGCTCCTTGTGACTAAAACCATTTGCTAGTGAATCTTTTCCTTTGCTGTTAAGTCACTTGGCGTTTTAAGGGTCTCTTGTGCATGGAAGAAACCTGACTTAGGGACTGAATAATAAAATGTACTTAAGCAATCTCTACAGAAAGTGTCATGCTGGTGACTCTGTCTTTTTTCTGCTTGTGGAGCACGACACTTAAACACAGCTGGCAGGAGCAAGGGCTCGGGAAGGGAAGGGAAGGGAAGGGAAGGGAAGGGAAGGGAAGGGAAGGGAAGGGAAG
>JANRGV010000062.1:153557-166334 GCA_024734035.1 Alethe castanea | reverse complement strand
GAAGGGAAGGGAAGGGAAGGGAAGGGAAGGGAAGGGAAGGGAAGGGAAGGGAAGGGAAGGGAAGGGAAGGGAAGGTGCGGGCTGTGCTGCGGCGGGTGCTGTAATTAAGGAGCAGCCCGTGAGCACCGGCAGGGCAGTGCCAGCCCATCTGCCAGGCCCTGGGCGAGCTGGCACCGTGCCTCCCGCCTGCTGCCGCTGCTGTCACCCACCTGATCCGCCGAGAGCTGCTCCGACGGAGCGTTCGCGCCAAGCTCGCGCAGCGGATAGACAATCTGTCGTCTGGGCCGCACGGGAGCCATGTAATGAAGGGCAGATGTCAGGGAATGGGCACAGGGCCGCTGGAGCTGAAAGACAGCGATCCATATTTCAGCAGAGAGAATGTCAGAGCAGCGCATCGCAGATGCCTGCTGCGCGGCTTCGCAAACACGCCATTCTTAGCTCTGTTGGCTAAATCCGAGACAAAAATCAGCAAATAAACAAACATACTCAGAGCAGAGGAATGAATTGCAGATAATTCCTGACACTAATGAAGATAATTATGAGAGTAATTACATTACTATCTCTGTGGGAATGACAGATAAACAAGTGGTTTGGTTTATGGGATTTTTCAGCACAAGTATTTTCCCCAGGAGGATATTTTTCTCCATAGTGATCATGAATCAGCTTGATTTGACCTCATTAAGTTGTGTTATCTGCTCACTGCTAACCTTTGCTCGCCTGGCAAGGAAAGGAGATGAATTTATACAGAAATTCTATACCGACTGAAATGCCTGGTTCATCCAAGTGATAAATGTTAATAAACTGGCAGAAATTTGAAATGAACAAAACCCTAAAGCTCATCTGAGCAGCCTGGATCATTAGAAATAGCTGTATCTGTCTATCACAGCATGACTGGCTCTGGCATAACTTACAACATGAAAGGGAAGAAGAGAATTACAGGAAATACAGAATGAACATTAATGCAAACTAAATTACACTCAAGTGCCATTCCATCCACAAATATTAAAAACTTGAAGTTACTATGTTGAGAACTAAGTAAAATATCACATTTACACTTATTAGATAATTATATTAGATAAGCTAAAGTAGCTTAGAGTAACTCTGTAGCCTGGTAGCCTGGAAACAGTCAAAACTGGAATCACTGGTACAATTTAGCTTCTCTTCCATCCAGTGCCATTAAACTGCATTTTTGTGAGTGCCTCTTCAGAATCTGAGAACCTAATGCCACGCAGGAACATCGGTTCCTCACAGGAACACTCACAGCTCCACAAAAGTGTACAGGAAAACACATCTTTCTGCAAATGTACCCAAGCCTAACCTGTCAAGAGTTCATACACAAAAGCCAGTGGTGGTTTCCAAACCACCCAAGTCGCCAAGGACAGAACCCATCTCAGTCACCATCTAAACAGCAGGTGCCCAGTGCAGGCAGCAGCCCAAGCTGGAGGCCAGTCTCCAGGGGAAAATTCCATCTGTCCCGAGACAGGCAGGTAGGACCGAGGGATGAACTGCCCTCAGGATGCACTCTGTGTTTCCATCAGTGATGCCAGGAGCCTGGGTGATTGCCCAGGCCAGACAGCAGCTTCAGATGGCTACACAGCCTTGCAAATTTTGCCTTGTGTTCCCCTTTCTGACATGAGACTGATGACAAAACACACACGTGAGTGATTCTGAATTGCACACCACTCAGGAATGGATTTTCTCCCTTGAAAGTTCAGTTCACAGCTCTCCTGTGGCACTTGCAGGAACACAAGTCTCCCTTCAAAAGCCAGTGAGTGCAGGTGCCACTGACTTTTGGTGAAACAGACTAGAGTCTCTGAATCCCTTTGGAAGAGTTTTTATAAGCCACCTGGACGTGTTTAGGATGATGCTCCTGCATTTACTCAGGATACATTACCCTTGTGCTGGGCAGGGAGCCAGGGCCAAGGCCATTTCCACTCCCTGCTCTCCACTGCCCTTCCTGATGACACCAGTGGACACCACAGATCAGTCCTGCTATGCAAGACCTGTGTCCATGGGCCCAGACTGTGTAAGGCAGGAAGAAAAGAAAGTACAGTTTGCTGCAGATTGACAAGAAAATCCCTGCTTGCAGTCATTCATGGAAGCAAAAAATAAAGTGAGAAAATGCGGCAATATTTAATACAAGAAATACTAATTACTTTCTCCTTACCTTGCCCTCCACGTATTCTGGATAAATAGGGTAGTAAAGAGAAGATTTGTGACCCAAACGAAGAATCTCCTTTAGAAAGTATTTTGTATAGTGATGAAATGCAGGATTCAAGACAAAGTGGCAAAGATGGCCATGTTCCTCTTGCTGGTGGTGATTAAAAAGAATGAAGTCCTCAATGTTGTAATGTGATCGAATATACTCAATATCCTGGAAAATTAGGAATGTGCGAGTCAGCAGTGATCAGCAGCTACCTTGACAGGATTTTAGCAAATACCAACCAATGAGTCACTTTCTACTGATCAAGAAACTACATCTGAACTCTGAAATCAAGTGTCTTTGAGAGCTGTCCTCAATTGAAGCGCAGCTACTGAACAGATTTTCCTCAAAAATCTTTTCATTAGCAAAACCTCTCCTTGCAGCTTGCCCTTATTTACAAGGAATGCACACCTCACCCTTTCCCCACAATGCCTGATACAGGTTAACAGACATCCAAAGTAGGGGAAAAAAACACTCCCACCTGTTTTTCTGTATTCAAGGCACAGAAGCCCAGGCTGTCCCTGTCACCAAACTCCAGCTGAAGAAGGGAATTCCACAGAGCAGAGCAAGGCTGTGTGAGAAATGCCCTCTGACCAGTCTTTACTGTTGAAATGATAAGCTGGTATTTTTGCACATTTATTCACTCAATCTATCCTCTTAGCTCTTAATACAATCAAGAGAATTACTCTCGGGAGCAGGAGTGACTGTTCTATTGTAAAAACTAAGCATTAGAACTGCTGAAAACCTAAAATCCACCTTTTCAGTCCTAGCAGAATGCCAAGAGTAAGACTTGGAGAATGTTTACTTTTCAATAATAATGTGCAATGTCTTTCTTTACTCCATCAGGGAATAGGCTTTTGTTTTCAAGTGCATGATTCACAATCACTTAGACTCTACTGTTGGAGAAAAAAATTATGAAAGCAATTTTAGAAGAAGAATTACTGCTCTTTGTAGGATTTGTGGCAAAGCTGCTTATTGACTTGGAAAGTAGAAAAGAAAGAAGTGATTAAACACCTATTTAGAGGCAGAATGGCTTTGTGCTAAGGCACCAAAAAAAGCACAGGAGGAAAACTTTCAGGACATAACAGCAGCTTATTGAAAGTAACAGGATCATTTTTTTCCCCTGTGTGTCAATCATTATCTATGAGCAGAGAAATAATACAGAGGGCATAGGCTAGAGAGCAAGGGAGTTCCTAGAAGCAGCATTTTTACAGACACTTCGTTAGGCACACGCACAGTGCCAAGCACAAAGCTCAGCTTTAGTGTGAGGACCAAGCACCACAGAGCTCATGGAACACAAAGTGAATTTACCATTTCATCCCTAGTGACAGAAACACCAACGATTTGATCTGCAACTTCTGCTACAAAAGCCTGTACTGGCATCCCGTCCTGCAAGGCAAAGGCAACAGGTGCACATTTCCAGTTTCTAATGGTAACTGTGTATTTCACCACAGAGTCCCAGATCAAGCACTTTGCTCCCCGTGCAGCTCCCAGCACCATCCCAGTTTAACCAGCCTGCTCCCCACGAGGGCCCTGTTTGAGCCAGGTGTGTGGCTGGACTCTGGACCACACAGACCCTTCCTTACTGATGCTTCAGTTTGGGTGCAGTTGCTGCAAGAGTGGGTCTGCTACAAGCTCAGCCACTGCTTCATCCTGGGTCAAGTGCTGGTCTTAGGACAGAATTGAACACATATCAGCAACAAATACTCACTGGCTCCCTGCGAGCCTCAGTGAATATCTTGGAGTCATCCCACATCCTTTCATTCAAGCTAAGAGTTTCAACCAGCGTTTTTATACCCTCTAGGTCACTGGTTGCTGCTTTTCTTACATTAAATGACCTGAAAAAAAAGACAAAAAAAAAGAATTAAAGTTGATTCTGTGACAAAATAAGGACAACTGCAGAGCTTAAGACAACACCCCTTCACAAGTACCAACCACACCATTCAGAAATTGTAACTGATAGATAAATGACACTTGTTCCAAAGGCAGACAGGAACTTATTGCACAGTAACAGAAAAGATCAGTGCATCTACTTGAGACAACTCCAGAATCCTGCTTTATCTGCTATTAAACACTCAGTCCAATCTATAACCCCAGATATCACCTGTCTTCAAGTGAGTAAGTCAGCAATAAAGGGAGCCAAAGGACCATAAAATGAATGTGGAATGTAGCTGAACGCTGTGGCACATGGGGAAAAGAGCAAGATAAAAACAGGGAAAGGCAAGAAAAAATGAGAAAAGGACAGCGAAAAATAAAACTGAGCCAGCTGTCATGGTACAAAGTAAAGCAGGAACATCATCTTCTCCGAGAACAAATTACTAATGCAGTGTTAGGCCTTGGTGGCTCCAGCAGTAACACATGAGGATAACTCCCATGTCTGCAATGCCTGTGCTCAGTGTGGAGTGCCAGTGAGTAATGACACAGGAGTGACGTGGTACCAGAATGCCTGTGCCACACATGGAGCACCTCACCTGCAGACAGCAGCGAGCTGGCAGCTGGCTCTTCACAGGCTGGCAGCAAGCATCTTCCCACCCACCAGCCAGGAAGGAAATTCACTCCACACTGACAGCCTGCAGCAGCTGAGGAGCTCTCCCAGTGTCTGCCAAAGGCAGCTACCCCTTCCTGGTTATACACAGCTCGTGCAACAACACTTGTGGAGCGCTGCTCAAGAAGCTGAACCACAGCTTCAGTTCCAAGAACTAAGTTCTTTCACCCACAGACGAGAAGTTGCGATTCACGTAGTATTCTCTTTTTATTCCCGTTCTTCTCGCTTTCAATTGAAAAGTGGATGTGCTGTTCTTCAGCCTCAGTCACATTGAGAGGCATCTTGTGGAATGTGGGTTTAATGAATAGCACTGGTACTTAAAAAAACACAAATTTACCAATATTCTGGTACATTATGAGAAATTTCACAGCTGAATTCACTGACCATTTCTGAGTGCTCAAAAGCACACATTTGGTTACTAAATGACAAATGAATCTTGACCTTCTAAGCCAGCATCAGCTGAGCTTCAGCAGCCTTTCACACCTTCCACCATGGGTGGCAAGACCCAAGAGCCTGAGGACTGTGACTCACTCTGCAGCCCAGCACTTCCCAGCCCAGCCCACCACCTCTGCCCCAGCTGTACCATAGGGAAGGCACCTGTGCCTACAGGGAACTGCATCTCCAACACAACAAAAAGATGTGAAAAGTTGAAACTGCCTTTTTTTAAAAATAAGCAGATTCACCAGCTCCACTGGGAGTATGGAACAGGAGGAAGGACTATCCAAGGTCTGTACTCGTTTCTCTCCCAGCAGTGAATTAACTCATTCTAGATGCTCAAGTCCTTTGACTGCTCAGAGACAAGGATGCTATTATTATTATGCTTTTTAGTGAAAATTGAGGGAAAGTATCCATTAAGAACCTGAGCCTATGCCTTGCCATCTGTTATTTTTTCTCCTTCACTGTTAAGTAGCAGACTCATAGTTCCATTTGCTGCACTCTTGCTTTTTGTGTACTTAACACTTTTTCTTATTCCTTTTACTACCTGTACTAATCAGGAGCTCATTTTGTGCCTGTGCCTCTTCTGACTTTGCCCTTTCACATCTTCATATTCCCCTCTTCTTACCCTGTTTTTCTTTTAGTCCATTTTCTGTGACTTCCTTTTCACTCACACGCTTTTGAGAGCCATAGGTGCAAGTACAATGTGTTGATCTTTCACATTCACAGATTTTGGTTATTTCCAAGAGAGTATCTGCTGTTGCACCCTGTAGGTTTTGTTCTGCAGAAACTTTGCAAAAGCTTACTCTGGGGTTTCTCCCAAAGCTTTTCTGATCCTGAACCTCAATGAGCAGCTATTTTTCCTCACTTTCCTGCAAAGCTGCAGGGAGATTTGGAAAATGCTACTGATGACCCTATTTTGTTTTCATGAAAGAACTGGTGTCATTTGGAATATGTACAATGTAATCAGGATGGTAACTTTTTTTAAAGAGCCTTGATAACAACTTGAATTTTGCCCAAAATTGCAAGAGGACATATGACTCCCAAGCCTACTGATGGATTACCAAGCAGCTGGGCCTGAGATTACCAGGAGTCACTCCAGCAGCTCTCTCTCCGGCCAGCTGGATTTTTACTCAGGACCCAGGAGCAGAAGTTTCATCCCAGGGCAAAAAGCTTCTGCCTCAGTCCAAGAGTAGCTGGCCAGTTCCTGCATGAAGTATTAGTGTACCACCAAAGGTGATTAGGTACGCAATTAAACCAAGAACTATTTTGTTAAAACCATACAGTATTTAGGTACATTAGGATCAAAACCAAAAAAAGAAAATCTCTAACTATGCCACAATTTAAGCTTAGTGTTTGGGCCAGAATTGGCTTGATATACAAGCAAACCTTTGGAAAACTCATTCCAAATAACAGAAGTCACAGCATGAAAGGTTTGGTGTTCCAGCTCACTGATATCTCAGCCTACAGAAGTGTTCAGAGCATCACAGAAACTGAAGGCATGAAATGATTCAACACCAAAAGGGAAAGAGCAATGATACAGGACAGATACTCAACAATGCTCCTGCTGTCATCTGTATGTCCCAGAAACACACGACTACAGTTCTCTTAAGAGAGCTACAACATATTTCCAAGAATTAAACCTACTCCAGGCTATCAGGTGTCAGTGTCACACAAGCTGACCCACATCCCCAAGGCCAAACACAGTACCACATTTCTGTGCTGGCTTTGGCCCACAGCCAGGGACCTTGAAGCTGCTGGACTGTACCAATGTCCATTTCCCCTACTCTAGTACTGTACACACAAATCTCAAACAAATCCTCTCACTGCGCTGGGGTTTCACTGAGAGGACACTGTAGGGGAGGAAGAAATAGGAATGCCCTATAGATATGATTGCCTAGCAAAAGATGCTAAGAATATAGAAACTAGGTGAGATTGAATTTAAAGCAGTGCTCGACTGAGTGGCTGGAGAACAGCAATGTGGATGCCTGAAGGTCTTCTCCCTTTGTTAAGATAATGCCAGTTGCTCCAAACGTACCAAAGAGCCAGCAGAGACCCCTCCTGGCATGACAGGAAGGGTCCAAGATAAGGCTTAGAAATAAAGTAGTAAAACATGGTAATGTAGTGATTCCTATAGGTTATATGTAAATGTTAGAGAATTTGTATCTTGTACTAGATTGGTTAGTGAAAGAGCAGAATATTCAACACAGAAGGAGATTTAAAACTTTGTAAAAGGAGACCATGCTCTCTTGCTCTCACACCCTCGAACACCCTCTCGCGCCCTTGCTCTTGTCCCTGCACCCCTCACCCTTGCTTTACCCCCTTTGTTATTTTACTCCTCTGGGCTGCTTTGAGCTGCGTCTGGCAGCTCCCAGCTGAGCCCTTTTCACCCACACCCGATGCAATAAACTGCAAACTTCAAGACCGGAATATAGAGAGCACCTGAGTTCGTCCTGACCACCATCCACCACCAGCTCCTACAAAATCTGCTCTCCATCCCCACCCTTGGCCTCTCAGAATCCCAGAATCACCGAGGTCGCAAAATCCCTCCAAAGCCATCAATCCCCACCTTGTCACCCAGACAAGCGAGTGCCGCGTCCAGTCATCCTTGAACACTCCACCAGCTCCCTGGGCAGCCCCTCCCAATGCCCCACAACCCTTTCCATGAAGAAATTCCTCCTCCCAAGGAACCTTTCAGAAGGGAAGGGCTGCCCTCCTTACCAGACCCCGCTGACGCAGCGCGTGGACAGAGCCTGGGGGGCGATGGTGGAGCCCTGCTGCATGAACCCCCCCACCGGGAACCACAGCGAGTTCCCCAGCGAGTACTGGTTCACCAGCAGGTTGCATCGACCTTGGGAGCAGGGGTGGGGGCTGTACCACTCGTACGGAGTCAGCCTGAAAGGGCAAGAGAAGGAGCTCAGGGAATGCGCTGGGAAATGGGACACTTTAAAAAAAAACAAAAAAAAAGAGAGAAAAGCTGTGAAGCTCCAGCTCTCCTAGAGGCAGAATTTTCTAAGAGGAAATGCTTTGCTGTCAGTTGATGCCCAGGGCTCAGAGCTGTGTGAAACGTTTGCTTTAAGACTCAGGAGCCAGGGGCTTTCTTGTAAAGATTTGCAAAAACTTTTGAGAGGCTCTGCTCTGGGCAGCTCTGCGTGCATCCTGCAGCCCTGTGTGCAGATTCACACCGCAGCAGGAGCTCCAGATGTGCACGGACTTGATGGGAAGTAGAAATCAAACATCTTTGGCTGTGCTCCCTGCTGGAGCACGAGCACTGATGGGAAGTTCAAAGGCAAAGAGTGTGAGCCCTGACTGCATTAAACCATCAAGAAAAACTGTGCTGGTGTAAAGGGCTGCTCTGAGAGGGTCTGAGGTGGAGTTGGAAGCTGAGTGCTGGTGTTTCAAAGCATGCCATCCTTCAGGGACAGGACAGAGGTGGGAATGGGAAATATCTGACAGCCTGTCACTGTTGTGACTGCACCTCTGTCTCTTTTGCTGTTTCCAGTCCCCAGCTCCCTGGTTACTAAGAAAATCTGCTAATTCATGTGCTGCACTTCATCACATTGCTCTAGCCAGGAAAGCTGGGGCCTGGGAGGGTCATTTTGGGGCTATTGCCAAAACAGCTGCAGGGCTGTGCCAGCTCACACCGTGTTTAGCCAAAATGAGGGGGTTATTTTCATCTCTGCATCTCCTCTCTAACTGTGGTGCCAGGGAGCAGGAGGAGGTTATTTCCTGCAGACTTTCCATGGTGGATCAAGCACTGGCAGCAAACCCCAGTGCTCTGGGAGAGTCTGCAGCTCACAGGGTCGAAAGCTCCTTCCTGCTGAGCAAGGCAGGGAGCAGCAGCCAAAGCTCTCTCTCGAGTGGGGAGCTGGGTAAAGGCACCTTTTTGGAGGATCATATTTAAAACATGAGGAAGGGGCTAAAGAGGCACCAGCTCTGCATAATTCAATGGTTTCTCCAGACCTGTTTCTGAGGCTGTAACAGCATTCGAAGAAGCCATTAAAGCCCTGTCAGGATGACAACTTTAGCCATGCTGAGGGAGCGAGTGACAGCACAGTTCCAATTTGTGTAATGAGAGCTGGGCATTAAGGGGTCCCAAAAGAGCCATGGAGCCCTGAGCAGTCTCTGGCACACTGTGGCAGGACACAGCTCCACTCTGCCTGTAGCAGCCTCTCCACAGGGGTGTTGGGAGGGCAGGAGAGCAGCACTGGAGCCCTGGCCCTGGGGTCGATGGGGGCCATGCAGGTGAGCACTCAAAGAGGTATTTTAAGGCTGATTTAAATTAGTCATAGGGGAATGGAGCTGCCAAGAGAGGCTCTGCACATCAGCTGCTCAAAGATATTAATGAACTTTCCTTTCCTCCACAAACTGGGCTGCATAGGGGAACCAGACATCACTCGTGGAATTTGTGTTGACACCTCAAAATGGATTTGCAGGTTCCTAACTGCTCGGGACAAGGGGCAGAAAAACATCTGCAGGGAGCACTTAAACAGCATCAAAACCTTCTCCCACCCAGCTCTGGGCACCAGTGTGGCCAAACACATCCAGAACCAGGGCATGACACGGTGACAAACCTCAGTCCCCAGCTGGCAGAGGGCTGGGACGCTTCTTGCCAGCCCATCCCGGTGAGCTGGGGGGCAGAGGCTGTCCCCGTGTCCCCCTGGGTGTCCCCCTGGGTGTCCCCCGGGGTGTCCCCTGTCCGCGAGTGACACTAGGTGGCACCGCGAGGAAGGGAAAGGCACCGCGACATTACCGAGCCACCAGGAACAGGACACAGCTGACAGCCAGGTAGGCGAGCAGCATGAAGAGCCAGACGCCGGGAGAAAAGGGGTCCAGGAAGGAGAAGTAGCCGGGTCTGCGGCCCTGGGGAGGGAAAACAAAGAAGGAATTCGAGCTGGTTGGGTTTGGAGAGGTGAAAATTCCAGAGTTCTGGAAGGGCACGAGGGAACGCACCTGCCCTGGTGGCACAGCAGGGAAATGGGTAAATGGGAAAAAGGGGATAAATGGGAGAAGGGGGTAAATGGAAGAAAGGGAAATAAATGTGAGAAGGGGGATAAATGGGAGAAAGGGAAATGAATGGGAGAAGGGGGATAAATGGGAGAAAGGGAAATGAATGGGAGAAATATGGGAAAGGGGATAAATGGGGCAAAGAGGATAAATGGGAGAAAGGGGAATAAAAAGGGGAAGGGGAATAAACGGGAGAAGGGAAATAAATGGGAGAGAGGTGGATAAAGGGGGAAAGGAGGATAAATGGGAGAAGGGAAATAAATGGGAGAAGGGAGATAAACAGGAGAACTGGGATAAATGGGGCAAAGGGAATCAATGGAAAAAAACGGGATAAATGGGAGAAAGAGGATAAATGGGAGAAGGGGAATAAATGGGGCAAAGGGGATAAATGGGGCAAGGGGGATAAATGGGGCAAGGGGGATAAAAAGGAGAGAGGGGAATCAAAAGGAGAAAGGGATAAATCAGGCTTTGGAACAGCCTTGCAGGACAAACAAGTGACAGCAACCCAACAAATGACCGAGTCCTGCAGCATCTCCCCACTGGATTCCTCCCCTAAATCTGCTTTTCCTCCCCATTTTTGTTCCTCCAGGCAAAGACAGAGGTGGATTGAGAAAAAAAATGAGGGAATCAAAGCATTCTTCTCCTCCCTGGCAGGGTCTGGTGCAACCTCACCCCTGAGAAGGGTCCCCCCCTCCTTGTCCATCCCACACTTAACTGGGCAGAAGGGGCTCCACCTGAGCTCACAGGGTGGGAAATATATTTGTGAAGCAAAAGGAATAAAAATAGATGTTTTCAAAACTTAAAACTTTCTTCTCTCTGGCCTTGAAATGTTTCTTCTTTTACAAAAACCCCAATAAAATGATTATTTTATCTCAAGGTACAGGATATTTTTATCTCCAGGATGCGTCAGAATTTCCTGTTTTTTTTCCCCTCAGCAATCCACCTTTCCTTGAAAAAAATAAAGCTTCATGGCTAGGAAAAGAAGGTTGATTTTCAGAGCATTTTAAACTTTCACAAGGATTCTGCCACCACCAGAAAATTGTCAAGCATCACAAAATTTGTGCAAAGGGGGAGATAAAATTTTTGGAGAAGTTTCTTTAATGCCAAACACCTCCTGTTTTAAGTGGATTTCTCCTGTCACCACCAGCTCTGTGGATGCAGCTCCTCTGACAGGAAAGAGCAGCTCAAGCACATCCAAGTTACCACAGGGACAAGGGACACAATCCCTTGGCTCACAGAACTTTGTATTTTCTGTCCCAAACCACAAATTTGGTCCTGGCATCCCTAAAACAGCTCCACAGCTTCCCCAAGCACCTGTAACTGGGAAGCTTCCATGAGTCAGAGCTTTGCAAAGGCTTTTTTTTTTCTTCCTCAAACTTAGACCAGCATTTTAGATTCCATTTTCATGCAAACCTCGCTGTTTTACTACTGAATGTTATGCAAAACCTGAATTTCACAAGGTCTCAGCAGTTCTCCTGGAGATTTGAGCTGTTGCTAGAATAGGCAACAGTTGTTGCACAAAAATCTTCCTCTGCTAAAAATATCCAGGAGCTTGTGAAATCCTCAGCTCCAGTGACCATCTGGGAACCTGTAAAGCATCAGGAACCTTCCCCAGCAAACCCTGCATGAAGGAAAAACCCAGCACACCACAACAACCTGTGCCTGTGTCCTTCAGGATGAGATTTTGGGATCTGCACTGTCCCTGCCCACAGTGGGGGGGTTGGAACTAAAGGATCTTGGAGGTCCCTTCCAAACCAAACCATCCTGGGATGAGCATTTTTAGAGAATCTGGTTTGTTAAGGCTTTTAGCAAATGGATGATCTGAGGACCAGTGGTCCAGCATCCATTCTCAGATTAGGTCAATTCCCAAGGAAAAGTTCAGGTTGTCAGATTAAGTCAATTCCCAAGGAAAAGTTCAGGTTCTCAGATTAATTTTGAGTCAATTCCCAAGGAAAGGTTGAGGTTCTCAGATCAATTTTAAGTCAATTCCCAAGGAGAGGTTCAGGTTCTCCTGGGTTTAATTCCAGTCCTCTTTAATGCAATGTCTCTCTCCTGTTCCAGGTTATCTCCTATAAAGAAGTGAGGTACAAACAGTGGAAGACACCACATTCTTTGTGCCCTTTCCCAATTTTTTGGTCACTTCCTACTGTGTTCAGGGGCCTTCAGAGCCACAGAAACTGCAGGAAGCTGCACCCCCAGCATCTCCCCATTTCCAGGAGAACCCTTTGCTCACCGTGCTGGAGCTCCTCTGCCTAATCCAGGGAGGCCAGAGCAGCCCCCAGCCCTGCAGGTGCCACGGTGTGTTCCCTCTGCCCTTCCCACTGACCCCATCCAGAGGGTCCAGCCAAAGGGTGCCACTGCCAAAGCTCTCCCCTTCATGGCTCTCCTGGATGCCCTCTGTCCTAGGTGACAATGTAAAGATGTGCCCAAAGTTTGTATTCTGTCACCATCCGTTGAAATCAGGTGGAGCAGTGATTCTTATCCCTGTGGGAGGTATCCTCTGCTAATGAGCCAGCTTTAAACCAGCTGGGGCAATCATCTTTATCTTTCCCACAGCCCATCCTCCCTCCAGGAGATCTCTCCTGTT
>JANRGV010000062.1:140670-153457 GCA_024734035.1 Alethe castanea | reverse complement strand
GCTCTCTTGCTCTTACACCCTTGACACCCTCTCGCTCCCTTGCTCTTGTCCCTGCACCCCTCACCCTTGCTTTACCCTGTTTGTTATCTCACTCCTCTGGCCTGCTTTGAGCTGTGTCTGGCAGCTCCCAGCTGAGCCCTTGTCACCCACGCCCGATGGAACAAACTGCAAACTTCGAGACCAGAATACAGAGAGTGCCCGAGTTTGTCCTGAGCGCCGCCCGCCAGCCGCTCCCCCAGGGCACTCGGTACCCAGGCTGCAGGCGTGTCCCCAGCAGCCGAGGGAGGCGCACTCACGTCAGCAATCCCGCGCGGTGGAACACGTACAGCTCCCGACCCAGCCGCGACGTGCAGGAGGGGACCGGCACGGCCCGAACAAAGCTCCGCAGCAGGGCCAGCTCCGGGATGTGATGTGGCACCAGCATCACACACAGCTCTCTGTCCTGAAACACGGGGGCAGCAGTACAAGCGTTCTGTAAGCTTTACCCAAAGCCCTCTGAGGGCACAGAGAGCCCTGAACACGGGGCTTGCACTGCACACCTCCAAGCACGGCTCTGCCTGGGCAGCACCGAGGAACTGACAGCTCAGAAGGGGCTTCACTTCAAGCAAACTGTGGGATGAACCTTCCTGACTACATCTGGGGATTCCATCACCACATTCTGCTTCAAAGACCGACATTGTTGGATGGATAAATGGCATAAATCTGAAACGCCTTCTGGGTGGGCTCTCTCTGGGAACCTTCTTTGGTGGTAAGCAGTGTTTTTGAGTGTGCTGGTTCTTAGGGCCAAGTCAGTGTCTCTGGTACCCGGGGCCTGTCTCTAAGGCACACTGCCATGCAGTTATTTGTAACATGAATTTACAACACTTGGGTGTGCATGAAGAAAGTCTCAAAGTGGACTTTGTTACCTCAGTGATCACACAGGGCCTGAGTGGGAAATAGCTACTGCACTGTGAACCCACAGTGCCACTCTTCAGTCTGCAGGCAAATACTATGAATACTATGCTGATATAGTTTTTAATTTAGGTATACTCTGGATCTGTACATGGTTTTAAAGGAGTTTGAAGCATTTCTTTTCTAAATCTACATCTCAGAGAAGTCCCTATGGAACATAAACTAGGGAGACGATTTACAAGAGCACATAGTGCCAAGGAAATGCTTTCACACTGACAGAGAGCAGGTTTAGATTACATGGTACAAAAAAGTTCTTCCCTGTGAGGCTGAGGAGGCCCTGACACATGCTGTTCAGAGATGTGGCTGCTCCATCACTGGAAGTGTCCAAGGCCAGGCTGGACAAGGCTTGGAGGAATCTGGGCTAGGGGAAGGTGTCCTGCCTATGGCAGGGGTGGAACTGGATGATCTTTAAGTTCCTTTTCCACCCAAACCATTCCAGGATTCTAGGATAAACAGAGGACTTGTGCATGCATTCCATGAAGCCCAGGAGCAGCCAAGGAGGGGAGTAGCTCAGCCAGGGTAACCAGGGCCAGCACACTCGTGTGGGGCAGACTCAGTGGAGCAGCAGACCCACATCCCCTGGCTGCCAGCTGCACTGCTGTCCCACCACAAAAATCCATCCCAACTTTTGTTATACTCACTGGGAAAACGCTGAAAGCATATTGCAAAAAATCCAGTGACCTGCAACCAAGAGCAAATATCGACACATGAATATCAGAATGATCTGCTACACTGTGATACTGACACCCCTGCAAGCACAGGAACACAGGAACATTTATTCAGAGCTGATCAGACAATCCTGATAGATCATCAATAACCAACTGCTGATGTTGCATGCTGCACAGCAATATCTGATTTCTAGTGCTTAAACCATCATTATTAACAAGGATAACCAGGATGTTTGACATAACACATGAGGCTGCTCAGTAAAAGGGCAGGGGAAAGAAACAAACAAAATCTTGGCTCTCATGTTGTTGACTCCAGCCTCTTCAGAAGCCATTCCTGGACTACCACAGCAGCATTAGTATATAGCAAATATTACTTCATGTTACAAACAGTTGTTGCTATGTTCCACAGTATTTTCAGCCAGCACTAAGGGCTCTGTGACTTTCCACTCAGGAAAACCTGTCTGATGTGCTCTGACAGACTAACAGGAACATCAATATTTAGAATTGGTTTTGAACACGCTTTCCACTTCTCACCCACTGACTTAGAGCTATCCCAGTCTCTTTTCCATGGTGACAGCAAACTGTGACATTTCAGTTTAAAAAGACTTGAGAAATCTCACCAAAGCCCTGCTGTTTCTCCTGTGTGTAAGGATACCAAAGAGCTCAAAACCCAGTTATGCTGAAGTTTCATAAAACACTTTTCCACCACAAAAGATGTATCTTTTGAAGAAATTCATACATATATATGTCACCTATAAATACTGATAAATCCTCTCCCTCCTTTCAGAACTGTAATTAAGCTCCCTTTAATTACCTCTTTAATAATATTACTTAAAAGAGAAATAATTTCTAATTGTAGTATCTATGCTTGAATGTAAATTAAAGCTGCCAAGTACAGATGAGGATTGGGGTATTATATATCCACCTATATAATACATAACTAAGACTAGTTAACAGAATAGGTAATCAGGGGAAAGGAAAATGCCATTGCAACTACATTGGATTGTAATTTTCTCTGGCTTCCAGGACGTTGTTGGCAGCAAGGACCATAAGAATTGAGGTGGGAAGTTTTTCAGGGGGCTTAGAAAAGTACCAAACATCAGCAGATAAGCCAGCAGTTGAGTTCCTTCACATTTCACTCTCAATGCACTAACAAGCCACATAACAGCTCTGGGTTTAGGAGATGGAAACATTTAGCAGCTTTAGTGGGTAACAACTCCCAAGGAGCAAAGTTCCTCAGGGCTCAGATGCAATCACACCTACTCTTCAAGCCAACTGCTATTTCTGGGTCCATGCTGTCCAAGGCAGCAGAAACTCCCTCGGGACAAGACTCCAGGCTGCAGCCAGCATCACCTCCTGCCCTCCTTTACATATATTGGCTTTGCTAATATTTCATTAACAGGCAGGTGGATCAAGCAAAGGCAAGCCAGAGAAGCATTCAAGCAAAATGTTTGAGAACACCAAGATCTACAGATTCCTCAGCTCTGCATGAGGCAATATCAGGAGAAGTCTTCAGACAGGAATGCCACCTCCTCCAGATACCCATCTTGGAATCCATACTGCTCCACAGATATCTCCAGGTAAAAAGACTGGGAGCACAGCACTGAATGATAAATGCAGTGAGAAATGTCTTGAAGAGAAACAGCAAACAAAGCACAGAGCTCAAAAGGGGGCAAAAAAGGGACAGATCCTTATCCTAGGCAGGAAACTATGAGCAGAGAACTCAAGAAGTTTACAGTGAGATTATTTCCTGACATAAATCTCTAGCACAGCTCTGAACTGCTGTTTCAGTGTAATGGAGCCATTCCAGAGCAAGCACCTCACCTCACTAATATTTTAAAATAAAGCTTTCTTATTCTGTAGTAATTATCTTGAATTATGCTTGAATTTTTACACTAGATTGTCCCTCAATTAACTCTTCTGGAACAGTCTCTCTCCAGAGCAATTGTTCTTATCCCATATTAGTTGGTCAATGTTTCTAAGTACAACAGAGATCTTCTGTGCTGACTTCCTGCATTTCACTAATTGAACTAGTTCTTCACAGACTTGAGCTATGGTACCTGGTATGTCACATGGGAAATATGTACCCAAAAGGCAATGTCTTTGCTCAGTTTTGGCAACTTTAGATATTTGCATTTTGCAGCAGGTTCAGTGTTTGCTCCCCTTGGGTAGGTGCCCTCCTTAATCAAGAAACAGCTCAATAAATAGAACCAGTTTTCAAGGAATTCTGTTTTTTCTTCTCAGTGAAGTTCACTCCTACACTTCTTTTAAGGCAGAGAGCTCAGAAGTTGCTACTCACCAATGACTACTACTACGAGTAGACAGATGTTTTTTCAACCTGTACTACACATGTTCCACTCATCTATCAACTCCTTACTCCTGATACCTGCTGTCTGCAGACATGACATGGATATGAAAGCAAGGAAGTGCTCAGCTGCTTCATCTGTTCTGTATCTTCCTTCCTACCATCAGATTGAAAAGGAAAAAAGTTCCTGGAGAAGTTTCTGCTGATGTGGTTGAATATAGGTTTGCTCTTCAAGTGTGGAGAGAAATTTTGGAAAAAAAGTCTAAACCCCATTTATAGCCCTATTCTAATCTACCAGGATCTAAGAGTACGAGGCCAGCAGCAGCAATTGTGTTAGGAGAAAGTCCCTTTTTCTCCCCCAGCTGTAGAGGATTCTAGAAAACAGAATAATTTCTTTCAGTGGCTGGAGACAGTGTTTAGAATGTGAACATTTACCTGCAGAGCTAAGAACAGCTTCAGTGCTCCATGCAGTGAGACAAGAACTACTGTAACATGTAGCTCCTCTTGCAGCTAGCCAGCTTCAGAATGAGTGTCTCCACAGAAGGAAGAAGCAGCCTTTTCCCACAACCTCAACTCACATTTTTTGCAACAAAAATGAATTCTTCACGTTTTGCCCTCATAGACTTGTCAGAGCTAGGAAGTTGCAAGTGGAGTTTGAAACACTACTACTGAAGGTAAAAAGAAGCAGACAAGAAAGAGGTCAGAAAAAATCCCACCTAACCACTGCAGGTGCTGTCACTTTTTGATCTGTCCTAAAAACACAACCTTGGAAATGGTTAGTCATGGAAAGCAGCGACTCTTCCTCTATACTTACCTACTCTCATACTTCTCATCAATATAAAACAGACGGATAAGGAAAGCATTTGAAGCTCCTCTGTACACGGGATGCAAATCCCCCTCCTCCTCAGCCTCCAGGAGAGGTGCTGCTGAGCCTTCAGAGGCTGTGCTGCTGCCATCACCTACTGGCAGCTCAGTCTGGGAAACAGCCAGGGCTTCCTCTTTCTGCAACAATAACAGACAAGGGCTCATTTACAACACTTCTCAAAGTGTTTTCATTAGCTAAGCCCCATCCTTTCTGTCCTCTCTGTGACCCTTTCTTCCCACCCTGATGGCTGCTCATGGGGAGCTGGATGGGCAAACTCACCCTGACCAATAACTGTGACCCCCTCCCCTCCCTCCAGACCTGCCAGAGCAGCTTCTGAGCTGTGCCCCACCGCAGAGGCACGTGTGGGCCAGAGCAGATGGGCAGGAGGGGAGCTCAGCAGTATTTGCTCATCCTCATCTCTGCCAGCCCTGGTCTGTATCAGCTCTGAGAGCCTTTGGTACTGCTGGTGCAGCAGCATTACCTGTACAGCTGCATCTGCACCAGGAACATGTTCTGAGTTTTGAGAGGAAACACGCTCTGGCTTGTCACTTGCTTGGGTGCTTTCATCTTCATCTGAGTAAAGTAAAAGTACAATATAATAATGTGAGCTTTTTAATAGTCTGAGCTTTACCCTCAGAACCACAGCAATAGCTGGAGTGGGCCAGGCTACCACTATCAAAAGGTTTCATTTTAACAACCACAGTTAAAATAGACCCTCCCACAGTTACTTGACTAGAGCTTGGGAAAAAAAAAAAAATCCAGAAAAATGGTTGTAAAATAAGACCTGAACAAGAGTTTGGAAGCATTTCCTAACTCGTGTGTATCCCTATGCCAAATCTTTACCCTATCTGAACTGAAAAACAGGAGTCAGTGTATTGACTGATACCTTAAACCCCATGTGTCGCTAACTTGCTTTCTGGTGATCACAAGGACAAGCAAGAACTCTTCATTCTCAGATTACTTCTCCTAAAATAACTGAAATTCAGGTTAAATCCTAGACAAACCAGAGCTCTTACCAGTGTAGTAAGAGAAAGAAACAGGGATTATAATTCCTTTAGAAATCTTACATGATAAACTCTTGAGGTGTAGGTGTCGCTGCTGAATAAAACACATCAAGCAAGGACACCCTTGCATTTGGAAGATCCAGTAACATTAAGGAAGTCAAGGTTTCTGAGCTCCAAGAAAAATATAAAATAAGTTTCAGAAAACAGCAGAAATCATCCCTTCCCCCTCTGAACTTTGCCTTGGGACCTTCACATAAGCTACATTCACAGACAGAAGCATTTCTTCACACAGTAATGGGCACTTTAAAAAAAAATACCTCAAAGGTTTAAAATAATTTAGCCAGAACTATTTAGAAAAAAAATCTTTTCTCAAAATCTGTTTCTCTGTCAATAAAAGAGTGCAGATGCAACATGCAGGGCAAGGAGAAATGTAGGGGGTAGGAATCATGGGTTCTCCGGGGGTATCACAGATGTGAGCCTTCACAGAAATGATCAAATGTCGCCTTGATTAACCAACTCCATTTCTCATTACCAACAGCCTTGCAGGTGTCAGAAGTTAATTAATACAAGTCTCTTGTTGTCATGTAAATATTGATATGTTGTTTCTGACTTTATACTAAAATGCAAATCCTTAATGGCTCCACCATCCACTCCTGTCAGACGTGGCTGCATTGCTGTTTACAGACACGCTGTACACAAGTGATGTGAAGAACTGCAATACTGTCACTAAATCAAGTAAAAACCACAAAGAAAATTAAAATAATTCTGTGATTGCTGGGTTGTTAGCTGAGGTACAGTCAGCAGGATCAAGAAGCCAGTTCACCATGAGGCCTGATGAAAAGCCCTTGAATCATTCCTACTGCATCATGTTTTCTAGCAACTAATTCATGACACCATATAGAGTAACAACCAAATTACTGTAATTACCCTGAAACCTAAGTGGCATATCAGTACAGACTGTTGTATACTCTTTCATTATTATTCAGCATTACATTTTGAAAGGAAAAAAAGTATCAACCTGTGGTCTGTACTTAAAAGCTAAAGAGCTTGAAAAAATAACCTTTTTATATGTAGGAACATAAAATTACTCTACGCAGGAATGCAGCTTGCATTTTAAAATTTCCAGCCCTCAGGTTCCATAAAGTCAAGTCCAGGTCTCCTGCTGATGTCAGGTCACTGCAGCTGCTCTGCCCTCGCAGCAGGGCACTGTCCAGCAGCAAGGTTTCAATGCAGTCACTCCAGCAGCCTTCATGGAACAGGCGTGGCTTTGCTACAGCCACAAAGGCAAACCAGATGGGACGAACACCACAACAGATACAAGGACACGGGCTGGCCCTTCTGTTGGAAAGGCTTAACCATGGACTACTGGGATGCCACTCTTCTGCTCTAAAAGGTGCAAAACTACAACCAAAATTTTAACTACTATTCCATGATAGCAGAATTAATGTTCCTGAGCAGGGAATAGACAACTTCGCTATTAGGTTTCTAGTGGCTCTCTCTAGGAATAGCACCAGAGTCAGGCTCTCATCTTGTGATACCCAACTTTCTCCTCATGGGCCCAAGATCATTAATGATTTGCACTCAAGTCTAAAAGTAATTATTTTTCCTCAGAGCTGCCCTTGTCATTCTAAATAAAGTGATACTACTCCTTTAAGGAGTCTTACCTGAAGGCAACCCACAGGACTGCAACTACCATCAAAACTAATAAAGTAAAATTTTTAAATGAAGAGAGAAAATAAGGGACATAGATTCACAGGACAGCTAACCATGCTGCCTAAAACATTTCTAAAAAGCACACTGATGCCAGATTCTCAAGAAACTGAACAGAACAGCTGCTCATGCTGTTTTAACATTTAGAACAAGTCCCATAGATTTCCTAAATTATAAAAACCATGTAACAGCTGTATTGTCAAACTGTGTAACCACATACTCACTGAGAAGCTCAGCAGCACAGAATTTGCCACAAAACACAGACCTACAGCTTGCAGTTTGGAGAAGGAAGGACACCTGAGCCAGGAACAGCCCTGGGATGGGTAAGGCTGGGTAAGGGAAGGAGCCCTGCTGTTCGGTCACCTTGCCCAAGGCCCTGCTCAAGCAGGGTCGCCCAGAGCAGACAGCCCAGGACTGGGCTCTGGCTCCTCAGTGATGTCTCTCCCTCCTCAGTCCCATTCCTCCTCCTACCCATGTCTGTCACCTCTTCTGGACTAATAGCCCAGGAGCTGCAGGAGCACAGGATCAAACAGGCAGCTTCCCCTGTCTCCTATGTGCAGGGGAGGGGAAGTCCATGGGAGCACCTAGCGACCTGTTTCTCTCCCTTTTCTGTTCTGCAACTGCCAGCCTCGAGGTACCAGCTGGTGACAGCCCTGCAGCTCCCTGGTTGCCTTTTATGCCTGCTGCTTTGTGTTCAGAAAAGCAGATACACAACAACCTAATGGTGGAGGGGTTTTATTCCACTACTGATAATTAGCAGATAGCAAAACGTTGCCCTTCTGCACAAAAAGCCCTTTGACACTGAGAAATAAAGACAACGACTGTAAATCATTTACATGACACTTCTGTTTGACAAACAGGTGACATATTTGTGCTACTGGTTTTTATCACTCACAGGAAGGTGGCTTGCACATGTGTTGCTGCATCAGACCCAATATAAAAGCAGAATAAAGAGACAGTCCCTGATCGCCCAAAATCTTGTAACCCAGGAGACTGCAAACAGTAAGCAAAGAGCAGAAGCTGAACCACAAGGGAAAAGATGACATGAGTCAACAGGACAATATAACAGGCACAGTTAGCCAGCTGCTCAGCTACTGACAGACCTCACCTCACCACCAGATTGTACAATCACATCTTCCTTTAACAGCACAACTGTATCTGAGAGACAGTAAACCCCACACGACAGCTTTCTGAAACTTGAAGCCTACATTTATCCCACAGCTGGTACAGGCCAGCTCCCCACAAACAACAATCACTTCTGAGTCACAGACCAGGGCTATCCAAATTCCCCTCCTCAATTAAAAAACACCAGGCATCCGGCTTCCAAACCAGGTATGTTGATTTGTGTTTTCTTGCTAGTAAATCTATATATCCTTTTCCGACCTCCTGCAGAACCTACTCAGACACAAACACACCTTGAATTTATTTAGCATTTTAGAACACAGATACCTCCTTGAACGCTTGGCTTCCGTGGCACTTTGAGAATATCCTCAGGGTGTGGTTTACAGAGCCCATGGAAAGGCCCCAAGTCAAAACAGTCTTGAAACAAGGAAATGTTCACGTGAGAACATAAGCTCATGAATCCTACTGCAGTGCCACCAACCTGGAAGATAAAAGCCATGTCACACGAACCTGTCTAGGTTCTAGGTCAGGACAAAAAAACTGAACAAAAAGTTTCTGAAACATTAACTTTTTTGATCCATCTCTAACTGTACAAAATGGAACATTTCAGCAAAAGGAACTATTTCAGCAAAAGTTAAAGATCCTCTTTTATTTTTTTCCTTGTAACTAGATGTTCTAGTTGTTTTCTTTAGCTATGACTTGCAAGAGTATTAGGCTTATATATATGGGCCAAATAATGGCCTGGAGTATTAGTAAAACATTTCTTATGGCAAATATACAAAACACTTCCAAAAACATATAATTTTGTTTAAAGTTACAGTGCAGCTGAAATAGAACCTGCATTCAGTTAGCTGCAATGGCTGATTCATTACTGGGCACTAATTTGGATCCAAACTGGGCTCAAACTGAAGAGTGTATTTTATTCTCCTAAGAAATTATAATGTATAATATAAGGAGTACCTAATGCAGTATGCATTATTTGCAGCACGTATAAGCCCCAAATATTTCTGTGTTCTGAAAAAATCCAAGAGCTAGTCTTAAAACCCAAATGCCCTGGCAAACATGAAAGTGATGGGATCCCTGCAATGTTGGCACCCACGGTACTCTGGATGCTGAAGTCCTCAGCAAGACACACACTGGGACCAGGGAGAAGTGGCATGCTGAAGAGCTTCTGGCTTTAACCTGACACAAGAAGGAAGCTCTTAAATTTTTAGCAGCGTATGCAAGTTTCTGGTGAAACACATTATCAAAACACATTTTCTTTCCTCCTCACTACACATAATGAAAGCCTTTATAAACCTAATGAAAACTCAAAGGCTGGATTTGTACAGCTGTTTTATCAAGCCATCAGCACTTCAATAAAGACTTGAAAAAAGTGTGACGTTTAATTTTTCTGCCCTCAAACAACAAGTGATTGTTTGTTTGCCTTGTTTGCGTAACCAACAAAGCCGGGGCGCCGCTGTTGCCTGGCTGCTGTGTAATTTCAGGCCCAAGGCTCAGCAGAGGCTGATTAACCAATCCATCTACCATATGTGCAAAAAGAGGCTGCCAGCTTCCTTCTCCACAGGGAAAGTTGGCATCCATTGTGGATTGCGTGGAGCTGCCTCCCCAGCCTGCCGTGGCAGCGGCAGCTCGGATCAACCGGCGGCCTGGAAGACCTTTTGGTGGTCTCACTTGGAGCTCTGGATGTGCCACTGGAATGGATCCTTTATAGCAACAGCCCTCTGCACTGTGCCCTTACACTAATGGTGCACTGTTTCCCATTTGGCTCCCAATGGCACATTACATGTTGCAATCTTATAAAACCATTTGCTGCAAAAAGCAGGCTTCAGGAATTAAGGAGGTTATATTGCCTATCAGCTTGCACTACCATGCACAATTACCAACACATGAAAATCTTAACAGGAATTTTCAGCAGGATAACTATTACCACTCCTTTCTTGTTTAAATTAATTCCAGGGTCTGTCTTCATTTCAGCAAAAATCCATTTGAGCCAAGAGAAAGAAAGATTATCTACAGGACTTTGAACTGTGAAAGGATTACTGGCTACTCATTTTCATATGCAATATTAGCCTTCACTGGGAATGAAAACAGGTCACCTATAATGCAAATGTCTAAACAACCTGGCTTCATCAAGACTGTCTGTCCAAATTACTTGAAATTAATCTGTACCAGAACTGGGAATTGCTGCTTCATTTCTGAACTGGAAACATCACTCCTGAGGACAGACACGAACTACACTGAGAAGGGCACTGTGTGGGTCTAGAGCATGAATTCTACCTTCCACAGGTGGGCTGTTGATTTTATTCCCTGAGCTAGAGTGAGCTGTCACCCAGGACATCACTAAGGCTGCTATTAGACAAAACCAGAGTTCATGGCAGACTGACCTCACAAACAGCTGCCTGTTTTTCTTCACCTTCACGTTCTATGAGATCAACAAGGACATGTTCACCATAGATTTCCTTCAGAGTCTCACTTTGAGGTGTCCAGATTAGCATGAGATCATCATAATCTTCCAACCTACAAAAAAGAGATCAGGTCATGTCCTAAGGCTCTGTCATTAATAGGCCCTGATACTTCTGTTCTACTCCATTAACATTTGGAAAAATATTACAAATACATGTTCCAAAGCCTGCACCCACAAATCATTTCCCCTAGGACACATCCCCAGGGCATACTAAAGTAAGAGTCTCAGCACCAGAGAGACAACCACAACCAAAAGCCAGCAGAACCCACCAAAAACTGCACTGCCCAGTGGAAATGTTTCTCTTCCCCTAAGAAAATACACGGTAATCCCAGCTGAAAATTCTCCTGCCTCACTCTCCTAAGACTGTGGTGGAGCACTCATACAGGTTCCAACCTACATAGATTTTTATTTAAATAGACAGCAGAGACTCTTTCCCACTACACTGCTGTTCATAGACAAGATAAATGTAACTCTGAATAAGAAAATCCAGCACTTTTACCAGAACAGTGGTAGAATTCATCATCACCCATGCAGAGCCTACAGCATGGAGGCAGGTGGCAAACCAGCTCTAACACTCAACTGCTATCAATAACATGAAGCCACTTGTATGTATCTCTTGGAAAAATGCCAGAATTGAGTGGTGCAACCAAAAGCAGCATACTAGGGCTGTCTCGGGCTGCCAGAAGGAACAAATGCAACAAGCTGCAGGGGAAACCCTCCCTGATCCAGGCCAAGAGCAGGCGGCTCCCTCGGCTATCACACCAATCAGCACCCCGGGAACGGCGGCGCTGCACCGTCCCGAGGAGCCCGGCCAAGCCGCGGGACCGTCCCGGGGAGCCCGGCCCGGCCGAGGGACCGTCCCGAGGAGCCCGGCCCGGCCGCGGGACCGTCCCGGGGAGCCCGGCCCGGCCGCGGGACCGTGCGGAAACGCAGGAGCTGGGGGAGCCAGTGCGGTCTCTGCCGCCACCTGGCGGAGACGCCGGGCAAGGGAACCGGGGCTCCTTCAACTGCTCGGGATGCACAAACCTCCACCTCCTGCACAGGAACTGGGACCAGCCCATGGCTCCTTCTCCTGCCTGAGATGCACAAACCCCCTCCTCCTGCACAGGAACTGGGACCAGCCCACGATTCCTACTCCGGCCAGGGATGCACAAACCTCCTCCTCCTGCACAGGAACTCGGACCAGCCCATGGCTGTTTTTCCTTGGGATGAACAAACCTCCTCCTCCTGCAAAGAAACTCGAACCAGCCCACAGTCCCTTCTCCTGCCTGGGATGCACAAACCTCCTCCTTCTGCACAGGAACAGGGAAAAGCCCATGGCTCCTTCACCTGCCTGGGATGCACAAACCTCCTCCTCCTGGACAGGAACTGGGACTGACCCAAGGCACATTCTCCTGCTTGGGATGCACAAACCAAATCCTTCTCCTCCTGCACAGGAACTGGGTCCAGCCCACAGCTCCTTCTCCTGCCTGGGATGCACAAAACTCCTCCTCCTGCAAAGGAACAGGGACCAGCCCATGGCTCCTTGTCCTGCCTGGGATGCACAAACCTCCTCCTCCTGCACAGGAACTGGGACCAGCCGAAGGCTCCTCCTCCTGCCTAGGACGCAAAAAGCCCCTCGGCCTGCACAGGATCTGGGACCAGTCCATGGCTACTTTTCCTTGTGATGTACAAACCTCCTCCTCCTGCACAATA
>JANRGV010000062.1:129675-140570 GCA_024734035.1 Alethe castanea | reverse complement strand
ATGAGCTCCATCTTCTCAAAAGTCCAATAAAATCCTGTGGGTCTGTGTGACGCCTTGTTTGGGACACTGGTTTAAGGAGAGGCCAAAAGGATAGTTAAAGTATCAGTTCACAGCTGCTTTTCCCCTCTGTAAGCCAGGGAAGAGGGACAGATTACCCTAATCTCCTCTGCTGCCCAGAACACGTTGCTAGGCAGGTGGCTGTGGACCACATCCACAGGGGAGACTCCAAGGGCTCCTCACTGTTACTATGGATGCCACCGCAGCACAGAGGTGAATGCAGACAGAGTGGGAAGGCAGAGCTCCTTCTGCAAATAGAAATTAGCCTCACCCATTATCTACCGATGGACAACACCAAAGGATGAATTTTATATCGCCACTGTGTAATTCCAGAGAAAAAACACTTTCCCAGTCAACTTTCTAATAAAAACAAAGCTAAAGCAATTTTTGCTTTTTATAACAAACTACCAAAATCCCAGACAAGATGGTAGCTCTTATCAGGAATATTGCTATGGCCTGAGTGACATTTCCAGTCGTGCAAAAGAACATTTCTATTGACAATATCCAATAGCCATCAAAAAAAACCCACCCTGGTTTAAACTGAAAAAAAGACAAATAGTCAGAACCAAGACATATGGAAAGACTTTAAGTCTTCAGTCATTAACTCACCTACTGACACCTTCTCTATATAAATTCCATTCACTTAATGATAGGTGCTAGACAACTCAAAAGAAACACTCAAAAACCCTAACAATTGTACATTGAGCTAGTATGAAAGTTTTTTAATGTATTGAAATACCCAGAGCTACAGCAGGAGGATGTGAAGTGGCAAAGGTCAGGCCTCGGGCCTTTTCCTTAAAATGTTCAAAAGTCAAGCAACAGGAGCACAAGCTGCAGATTCATGCCTGAAATACTATGGGAAGTAGGGATTCTCTGGTCTTACTTACCACTTTTCAGTAACAGGCCTTCCTACTCAAGGTTTGCTTGACTGTTCAGAATGAGATAATGAGAAAATGAAAAACAAGTTGGAAGAGGCTTCAAGAAACCTGGAAACCACATGCACCCCCTAAAATACGCAGTGGTCTAATCCAGCCAGTGGATCACAGAATAAACACCACTGACAAAACCCAGTCTTCCTACATAGCTAATTAGCATTCAAAAAACCACATCTTGTGACGAAACATAACAAAACCAGCATAATCCCAGAATTACCAATTTTGGTTACCAGAGAACACCAGAGCAGTCAAGCTAAGGCACTGATGCTGCAAGCCCAAGAAGGAAAAGGCTCCAGCTTCCCCAGGCAGATGCGCCCAGGGCAGCAGAAGCGAGGCGCTGCGTTACCTCGCTTGGCGCACGTACAGCTGAGGGTGACACCGACTCCTGGGGCACGCCAGCAAGGAGAAAGCGCTCTCCATGGGTGAGCCTGCAACAGGCAGCATCCTTTCAAAGACATCCCCCATGTCCACCTCTGAATGACTAAAACCTGTCAGGGCCAACACACAAACTTCATTATACAAGCTTCAAATCAGCAGCAAAACTGTCTGAGGAAAATGGAGTTTCAAACTTAAACCAGATAGTAAAATGTTCCAAGTCTTGTAAGTTAGGCTGAAAGGACAACAGGATAAACATGTGAGAATCACCACCAAAGTCATTTAATTAATCCAGCATTCCAAATCTGAATAAGCTTCAAAGCAGTCAGAAACTGGTAGAATCCAATCCTTATAAAAATAATACAGCCAATTCTTTATGCCTCTGGAGAAGCTCTGTCAGGACTCACAATGCTGAAGAAAAGCTGATGTTGGTTGCCAGGCTGGATTTGACAAAACCCTTCAGTCAACCCCGTTTTCTGTAGTTGACACACCGCTAGTGTCTTTCAGTGTGACTTGGAACCAACACATCTAATAGCTGGCAGATAGAAAAGTTCCAGCTCCCTTCTCAGCTCAATTATGTGCATGCTTGGTTTATTAATCTGAATTCAGGACCAAAATTCCAAGTCTGGTGCTGCTCTCTGATTAACATGTGTATTCTCCACTTTTGTACCTCTGTTCTAAAAGAAATAATCAGAGTTTACTTCCATGTCTCCAGCAGCCCCTCTGAGTCTCACCAAAGTGTCCTCTTCCAATCTGTACTGGCTTGGCTAACTAAGAGAAAGTGCCCAATTGCAAATCTCTTGGCTCTATTCAATCAGAAATCGTCACAAAACTTGTAGGGATTGATTTTTGAGATCTTTATTCCTTTCTGATGTCCTGTTTCTGGCAAATTTAAAGATTGCAGGGAATGGACAGACTGCTGAATGGCTGCTGGAGTGAGCATGGAACCACAGGTACCTCTTGCACATGGGATCTTCACAAGAAGATACTTTTAGATTACGTTTTCCACATATCTAGAAACTCATACCTGTTCTCAGTATCAAAAAAAGAACACCACAATGAGCTCACAGTGCATATTAATTAGGTTTGCAATTGCTCTCACGTCAAGAATAAAACAGTATTAAATTCTTACCTAACCTCTCCTCAGGTGGAATAAAGAGAAGTATATATTGCAGTTCTGGTAGCAAGATGAAAGCACTCCTGGACAAACAACAAACATATTCAGTCTTTGATCATTACACCCAGCAATGACAGACAGCAGCTAGTTTTTTAATACATACATTTTTTTCTCTCCAGTGTCTCTAACCTTCCTTCATAAGTCTACATGGCTCAACAATTAAAACATTCCTGACAAACAATGTCATGTGAAATTCATCTGGGTAATTTTGACTGGTTTCTCCTACCTTACTTCTTTCAAATTTCCCAATCTTTATATTTCAAACATCCTCTTTTTTTATAGCAGTTTCCCAGTGGTGAAATATTTAAGATACCAGGCCTTTGCAGGCAGATCTCTGACGTGGCATGTGGATGAGATGGCTTGACTTGACAAACATGACTTGACAGCAGAAGAGGGCACATGCTTCACTACCCAAGGCTACACAGAGACTCACCTAACAATTTCTTGGGAACATCCAGCTGCATATTCTTCCTTTGCCACAAAGAGATGCACGAAGAGCGTGTTCAGAGGCTACAAAACGAGGAGTGAAAGTCTACACACCATGCAGCTCATGTTTATTCCACCAGCCCAAGTATTAGTCCATACACATATACACATATATAAAATATACACGAGGTCAAAGCATGCGTGGGTAAAGTCATGTGGTTAAAGTGCTTTATATCATTTGGTGCTTCTGCAACATTTTTTCTTTCTACTCAGTTTACTATAGTTTGACTGCAATATACACTGTACATTTCACATTGAACAGTATTAACTCTCAATTAACAACATTCAACCACATTAAACATTCAACATGTGCCTGACAAAGATTCTCTTTTTAGGTTAAAAAAAACCCCTCAAACCAAAAGCTCAAATGCTTCTCATAATCCTAAAGTGATTTTTCTTTAAAGGTAGTAAGAAAATTAACAAATTTTAAGATGACATCATTAGACAGACAAATACCAGGCAGAAACAGGGCAGACTAACAGACACCTTTATCTTGTGTACCTCCAGTGAAAATGGAAAATCCCTGTGCTGGAATGGCAAGGGCTATTAAATCAGCTGTTCCCTGACATCCTAATTACAAGTGCTGGGGCAGTGAAAGTCTACCTGTAGATAAAAATACTTGAAATGGAAAACCTGAGAGCTTCTGAATAGCATAATAGTCTATTAAAACACCATAGCTAGAGGCACCAATAAACTTCAGCAATTTAAGAGCAAGAATGATTTCAATAGAGGCTGCAGTACATGGACCAGCATCAGGACAACAACCTATTACAGCAAACATCTAAAGACATCCCTAAAAATCAGGCTGTTCGTTTGTTTTTCAGAAGCAAAGGGAAGAAATTAAAAAAAAAATATATATTACTGTTGAGGTCTGAGAGGACACTGAGTAAGCCAGACTTGGACTGGAACTGTTTCTGAACAGTGCTGGTAACCAGCCAATCCAGTAAAGCATCTTCACTTTTTCCTTTCTGCACAAGTCAACTCCCACTCCAGACCCTGAAGTTATTTCTGTGCTCTAGGAAAAAGACAGTCAACTAGGCTTCACAGAAATCCTATCTTCAGATGATGTCAGTTTTTAAAAGCACACCTGCATGGATTTAACCTGCAGTTTACCAATGACATCTCATCAAGTGATACCCCAGAAAATGTTCAGAGCTTCTGCCAATGCAGAAGCATAAAACACTGAATCTTTAGCAAATAAACTCCATCCTAGAAAAACAAGAGCTCTGCTGCCTGTTTCAAGGTATTTTTCTCTACTGGCTCTGAGTAGTAATTTGTTTTTCTTGTCTTTTCTCTGCAGGCCCCTGCAGCAGATCCTGCAGAGCCACCAGACAGCAGAGGGAGGTCAGAGCCCAGCAGCAGCCCCAGAGCAGCTGCAACTATACCCCAATGAAGTGGCTCTGCCTGCCCACAAAGTGCTGCTCAGGGACAAACAAAGGAAATCACAGGTGCTTTTTACACTCCCTTTGGCTGTACTGATGGTGCTTCCTTTATCAGCACACATTTTCAACCCCTGTTTTTGTCAGTTTATTTCCAAGCCATTGCTTCACATGGCAGAAGACCCCGGAGAGCTGATGAACAAAATGCCCAGAGATAACTGCAGCACTGCCAACACCTCATTACGATGTGTGCTGCCCACCCTATGAGTGCTTGGGGTTTGACATTTTCTCTATTTCCCAACAACCCCACGGTCTAGCTCCCAGCTGGAGCATTTGAGTGTTAAACTTGCAAGGGCCTGTTTCCAGTCCTCAGATCCTACCAGAAGCTCACAAGCTCGCCCAAGCAGCCCGTGTGAAAGGCAGCAGCATGCAAAGCAAAGAGCAGCAGTCTCCCCAGCAGCACCAAACAAGCTCACTAAGGTCTAAGACACCCGTGTCAGCACAGGGAATCCATCACCTTCTGCAGCCTGGATGCCTCAAATTTCCCAGAAACAGTCTGTAGATGCCCACGTGTATTTCCCATACCTGAGCCTCAAGTGAGAACTCAACTACTATCACACCATTTACTTACAGTGCACTTATTGTCAGGGTAGTTTTTATGCAGGAATGGTTCCCATTCAGCCTGATCAGTGATATTCCAGTTTGGATAGTCCAGGAAGGCAGCATGCGCTAAAATCTCATTCTTCTCATTGCAGAGTGTCAAAGCAAGATTTGATAATTCTCTATGAAAACAATTTAAGGGTTCCCAGGATCAGGCCTCAATAAAACATCATCATCCACATGCTAACTTGGTATTTTTGCTTCAGTCCCATATATTTGTGTTATAACACCATAAAAATTTAGGTGAATTTTCAAATCCCCAAATATACTAGTAAATTTGCAAGACTTAAACGTTACCTTCCCTTTGTAAGCCTCTCCACACATCTTTTTTTCCCCAGAAAGCTGTTATCTGAGATTTTTGCTATTAAGAGGGAAAAACGTAAGTGACCCACTAGAACCTGTCTGTCACACAGCCTGCCTGCTGACAGTTTTATCAGGTGCTATTCTTCAGAGCTTTTAGAAAAGGAAGCTAGTATAGAATTGAACCTTGTCCACCATGGCAGTGACCCAGGTTTGCAGAGCCATGCATGTGACAGACATGAAAGTAAATTTTCTTTCCTTTTTAAGAAACAGCCCAAGTCATTATGTCACACCCTGTCAAGGCTCAGAATGTTTTCTGCCATTTTAAGTGTAGTTGCCTGAAAGGTGATAACCTAGAACGCCATTACTTACAAAAGGTAAGTGACATCGATCCTTCCGAAGAGGTCTTCTGTGTCAGGGCTGAAGAGGGCGATAATGCCTGGGACATCGCGTGGCTCTGTCCTTCTGGCAGTGACCACCTCCGTGATTCCCCTCCACGAGGTGACTGTGGCCATCCCGGGCTGCGCTGAGAACCAAGGAAAACACTGTGTGGCTTTTCATAACAACCCCAAATTGGGGCAGCTCCGATGGATTTTGGTGCCTGGCTCCTGCATACCTCCACACAGATAGGGACTACCTATACAGTGCACACCTGAAATGCATCGGCTGGATGCTACAGAGAGCATTAATGATTTCAATAGGCTACAGCTGCTTTCCAATTTACTCATTTCCATGCTAGCCAGCTCATCCTAACTCCAAACTCAAAGCCTGCAGTGGGAGGCTCAGCTGTGGGCAGTCAGGAGAAGCAGGCTGGAGGCTCACCTGCAAACAACCAGGGCAAGGACGTCCCGATTAAACAGCAGCTTCAGGTGAATTAAATGTATTTTGTCCAAAACTGCCCCTCGAGTTTCTTTCAAGGTCAACAGCAGGGCTTACATTTCAGAAGGAATTCAAAGTTCTCTAGCCATTCAAAGTTTTACTGCTTTCCTATGCAGAAAAAAAAAATTTAAAAAAAATTTTAAAAATTGAAAATGGGAGGTTTTTTGTGGTTCCGCATTGACAAAATGTGCCAGGCACAACCTGAGAACACACGGGGCAGCAGCTCCTCAAAGAACCTGTGCCCATCCCCTCGGCGCTAACACCTTTCAGCTGTGTGTCTGCTCACTACTGCCGCCTGCTGTGACCCAGCCAACAATCATGTGAAAGAAAGCGACGTCTTCTTAAAGATATGCGCAAAATATAGCAGTACTAACAAAAAAAAAGTCTAAACCAACACACTTAGACCAGCGGAGCAATTTCACCACTGCCCAAACACAAGAGCCACTTCTAACAGTGACTCCAAACCCAAACGTGATGCTCACTTAATAGGCACCGCATTCCCCAGCTAAAACGGAAAACCGAAAGAAACGCAGTTTTTTCGCACCTTTAGAATACAGAAAAAGTTACAGTGTTTATCTTTCACAGACAAACAAAACACTCCAGCGCCAGCGTGGGTCCTGAAATTAACCTGAAGCAACAAGATATCCTAGAAATGCGTCAGTTTCAGACCTGAGAACTTACCCCAGCTTTAAAGGGCTGAGGCCCGGCACTAAGGGGATTTCCATGAGGAAACTGTTCGCCACATTTTCACAGCCAGCTGTTCAACCTACTGCAAAAATAAAAACACACCCCCATCTCCACCAGCTCCCCTAAACGCTCCCGCAGCCTGCAGAGAGCGAAAGCAGCATTTACACAGTAAAACCGTACCATTTTCGTGAGGAAATGCGCTGTTCCTACAACAACTCCTGCATTCGTCCCTCAGAGCAGAACCCCAGGGACACCCAGCAGAACAAACAGAACAAGGCGCTCCCTTCCCAAACTTGGAGCAGCTCCCTCCCACCTCCTCACACAAACGCTCTCTTAAAGCAGAGGTACAACTCACGCTCTCTCGGAGCACAAGTTAGGTCCCACGCGGCTTTTTTTGGCGTTTGTGGCCCGAAACGCACCGAACGCGTACGCACCCGATCGGAAGCGCTGTGAGGAGCTCCGGCGGCTCTTGAGGGGCAGCCCCAGGGGGTTGGGGCCGGGGGCGGTACCGGGGCGGGGATTGGGCACCGGGGCTGGACACCGGGACTGCATACCGGGGTCGGACACGGGTCTGGACACAGGGCTGGATACAGGGCTGGACACCGTGTCTGGATACCGGGGTTGGACGCGGGGCAGGACACCCGCGCCGTGCATGGACACCCCGGGAGCGGCCTCACGGACTGCCGGGCGGTCCGGGCGCGAGTGATCCCCCTCAGGTGAGCGGGCCACGCCCCCGCACGCGGGCGGCCTCACGCCGCCCGAGCCGCCAGGGGGCGCCCCGCGGGGCGCGCGCGCTCACCTGCCCTGACCCGCTCTGCCCACCAAGGGCCGGGCGGACCGCCCCAAGGACCGGACAGACAGATGGAGCCGATGAGCGCACGGACGGGACAGGGCGCACGGACGAGGCAGACCGAACGGATGGTCCCACTGACGGTCCCACGGACGGAACGGACGGTCCCAGCTCCGCCGCCGCCGGCACCGGGGGACGCGTCGCCGTTGCCGCGGCAACGACGCTGGGGCGGGGCTGCGTGAGGTCAGGGGTGGAGGGGCGGGGCCTGCGCGCGCGGCGGTGGCGGCAAGATGGCGTCTACGGCGGCCGGGAAGCAGCGCATCCCCAAAGTGGCGAAGGTGGGCGGCGGGGACCCCCCGGGAACACCCTCGGCACCCCTGGATCCCCTCTCGATCCCCCCTCGGCCCGGCCCGGCGGGGCCCGGCCCGCTCCGGCCCTGCCCGCGGCGGGGGAAACGGGCCGTGTCGGGGCTGCCTCAGGGGACGGGAGCGAGCCCCCCTTGCGCTTGCCTTGCAGGTGAAGAACAAGGCGCCCGCCGAGGTTCAGATCACAGCGGAGCAGCTGCTGAGAGAGGCGAAGGAAAGAGAGCTCGAGCTTCTCCCGCCGCCTCCGCAGCAGAAGATCACAGATGTTGAAGAGTTAAACGACTATAAACTCCGAAAGAGGAAGGTACAGTAAAAAAACAAACAAACAAACAAACAAACAAACAGGTTTAATATTGACACTCACGTAAAGCCCTCTTGTTTTTAACTTAAACAGGATGTAGTCCGTGTTCCTTATGGACTTTCCAGATGGACACCAGTCCTTTAAAACCCCTTTTTCTTGCTACCCTGTAATAAAACCTGAAATTTACAAATGTGTTGCTTGACAAAATCTGGTAACAAGCAACATGTCCCCCGTGTCCACATTCAGAACACTGAAAGGGTAATTATTTACCCAATTAATAGGTGTTTTCTCCATTATCACCAGTAATGCCAGCCACTATATAAAAACGTGAGCAAAGAAAATAAATAATGTTCCAATAATGCTGAGTTATAAATCTTTTAAAATAATTGCTTTGCTTGTGCAGATTTACCCATGGTTTTGCTTGGCTTTTTGCTTTGAAAATGTCTAAGTGAAGCATGCGTGTTCCTGATGGTTATATTATAATAATACCCCATAAGCCATTTTTGATGTGAATGGTCTGCAGAAGGATTTCTGACTTTCAGATGTCATTTTCTCCTCAGACTTTTGAAGATAACATAAGAAAGAACAGGACTGTTATCAGTAACTGGATAAAGTACGCACAATGGGAGGAGAGCCTGAAGGAAATCCAGAGGTAAGGACGATGCAGGCGTCTCTGAGGACCCTTTTTAGGCACTCACCAAGGTGTGGGGAGCACACCTGAGCCGGCCTGTGCTCGTGTTTTGCAGAGCCCGTTCCATTTACGAGCGTGCCCTGGATGTGGACTACAGGAACGTCACCCTCTGGCTGAAGTATGCCGAGATGGAGATGAAGAACCGCCAGGTCAACCACGCCCGCAACATCTGGGACCGGGCCATCACCACCCTGCCCAGGGTCAACCAGTTCTGGTACGGTGGCACAGCAGGGAGCACCCCTGCTGGCCCCACAGACCACACAGCATTCAGCTGCTCTGGGGTTGTGCAGATTATCCTGTTTCTCCAAACCTTCAGGCTAGTCTGAAGAGAGAGGAGGAAGGCTGAAGTTTTGGAAAAGTTTTGTACTTTTTGAGTGGCAAGAGCCTTGGGAGAGAAAGGTGTTTGTGTGCCTGGGTGCTGCCAGTCACTGCTGTGCCTGCAGGCATTTCTGGGGTGGGAGGAAATAGGGGAGGGAAGCTCACGGATGGTCTTAGGGAGCACTCCAGAAATCCCTGAGTGGACGTGTTCACCGTGTGGTTGCACAAACTGGGCCTCCTTTCCCCAGGTACAAGTACACGTACATGGAGGAGATGCTGGGGAACGTCGCTGGGTCACGCCAGGTGTTTGAACGGTGGATGGAGTGGCAGCCAGAGGAGCAAGCCTGGCATTCCTACATCAACTTTGAGCTCAGATACAAGGAGGTGGACAGAGCACGGAGCATTTATGAGAGATATATCCTTTTCAGAGCTTTGTGGCTCCTGCCCGGGTTAAGGGCTCCGTTCTTTATTTCCTTCCCAAGTTTTCCATGTCCAGCAACGTCCCTGTGCTCATTTTCTCTGTGGTGTGCTGGGGATGAGCCACCACCCTGGGAGCCAGCAGCAGCATGTTTAGGGAAAGCCTCCAGGTTCAGTGCAGTGGCTGCAGGTCCTGCCACAGCAGTGCCTGTTTAACTGCGCTACTCTTGCACCCAGCTCTTTTGTAGCCATCGTTTGTTTCAGGTTTCTCCTCAGATTTTCCCTGACCCTTGTCCCTTTGTCCCTTTTTCAAGTTCTCAGCGAGGCACAAAGCCCTTGCATGCTTAAACCCATCAGTGCCTCCTTCCCAGCTGCATGTGTTGTCCCATCCTGGGGGTGTTGGGTGCTGTTGTTTCTTTAGCAAGAGCCGTACTCGTGCTGGTGCACCCCGACGTGAAGAACTGGATCAAGTACGCGCGCTTCGAGGAGAAGCACAGCTACTTTGCCCACGCCAGGAAGGTGTACGAGAGGGCCGTGGAGTTCTTTGGGGAGGAGCACATGGATGAGCACCTGTACGTGGCTTTTGCCAAGTTTGAGGAGAACCAGAAAGAGGTGAGACCTTCTTGAGTGCGCATCTGAGTGGTGCCAAGGCTTCTCCTCAAACATCAAAGCTTAAAGCATTTAACTTTCACTTGTGGTTCCCAGCACCTCGTGATTGTAGTCTGAGTTAGAGAGATGGGTTTTTGTTCAGCTCTAGTTGACTTTTGGTGACATCAATAAAATGTGCTCCAAGGGAGATCTGCCAAGACCAGCAGCATTGGCTCAAACCTGTATCCTCAGACTGGAGAGGTTCTGAGAGGTTATAGGCCTGCATCATAACAATCTGGATTGGTCCAGATGTTTTTCACAGGTTCCCAGGCCATTAAGAAGTTGAAGACATTCCATGGACCCCAAACCACAACCTCTTAAATTGGTTTAAATAGTCTAAAGCTGTAAGTGAGCCATCTTGGTGAAACCCATCTGTCAGCACTCAGCTCTGTGCTGTGTCCTTGTGAAAGACTAAGGCAGATTGCACTTG
>JANRGV010000062.1:76234-87852 GCA_024734035.1 Alethe castanea | reverse complement strand
GACCAACCCTAATGCTGCAAGTGCTCATTGCATCTAGTGGTTGGCTGAAATTGTGCCTTGAAGATGTCTGAAAGTAGCCAGGGAACCCAGCAAAAGGGTTGGTACCTGCAGAGAACCTTTTCCTCTGTCCTTAATCACCCTCTGAGGCATTGGCCCAAGATTTGAATCTCTGTCCTGCTGCTTTTTTGCCTGTAATCTGTTTCCAAAGTAGTGGACTGGGAATAATTCAGAAGTTCTTGTGAGAGAGCTGATGCTCTGCTTGGTGGGAGGGAGATGGGTGGATGGGAGGAAATCCCTCTCAAATACTGTTTTGTTACTGGAGGGCTGCAAGGCCTCCATTGCAAGAGGGCTGATTTGGTGTGTGGATACCTTCTGCCTTAAAAACAAAATAGGAAGAGTTTTCCTCCCTTGAATCCGAAGCAGCGTAGGAGGCGTGGAGCTGACACATGAGCATGAGTGTCCAGCTGATTAGGCAGACATGGCATGTCCAGGGCTGGCCAGCCTCGTGCCAGGAACGCTGTGGAAGTCAGCCAGCTGTCTCTGTTGACATGGAGAGCTTCGCTGAGCAGCCAAGGCCGAGCTGGAGGGGAGAGGGAGCCCAGGGTGGTGACACAAAGCAGTGCCCCTCGTGTTTGGGGGTATTCCTTGCTGCTGGAAGCGTGGAGGTGTGGAAGTGAGTCAGAGGCGTGCTCTGACTTCGGGCAGGTGGTGCTGGGTGGGAAAACAGAGCTGCTCTTCCAGGATGAGCTCGGGAAGCCGTGCATGGGGAGCTGTTCCGGGGGGCTCACAAACAGCGCCCTTCTCACCCTGGGCTTTGGGAAATGCTGCTTTGGCTGCCTCAGGGGTGGCCTCTCCTCACTGCCTGCTGCTCTTCTCCCCCAGGTGACGATGGCCCGAGCCATGCAGCGGAGAGTGGCGGCGAGCGGAGCGGGCGGCAGCTGCTGCAGGCGCGCGAGCAGAACGGGAGCGGCGTGCCAGGGGGGCAGCTCTACGTCAGGAACTGCACCGAGCCAGGTACCAGCCAGCAGCCCGTGAGTGGGTTCATGGAAGGGCCTCCAGCTCCTCAGTCCTGCTCCCTCACGCCTGTACCCGCTCCTTTTTGTGTCCAGAAACGCTGCTTTTCGCAGCAGAGCTGGGATATAATTTCCTTGAGTTTTGGGGAGAGGAGGGGAAGGGATGTTTTTCTCTGTTCTTCAGGACTAATGTGGGTTACGTGCCCCAGGAGGAATTCTAACAAATACAGTTCTTGCTGCACTTCTCTGCCTGTATTTTTTCCTCTGCCTATATTTTTCCCTCTGCTGTAATCCTTAATAACATTTCTGGACAGATGGGTGATTATGGTCTCTTTTAGATGGCAAAAACTGGTACAAAAATTCTTCTTACTCAATTTTCCCTTGTTTGCATGACTGTGGCACAGTGCAGACCCAGTCTCACAGCCTCAATCAGCCCTGGCAGTAATATTTTCCCCCCCTGTGCTTGGTACCTCAGTATCTGCTGTCTCACCATTGCAGCTGTTCCAGCGGTTCCTGCTGCCCTCACCAAAGAGAGTGGTCTGTGGAAAGCATGGGGAATTTTATTTGCGGTGCCTTTTTTCAGAAAGAAAAACATTAACTACCAAGTGCCTCGTGTTTTCTCATGAGAGAGAAAGCAGAAACACTTAGATGTGTGAAGTTACTGTTTCCTCTTGAAATTGTCACGATGTGACATTCCCTGGTAGAAACTGATGCGAAGTGCTGCGGAAGGGAAGTGAAAGTAACAGAGTTAAGGGCCTGCTGTGGTTTTGTGGGTTTTGTCCGGGTTTGTCGCAGTGTGAGTGTAAATAAAGTTTAGCGGTGTTGTGTTGGTGAGGCCAGGCGTGTTTGGGACAGTCCCAAATTGCAGTGTGTGTAGAAGTTACCTGTTGAGCTCACCCTGCAGGAGTGGGGTGTTGAAGAAGGCAGTTTCGCCTCATCTGCTGGGGCAGGGAGGTGGAATGCTCCCTGCTGAAAGGTGCTGTGGTTTCTGCAGTGCCTGGTTGCTGTGCTGTGCTGGCAGTGAGCACACCTTGGCATGCTGGAGGGGAGAGCTGTGTCCTTTAGCTGCTGGGGTGTCTGTAGGCTCATCTGGATGCCTGCCGTGACATTTGCCAGCTGCTCCTCCATTTCCTAATAGTTTATCCAGCATCTAGCATCACTTCATCATCAGAACTGCTCCAGACAGCGGGGGTTTTGCTCACTTTTCCTCTGCAAAAAAAAAAAACAACAAAAAACTGTAGAAATGTTAAAGGGGTGAAACTGACAGAATCCAGCCTAAAGACCATTTTCAGGGTTTTTAGTTTGGTTGGGTTTTGTTTTTCTGACCTTTTTCTGAGCAGTGCTGATCGTGGGCTCTGGCCTGTGGCTGTGGCTGTGTTGGGTGCCTGTGGAGCAGAAGCACACAGCAGCCTGCTGTCTTTTCTTGTCTCTTGTTGCTTGTCCCCTGGGTGTCCAGCCCTGCAGTCAGAGCTGCTTGTCCCCTCCCCCTTGGATCCTGGTGCCTGCCCTACCCATCCGCTTGTCCTTGTGGCAGCCACATGAAGGTGTGTGGAGCTAGAGATGGGCAAAAAGAATTGGGCAGTTTGTTCACAGAAGAGGTGATGTTGTTTAAATGAGATGTGATTCTGGGCCACGTTTGGCAGTTTTAGCTCATGCAAAAGGAGGAGAGAGTGAGAATGACTTGTCACTCCAGGCCAGGTGTCATTTACTCAGGCAGTGCTGTTCAGAAATGTGATTCACCCTCTGGTAGCCAAGGAAGAGGGTTGAGCTGGTTTAGTGTTGAGCTTTGGGTCAGGCCCCTGTGCTGCCAGATCCAGAGCTCAGATTGCCCTGGGGAGCTCCAAAGCTTGCTCTTGTTTGGGTTTGTCACCTGCCAGGAGGGGACAGGCCCTGGGGCTGTGTCAGGGTGGGTGTCCCTGTGTCTGGAGGGTCAGGGTGCCCCAGGTGCCCCCCAGCCCAGCTCCTCCTGGAGCTCTGAGGAGCCTGCCTTCCTCAGACAGGCTGAGAATGAAGCAACAGCCCTGCTTAAGTGTGCTGTTTTAAAGTCATTATCAGTAATGGCAGGAAATACTAGATTGCTGCAGAAACAAAAAGATCTCCGTGTATTCATTTAGACCCTCAGGCATAAAAGTGCTTAAATTAAACAGCCAAAGGGGTTTTTGTGCAATTATTTTTTGCGTTTCCTCATCCTATTTCAGAGGCAGCTTTCTCCTATATCAGTGTTTCTGCAGTGAGTCACAGCTGATGATTTGCAGTGCAGGGCTGTGGGGCAGGTAGCCCAGGCTGCTTGTGGCCATGTCCTGGGAGCCCCTTTGGCACCAAACCACAAAGCCAAACCCCCCTGGGGGGAGCTGAGCTCTCTCATCTCTCTTTGCTTTATGGATATGCTGGGCTTTGTGTGCTCTGAGTTCTGCTGGGTTGTTATGGCCAGGATGAAGTCCAGGGAGCTGCAGAGTTTATAAAAGCCCTCTTCCCAAGCACACTGTGCTTCCAGATGCAGCATGCTATGTGAGGAGTGATTTCGTATTTTGTTCTCCTTTTTTCCCCTTTTCTTCTTTGAACCTCAATCCAATTGAAAAACAAAGTCGCCTTCCCTCAAGCAAAATTAATTTTATCCCAGCAAAATGAAAAGCAAAAATTTGTTCCTGCCTTGCAGGTTGCCAAACCTTGCTTTCACTTGGGGGAACATTAGAAAAATAAATTGCTGTGAGTTTAGTAGGAAAATGTCCTCGAGGAATAGCAAAAAAAGATGTTCTTCGCTCACTGAGCTATAAGTTTGGTGAATTTGACAGGAATTTGCTTGAACTTCTGCTTCCACACTCTGCTTCTGCTTGTCAACCTCAGACCCAAAGCATCAGAAAACCAAAATGTTGGTGATGCTGCATCCATGGAGAAAAGAATCTGCACACTTGCTGCTGCAGAGGCACAGGAGGAGGGTGTTGGGGAGTCTGCCAGAAGTGCAGCCCCATCTGCGTGGTAGCTCTCCAGTGCTGGAGTGGGGAAGCCCTCTGTCCTCTTCTATGATTGTTTCTTCCCCTCTGGAGTAACTTTAAAACGCCCAGAAATTTTCTTGGGCTTTGGATTTATTTTGGCTTTTTGCCTCCGTTGCTCTTTTGTTTGTTCTTTGTATCTGGAGGAATGAGGCTTGCTTCCTTGACCTTTCAGCGAGCTTGGGTTCCTCCTTTGGTTATTGTGCGTTGTGGAAGAGGCAGCAGAGAGGCTTAAAATACTGAAAAGGGACCCTTGCTTCCAGATCTTTAAATGCCTTTGCATTTAAAAGGTATGAAGCAACAAAGCGTGACTTCAGACGTGAATAAATATCACATTGCACCTCTCTGAACTGGGTTTTACTTCTCTGACACTCGAGGATGCCGGGCTGCTGCTGTGCATCACTCTGGTAATCTGAGAAGTCTTCCATGAAGCCTCTGACCTGAATTTCTAAGCGGGCAGTGAAAAAAAAAAAAATTCTCAAGTCAGACTTGCTCCTTTCTCTGGGAAGAAAGCCCACTTGGGTTTTCACATGCTGAGCATGGAAAGCAGTGCCAGTGCAGGGTTTTGGGCTGGCAGCTGGGGAGGGTCAGCGTGCTCCCCTTGCCTGGTGGCTCTGGCTGCCTGGGGACATGGCTGGGGTGCAGATGGCTGCTCACAGCTGCAGTAACATCACAGCTATTGTGTGCCACATGTACATGTCCTAGGCTGGCCACATACCAGAATGGTTTCTATTATCTTTTTTTTTTTTTTTTCTTTTGCACACCTGAATTATTCGCCTGGCACGGCAAACGCAGATTGTCCAATTATTGTTTAAAAATATACTGCTGCGTTTTTGTAAAATGTCCTGATTCTCCCCAGGAAAATCTGTGCTGCTGTCAATTTTTGGTTGTTAAAAATTTTTAGACTTGCAGTACCAAGAAATCTGGGAATGAAGTCATTTGCCTGTTGACCCCAGGCCATGTAAAATTTGTGACTTGTTTTTGTTGGGGCAGAGTGTGAGGGTCCTGGTCAGATCACATGAATGACTGTGTCTTTCTTTCCTAAGCTATTTTGCCAGTTTTTCTGTGGTGCTAGAAGGGTAGAGCTCGATAATGAAGGAAATCAGAGCAAGTGGTTATCAGCACATGCTTTAAATTTTGATGTGTCTGTAGTATTCCACAGATTGAACATCAATGTGTAAACAGGGGCCTCAAGCATTAATTTAATTTTCAGGGCTGAAAGCTGGTGTAGCTCTAAGATCCAGGACAAGCCTTTCTTAGAGTTCTGTTTTAAATTTGGTATTTTGGAGCTATTACTGCAGAAGAAGAAAAATAACATCTGGCCCCATGTTGCAAAGTGTGTTTTTGTTGCTTGTTTTTCGGTTCTTGCCAGTAGTTAGTAGTTAAAAATCAAAAGGTCCAGATTTTCCACGAGTGTAAATTATTACTGGCCTCATTGACTTCACTGCGTTTACACAAAATTTAAACGACCAGGAATCAGATACAACATCCCAAGTCAGGTTTTAATGCAGTCAGGATGGAGTTTTATCATCTGCCATCTGCATTTTAAGGAGTGTTTAATTGTATAGTTTTTATAGACAGACATGTGCGTAAATTCATTTATGCATGCACAGAATAATGGTTTCATATATTAATGCTGGAGCAGTTTGATTTAGTGCGCAGCAGTGGGTAAAATAAAAGTATTTAATTAAAATGCCCTTTTTCTGTGGACTGCATTAAAAGCAATCCCAGATTAGACACTGGGTGCCCATATGTGCAGGTCCTTTGTCATCTCCCTGCTGTTCCTGTCAGGAAATGGAGAGGTGAGGGATGTTTCTTTGCAAAGATCCCAAGATGCCTGGTGCTGGCAGCACAGTGGGGAGCCCCCCTTTGCCCAGGCTCTCCAGGAGCTGGCTGTGTGCCTCTGCCAGAGCCCAAAAGGGGTGTGCAGGCAGTGCCACAGCGCTCTGTCCTCACCATGGTATGGCAGTGTCCCCCACAGGCACCAGCTTGGATGAGGCTCTGCCAGGAGCTCTCGAGGGTGTTTGCACAGTCGTGGTTGTGCCTCTCTGCTGGAGGGGGAAGTACTTTGGAAGGAACCCTTTCCTTGGTTTTATTTGTATGTGCACAGAAAAAAGGAGGTGGGATGAAAGGAGTAGTCCTGAGCAGAGAGTCTGTAGCCAAGGGCTCCGAGGGATCCTGAGCCAGGGGGTCTGTGTTCCCAGCTCTTAACTGTTGGTAGAAGAGGAGGAAATGAGAAAGTGGTGATTATTTTGTGTTGAAACAGAGATAATTACCACTATAGAATGTCAGTAGAGAAAAAAGCGGCAATTAATTATTCATTGTCAGAAGTCCAGCACGGCTGGGCAGAGCCGGGGTTCACATGTCCTGTGGGCTGGGGCACAGGGTTGGATCCCTGTCACCCTGCAGGGATGGATCCCTTGGGCACAGGGAGCACAGGGCTGTGCCTGTCACCCTGCAGGGATGGATCCCTGTCACCCTGCAGGGATGGATCCCTGTCACCCTGCAGGGATGGATCCCTGTCACCCTGCAGGGATGGATCCCTGGAGCACAGGGCTGTGCCCTGTCACCCTGCAGGGTATGGGGACATCAGAGCCACTCCTGAAGGCAGCAGGGTCTGGAGGAGGTCCTGCAGGGCAGGTGGGCACTGCCAGGACCCTCAGGGAGGCAGGATGCTGCGTGCAGGGATGCAGCAGCTGTTCCTGTAGCCATGGCAACAGCTGGGATGTGCTGGTGGCTGCAGGCATCCCTTGGCTGGTGGCCTGCAGGAGAGGTGTGGCTGCAAGGCCAGGCAGAGCAGTGACCCCCAGCCCCTGAGGGAGCAGGCAGGCACGGTGGCACTGTCCAGCTGTGTCCAGCTGTGCTGCCAGACCCGTTCTGGTCACCCCTGCAGCCCCCAGGGACCGGACATTGAGCTCAGAGAGCAGAGTGCAGGGGAGCTCTGTCCCACGAGCCGTGCCTTGGAGCGAGGCTGCGGGATCCCGCCGGAGCCAGGCTCCTGTGGGTAGTGCTGAACCTCGCCCTCTCCCCCATCCCTGGCTACCAGGATGGCAGATTTAATCAGGATGCAGGAGCTGACAAATACTGGGCTGGGAGATGGAAAGTTCCACTGGGGCACCGCTGCTCGTGTGCTTGGGGGAGCCGAGCTGTTCCTGCAGCCTCCGTGCTTGAATTCATTTCATGTTCTGCTTGCACTTGGGCTCCTTCTTTTGACATGTCTTCCCAAACTCACTTTTTTTTTTTTTTTAAATAACAAAACCAAAACATAAATTCCAAGTGAGGCTTTTGTTGAAAGCCAGCATGCCTCCTGCCCTACCTCCACTGTGTGTGTGCTGAGTGGCTTGGATTGCATCGCCGTCTCCTGGGGAAGACTCACAGGGATGTTTAACCTGGCTTCAGAACAGAGTAGGTGAGCACACAGGAAGCTGAGAGGAGCCAGCAGCCCACAGCTGAGTTAGGTGACATGTCACTACCCATGGCCAAGTTCCCTTGGAGCTCTGGTTGGTGTTTGGAGGAGAGCTTGGCGTGCAGGCACGTGTGCATCCCTGTTCCAGCACGCTGTGAGCACCTGGGTCTGGTTTGCTCTGCACAGTGCATGGAGCGCTCTGCCCAGCCAGCAGCAGCAGCTGAAGACAGGATTGATGTTTCCCCTGGCAGCTTTTCCCATGTAGGAAATTCCCTGCTGCTCCGAGCCTATAAATCAGGATGGGATGGCCTTTTAAGGGTGTGTGCTATCAGTTCCCCATCCTATTTTGATTTTGCAGATCCATGACCTGTTCCCAGTGGAGGTGCAGACTTGCCTGCAGCCCCTGGAGCCAGAGCAAGTCCTGCTGCTTTTGTTCCTTTTCCCAGCCCCATGGATGGTGGTCCTGGGTGCCACTGCTCCTGGGGAAGCTGGGGTGTCCCTCTGGGGACAGGGACCCCATCCCCTTCTCCCACAAAGGGGGTGCTGCCAGTCCTGCTGGAGCTTGGGGCTGAAGCAGAGCCTGTTGCCCAGTTTCAGAGGGAGGAGGTTTGCAAGCAGACCAGGCTTAATTTACTGCCTTGTGTTCGTACTCCCCCAGGACCAGCAGAAGCAGCACATGCTTTGTAGTTTATCTGTAGAGCTCTGAGAGCTGAGCGAGCTGCCCCAAGGATGTTGCTGTCAGGGGCTGGAGAGCTGGAACAGGCTGGAGGCTCGTGCCTGGGGCTGGGAAGGTGGCAGGCTGTGTGCTGTGCCAGGTCTGTGCCCTGTGCCCGTGGCTCTGTGCTGCTGGGAAGGAAGGGCAGAGGGGATGTGGGAGGCTCAGGAATGGACTGGGGTGGTGCTGCCCATCTGACAAGCTGCCTGGCACAGCAGCAAGGGCTGTAGGAATGAGGTCACCTGAGATTTGGGGTAAACAGGAACTGCCTGGGAGGTTCTGTGCAGAGCCCCAGGTGTGGCTGTCAGGGCAAATCCCCCTGCATTCCTTGACGTGCTTAGCAGCAGGCACAGTGGGACAGAGTGCTGACACAGGCAAACACACCCTGGCATGGCTGGGCACTGCTCCTGTGGGGCTGAAATCATTCACAGGAAAGTCAGAATAAACCCTCGCCTTTATCGTTCTCTTTTTTGAAAACATTTCACGGCTCTTCTGTGTAATACTGGTTTGTTCACTCAAAATTTAAACAGAACAGCTTCACCTGCTTTTAAATTTTGGGGTGAAAATACCTGAGGCCCTCAGCTTCATGTTTCAGTGTGAAGGTGTCTGTGTGATGGTTCCACAGGTGATGCAGCCCCTTGCTCTGCTCAGGAGGCTGGGAGCAAGCCCCAGGATCCTGGCAAGGCTGGAAAGTAAGAAACCTGTGTTGTTCCAGCTCTCCTCAGGCACTGTGTCCTGAGCTGGGAGATGCAGTTGCAGTTTTTGGATAGAAACACTTTTGTTTCTAACTTTGGCTGCAGCAAACAAGTCTGGAGGAGCATTAAATCCTGAAGCAATTAAATGTATCAGCAAAGTGGGATTTTTTTCCCACCCCCCTTTTGTGAGATACTTTGCCAGCTGTTGTTTCTGGAAAAAAAATCTCAATCTTTTCTTATGAGAACTGTTTCTAGGTTTCATTGTGTTTGGGGCTGATTTATACATTATGCATTAGCTCGGGAAGGCAAAACATTTATTTACCAGCCTGCATATTTAGAGGAGTAATACGTGGGAGTCAGTGAAAAGTGTATGGATAGCTTAGCCAGAGATGCAGAAGAACTTAGCTGGTGTTAGAAATGGCCCAATTAAGTGGTGAGGGAGCAGCCAGACAATAAATGGGCTTTCTTGTGCCTGTGTGTGGGTGACCCCTCTACCTGCAGAGCCTGGTGTTTGTCTCTGGGCTCCATGGCCAGTGCACAAAGACAGGAGAAACCCCTCTGTGTGCTGGATCCTGGGCCCTGGCAGAGCTGGGGACTTCTCTGCTGGAGCTGCTGGCTTGGTGGAGGCCAGGGCAAGGAGGGACACGTGGAATGGCTCCTGGCTGTGCTTGGGAGGAGCTGAGGAGGAGTGGGTGTTCTTTGTTTAGCTTTGTTGAATGGTATTTCTGAGGGAGTTCTTTTATAAGGCACCGTTCTGAGAAATGCAGGGCTCTTTATGCTGCTCTCTCTCCTCTTTGCTGGCAAGTGAAAGAATGTTGGTTAGAGCTCGGGGTGAGCAGCATGCCATTGTCTGGGACCAGGCATGCCACAGGAACCGTGCTGCTGTGGGAGGAGGCTCAACGGTAATTACATTGCTGACTGCAACAACTTGCCACCAAATGATGGTCTGTGAGAGCAGGGCTGTCTCGGGAACAAATGGAGCAAGTGGGTTGGAGCTTGGAAGAAAACAAACAGCATGGGGGAAAATACATCCTTATGGTTCAGAACATCAGTTTCAGAACAAGTCATGAGGGGGCTTCCCTGGGAGCAGGTCCATGTAGCAGGAATCCAGACAGAATGCCAAGAAACAACCGGAGCTGTGAGACCTGGGAGCAGGGATTCAGCACTATGGGGTTAAACAGAGAAGTTACAAACCCTCCTGAGCACCACTGCTGTGGGAACCAGGAGTGACCTATAGGAATCAGGGAGTAACAGCACGTCCTGTTCCCTGGAAGTGCTGCAGGAGCACACAGAGTGGGGCTTTGCAGCTCTCCAGGGCTATTCCCTGTTCCCTGGAAGTGCTGCAGGAACACACAGCAAACAGCCACAATTGAGGGCTGAACCAGAAGGGTTCGTTTGCCCCACAGCATGTCCTGAAATAGTCATGTTTGGATAATGTGGTGGGGGTAACTAAGCTGGAACATGTGTACAACTGTTAAAAGTTGTGAATGCCAAAAAAGGGAATCCGTGCTAAGCTCAGAAATAGGGACTCATCACTTCATTAAAAAAAAATGTTACAATTGCAGTTTGGTTGTGCTGCGTTATGCTATAGGCTTTTTGGCAGGGATTTCATGGGAGATGAGGAACAGCAGCTTGAAGCTTCCCTCAAGCTTTTTGGGACTATTCTCTGTTTTGCCAAAGCGTACGTGATGCATTCTTAGAAAATCCATCTTGGGCTCCTCGGCCTCCTGCTGGAGCCCGCTCTGGAGGGTGAGTGTGGGACAGAGCAGATCCTGGATGGCCCTGCTCCCTGCTGGGGCTTTGCCTCTGCACACCAGGGCCCAGCAGGGGAGGGTCTGGCCCTGCTGCCCTGCTGGACCTGGCGTTCTAGGGGGCAGGAGACGTTCTGGATTTCATTTGTGTGATCTGCAGCCAAGCCATGGTTAGCTGGGTGCTGCTGGGTGCCAGGCTGGGCTGGACATTGCCAGGGTTCTCTTAGCCCTGCAGGTGGGCACCAGACCCAGGCAGAGCCCCTGCACATCCCCGGGTGCACGGAATTGTCCCTGGGCACCCGGAATTCCCTAAAGCCCTTACGTAAGGGCGCGCCACAAGCACCCCACTGCACGGGCAGGATGATTAAAAATGCAGGGCCCTTCAGCAGGGGGGCTTTCCCAATTTCTGTGGGAGGAATGAGGCCGTAAGAGCCGTCCCTTTGCTCGCATCCTGAATTAACCCAGAGTTTAATTCGTTGCGTTTCAGTTCGTCAGCTGGGCCAGGGTGAGCTCAGGCTGAGGTGCGTCAGAAAATTAAGCTCTGCTCCTTAGAAAAACCCACACAGCCTTACAGCTGCGTTTAGGCAGGAATAGCAAAGTTGGTGAAGAGGAGTGGGGGGGAAAAAGGAGATTTTTTGAAGCCAGTATGTTTCTTCTGTTAGTTGCTCTCAGCTTTGGGAAACCTTTTTCTGCAAACATGAGGACTCAGGAAGGCGTTTTGGCTGTTCAGTTGGTTTTTTTTCTGGTTTTGTTTTTTACCTTGCTTGTGATGAAAATGGGTTTGAGCCTGTGGCTGAGTGAGGTGACACTGAGTGAAGGCTGCCATGCTGTCCTGCAGGGCAGCTGGCACACGGATGGGGATGGGAATGGGGATGGAGATGTGCCTCAAGGGGAGCCAGGACTGTGTCCCCTGTTCAGAAGCTTTGCCTGGTCTGGGGGCTGCACTTTGGGGTCTCTGTGTGATGGGGAGGTCTCTTGGGGCTGCACTTTGGGGTCTCTGTGTGATGGGGAGATCTCTTGGGGCTGCACTTTGGGGTCTCTGTGTGAT
>JANRGV010000062.1:39841-59773 GCA_024734035.1 Alethe castanea | reverse complement strand
TGCTCCAGGCTGCAGGAGCAGTGTGTGTGCTCAGCCATCCATCCTGCTCCAGGCTGCAGGAGCAGTGTGTGTGCTCACCATCCATCCTGCTCCAGGCTGCAGGAGCAGTGTGTGTGCTCAGCCATCCCTCCTGCTCCAGGCTGCAGGAGCAGTGTGTGTGCTCACCATCCATCCCTCCTGCTCCAGGCTGCAGGAGCAGTGTGTGTGCTCAGCCATCCATCCTGCTCCAGGCTGCAGGAGCAGTGTGTGTGCTCAGCCATCCATCCTGCTCCTGCCTTTCCTCTGGTTCCTGTATCCATGGGAACAGGGTCTCTGACAGGCACCTGCCTCCCTCCTGCGGGCTCAGCAAATGTAGGTCGCTCTGGACAGGTCCTGTCTCCATTTCTGCCTCGGGTCAGTACCCACACACATCTCATTTCTGCAACACTGAGCTGTCTCTTAGGGGAGGATTTCTCCTGCACCCTGGCCATCCATGCTGCTGCTGTGGATGCACTGCTGGGCACATCGTGGTGTACAAGCTGAGCCAACCTGGGCTCTGTGTCTTCCTGCTTTGGTTGGGGATTTTTAATTTCCCTCCAGCAGTGGCGATTGAGGTGGGTTTGTAATGCAGTCAGAGTTGAAGAAAGCCCTGTGTTTGGCTAATGTGGTCTCAGGGGTGGCCCCTTGCCAGTCCTGCCCCCGGGTCAGGGGTCTGTGGGGCAGCAGCAGGGACAGTCCCCTGGGCCCTTCCCAGCCCCCTGGGAGGGAGGCAGGGCTCTAGGGATTGCTGCTTCTGCAGCATTCTGCTCTCCTGGGAAAAGCTGCTTTGGCTCAGTGAAGCGAGGTTTAGTTCGAGTATGAAGATTCATGGGAAGCTCAAAGGACAGCTGGACAAACATGAAAAATGACCATTTCTGTCCTGTGCAGTGGAACAGGTATTTTGAGTAAGATGCTTAATCACCTTTGATGCAGAGATTACATGTATGTTTGTTAGAATCGTCATTTTAAAATCAGTCCTGATGTGGTACTTAATCTGGCATTTATAATCCTTTTATGCAGGGCCATTGCATTTTCCTAATTTTTTATTGTCCTTTGGGGGGAGGAGGAGGAGTGAGTGTGTTTTTTTAAGTGTGTTGCCTGGCTGAGGACTGCCATACCATCACTTGGAGCTGAACACAGCCGAGTGAAGCTGGGCTGAGCCTTATTTTGTGTGTTGAGTCCCCCAGGTTGTGCTCTGCTGCCGTTGCACTGGCTCTCTCCTCACGGGACAGGCTGTGCAGTCTGGCCTCTCTCCTGCTTCTGCCTTCCTCCCTCTTGCCTAAAACAGATTGCTGGAGCCCCGAGCTCCGTGGGCACGGGCTGTGTCCAGCGGGCAGGACACGCTCGCTTCCCAGGGATCACGCTGACGGACAGATTAGCATTCTTGAGAGGCATTACTGTGTGTTTGGGCATTACCCACTGCAGATTAATATGATTAGCAGATCAAAAGTCCAGGCTGAAGTCAGGCACCTGCTGTCCCTTGTATTTCAATGGAATTTGGCCACATCACTCTCTGGAGCCCTTTCAGATCCTTGTTCCTGTGATGCCCGTGAGCCGTTTTCTTCCTCTCTCTCTGTTCATACAGTTGGTAGTGTGTCAGCAGCTGGTGCTCCCTTTGCAAGATCAGGTTCTTTGCTGCACCCAGCAGAGTTGGAGACCTGGAATTTTGCTTACTCTTGTGGTCCTCAGGGCTGTTTTGCAGTGTAAGATTTTCAAAAAAGCGAAGTTGTGCTTACTCATGTTTATGATGAGGGGCAAATAAGCACAGAAACTGTCCAAGTGACAATCTAGTGCCTGTTGCGTCAAAATCATTTGTTATGATGAATTTCCCATCTCAAATCCTGAAAAAAAATGCACTTGAATTATTTTTGAGCTCCAGAAGTTTTCATGGCTGAGATGTACAGTAATTACTGGCTTTTTGCAGCAAAGCTGAAATTCTGACAAATTAGAAGCTGTGTTTTTGGGGGTTTTAAACCCGTTGCTGGAAAATCAAAACAAGGACAAAAACCTGGAGGCCATTTTTATTGCTGCTTTCTCTCCAGAAAAAAATACTCTGGTCTCCTCCCATCACCTGAGCTTCTGCAGGACTTCAACAAGCAAAGCCAGAGGATCTGTTGGGGATGTGCTTGGAACTGTGATTAATCCCTAGGATTGACACACTGTTTTTCTACAAATATTGGCCACTTCCCTCAGCTGTAGTTATTCACTGGAGCTGCACTGCTTCTGGAAGTAACTCTGTGCTGGTGCTTGGCAGGTGTCACCAAAAAGGTGGAGCTGTCTTTGAGCCTTGCAGCAGGTCTCGGACGTGTCCGTGCCAGAAAACCAGAGTGGGCTGGCAGGCAGACTCAGCCTGGCTGGGGTTTGGGCTCTGCTGATGCCTCGTGTGCTTTTCCCCTGGTTTTCCCCTATGCCAGTGGGTGTTTTCCCGTTGTGTGGAGGTGGGGAGTGGGCAGGGTGGGTCAGGCTGCCCTCCAGGGCTTTGCTACATGAATGCGAGCCACATGTGTCCTTTGCCTCTCAGGGCAGAGATCAGGCCCCAGCACATTCTATTTAATAGTACAGAAACCCAGATCAAATGCTTCTTGCATGAAATTGAAGAGCTGATGGGCTCAGTGTCCCTTTGAGTCCTATGTTCTCCCTTGGTTTCATTTGTTCCTATGTGAAGTTCAACAAGATTTACCAGCGGGACCCAGGTGACATGGCAGGCTGCTTCAGCCCAGGAAAACAATCTCCCCCTTTTTCAGAACACTAGATTTCAAAAATGACTCCTCCAAGGTTTAGCTTTTCACAGCAATAAAAAAAGCCTTGCACTGCACGATGGGGGAAAAAAAGGAAGGCAAAAATACTGCAGTGTGGCTTAGCAGTGTCCAGAGAATTAAAAAGAAAAAAAAAAAGGCAGCCTTTACAGTGAGGATAAAAGGTTGGCAGCTTTTGATAGTTTATAAGAACATCTGGATAAATACTCCACAATCTTTCAATTAAATCCCAGGCAGCTCTATGAATTCTTCTTGCCATTCCTGCAATGGCATTTTATTTTCTTGGAAAGTCTGTACCAAATGGACCCTGGGCTGCGTTGGGGTGCTGCTGTTGAGCTGTGTGTGCCGGGCTGCAGGCTCAGCCTCCTCTCCTCTCCTCTCCTCTCTTCTCCCTTGCAGGCTGTGTACATGTTCTACGCGCTGGCGATCGTCTGCGACGACTTCTTCGTCCCCTCGCTGGAGAAGATCTGCGAAGTGAGTGTCAGAGGAGTGCTGGATAAGTGTTCCTTCCTGGTGTGCTGCTCTCACAGCAGCTCTGGAGAGCCCTGGGCTGCGCTGATGGTGCATTCACTGCTGTCCTGCGGCGCTGCCTCTCTTGTTGCTCAGCGTGGCTGTGCTCAGCTCCGTGCTCTCCTCACAGGACAGGCTCTCCAGGAGCTCACACTGCGCTGCTTGCTGCTGCCTCTCCTTCGTGTGTCTTTGCAGATGGCCCTGCAGAAGCACCAGGCTTAGCTGGCACAAATTGAAACCTCTGGTGGTTTACCCCAGCAGAAACTGTGGGTCTTGTACCCTGCCCTCCCAGTCATGTCATACCTTGTGCTGTGTGGGTGTAAGTTGTAAAGCAGCAGGGACAGCTAGGTCAGCTGTAAAGAAGCTTGTGAATGCTCCCAGCAATTGCAAGGGACTCTGTTTCTCCTTGGTAAGGTCGGGATGCCTATATTTTAGAAGACAAGGAGTACATTTGTGCCTAAATCAGCTCAGACAGCCACAGAGCGAGCACAGACCGTGTGCCCGAGGTTACTGCGAGCCAAATCTGCTGTCAGTTCCAGGCAGGGAAATCAGTGTGTGTGCAGAATATGGCTTGGTCTTGGCAGTGAGAGGTCTGTGTCAGCTGTAGAAGAGCCTGCCCATGTGCCTGGGAACAAGTGTCACCCGTCAGGACGTGGGCTGTGCTGGCCCTGGGAGAGGTGTGGAAGTCAGCAGGACAAGTCATTTGTGCCAACAGCACTGATGGAAGCTGTCTCTAAACTAACCTGGTATTTGAATTTCAGCACCCTGCTGTGGAGGCCTTTCTTACATCATCAAGGGGAAAGCCCCCAGGAAATTCCACTTTTTGGTGCTTAAGTATAGAGGTAACTGAAAGGTAACAGCACAAGGCAGGAGCTTCTGTCCTGCAAAGTCACTGCAGCCTCTGGGGCTGAATCTGGGGAACCCCCTTGGAGGGTTCAGGAGAGGGAACATTGGTATGTACATGGGGATAGGAGATGCTGGGGAATGTAGACATGCTGAGTTCTTTGACCTTCCCTCTCCCAGGCAAGTGAACCTGCAGAGGAAATGGTTTTCCATAAAGCTGTGTTGTATAGGGTTCCATGAGCTTTAGAGCAATGCTCCAGCAATGCTGTGGTCTTCTGCACCAAAGGCATTCCTGGTCAGGGTACATCCTGTCCTTTTCCCTTGTCCCATAACTTATGTATGTAAGTTATGAAGGGTTGTTACCTGTGTATGGGCAGTGGGTAGAGTTACCCTTCCTTAGGAGCCGGGAATATCCATTGTGGAATCTTCAGAAAAGGCTGCTGTGAGGATTTCTGCTCTCTTGTCTCTGCCAAAGGTGCTTTGGCAAGGGTGAAGCAGTGCTGCAGAGGAATGGGGACAGAGGGAGATTTCCTGTGTCCTGCCAGGCCGGGGGGCTGCCTCAAAAGCCAGCTTTGCCAGGGACACCCTGACACCCTGGGCTGCCTTCCCCGTGCTCCTGGCTGCGTTTCCTGTGCTCCCACGGTGGCAGCTGCTGCCTTGGTGTGTAGTGACAGCTCAGGGTGGTGGCTGTATGGCAGGAGCTGGTTGTTGCTCCTCTTCAGCAGGGGAAGGTGCCTTGTGGCATCTGCTGAGCAGCAACTGGTGCAGATGGAGCAGTGGGAGTGCAGACAGCGTGGAGGGTGTAATTAACCAAGGAAATCTTTGGAAGCAGCATATGCTGATGGAGTTTTCATAGAACAGTGGGTTCTTTCCTGTCCAGAAGCCCCCATATTTTAGACAGTCCTGCTGAGGGACAGGTACAGGAGTAAGTGATGTAGTCCAGGAGCAAGGGGTAAGGAGAGAGTAAACCAAGGCTTAAATTGTACCAGAGAAGGTGAGCCAAGCCTGAGCCCCAGCCCTCCCTTTACAGGCCCAAGGGAGAGATAAGGTGTGTGTAAGGCTGTGGAGCAGGCAGACCCATGAGTGGTGAAGTTGCCTTTCTGTTGGCTGGAGTGCTGACCTTTCCTTCCTCTCTAAAAGTGTCACTGGCATCACCTGCCCTCTCTGCCCTCTCTGTGATGCTAACTTCAGTAGCCAGTGCCTGTGGTGACTTTTCCCCCGTACTTAACCTTGGTTTACACTAAGCTTTACAGGTATTGCTCTCAGCAGGCAGTTTAACGCTGGGAGTGGAATTCCTGCAGCTGCTCAGTGTGGTAACCAGTGACTCTGTGTTTCTCTGCAGCGCTTGCATCTCAGCGAAGACGTGGCTGGGGCAACTTTCATGGCAGCAGGCAGCTCTGCTCCTGAGCTGTTCACATCTGTCATAGGTAAGGAGCCTGCTGCTGCTGCTTCCCAAAACCTGCTGTGTGCAGGGCTGAAACGGGATTGCTGCATGCCTGCAAGGTTTGTTACGATCCCTCCTGAGCACGCATGGCCCTGACTGTGGGGAGTCCCCGCCAGGTGAAGTGACTCTGGGAATAGCACCATCACCTCACAGCAGGGCTGGATGTGACCCTGCCAAGCCAGGACCAGTGGGCACTTCACCACAGCTGCCCATTAGCCAGGCTGCACCTACAGCCTTGTCCTCTCCCGTCCTCTTTCCTGCCCCATCAGCTCCAGGGCACAGTGAGAAAGGATTTCCCCCAACCTCTCTTGTTGGTACCCTGACACGCTGTTCATGTCCTCAGCAGCAGGGTCTCTGCCATCACCTCCCTCTGCTTAGTCTTCCAATGCCACTTTTCCCTGAAAAGCCACAGTGGGGAGGAGAGGAGGATTTGAAATGCTTTCTCACAGCAATAGGTTGGTCAGAGCCTCACACTTCCAAAGCAGTTCTCCACTTATGGGAAGTGTGATGAAGGGATTCAGTTGTTCTTAAGTGTGCAGACCCTGGGAGACTCTCATGGTGCCCCCAGAGCTGTGAGGGAGGGGCACTGCAGGCAATGTTAGAGTGATGCTCCCCCTAATTAGGGTGAGGTGTTGCTGCAGTCTGACTCACCCACATCTCCCTTGTCAGGGGATCCTCAGGGCAGCAGCTGGGAGCGTGCAGAGGGCTCTCCATCACCGAACAGGATTAGTTCTCAGCTCAGATAATTTCTCTAGCAGACACTTGTCTTTCAGTCACAGCTGCCAGATGCAGAACACGAGTTAATTCACGCCAAGCTGTGTGCTCTGCAGAGAGGTCTGATTGCACAAGCAAAGCCTTATCATTTGGGAACTTAAACTGGACCAAGTTGGGACTGTCCTTCGGTTAAGGGTAGTACAGTACCAGGGTGCAAATAAAACCAGATTCCTTCAGGCAACTTAGAGAAGCCCTGATGGTCATGAGATCATTTTCCTGCTGTGGTGTAACCCACCAGGTTCCCTGTGTCACTTGGCAGGTGAGTGCTTCTGTGTTTCTGAAAAAAAAAGGATGAAGCTGGAAAAAATACGTAAACTGCAGTGGCCAGATAAATAGTGTTGGAACCTTTTTTAAGGTTCTTTTGCAAGTGGTGAATTTAAACAGACTGACAGCTAGCAGGAGATGGAGTGTTATTTTTAGGCTGGCTTCCTAAGGAAAGGACTTTGTGCAGCACTGTGATGCATGTGTCTGTCAGTTCATCTCCCTCACCATTAACCTCACTGGCCAATTTTAACCAAATTTGACAGAAGAGCTCTGAATAAAGCTTCTAACACTGCCCCATAACTCATCCTGACAGGTGTCGCTTGGCTTGTGAGTAGTTGTGGCCAGACAGCTCTGGATCATCTCTAGCTTCTACTGAAGCCTCATCCCTCCTGAAGCCAGCTGGGATGGGGATATGGGAAGGAACGGAATATTGGGCAGGGAATATCTTATGGGAGACAGTTTCTTGTGGATTTGTGTCCCACCAGCTGCTACCATGAGTTTGCAGTGTTTTATGGTGTATATTGCCATAATGCTGGGTCAGAGGAGCAGGAAGTTAGTGACTTGGATGTGTCTGAGGTGCTTGGTTTCCATCACACCATCCATCCACGTCCCCTCAGGAAACAACTCTGCAGTTTGCGTGTTAAATATGAGAAAAAGTGGCAGAACTGGTACCTGCCTTTATGGGATGTGAGGCCTGCAATTTTATGTGAAAAAAGTCAGCTCTTTCCCATTTACACAGCTTCCCTTGAACTTGTTTTTCAGGTGTTTTTATCACAAAAGGAGACGTAGGCGTCGGAACCATCGTGGGCTCGGCTGTATTCAACATCCTCTGTATTATTGGCGTGTGTGGGCTTTTTGCAGGGCAGGTAAGAGCATTTAATGATCCCTTACAGTTCTTGCTTCACCCTGTGCCTTGGCTGTACTGCAAAATCACATGCCAGGTTCGCAACCTTGGCACGAATTTCTCTGGCTTTGTTGTTTTTAATAGGGCCCTGTGCTGTTCCTCCCGCATTTTTGAAATGAAAAGCAGAGCAGCAAAGGTCAGCTCGGGCGTTCTGAGCTGCCCAAGGTGTGTGGGTGGGCAGAGGAACAAACGCTGGTTGTTTGCTCCTCGTGTAGACAGCTCTCCAGCGTGTCAAACTGCTCGTGACAACACAAGCTATTCATCTGAAATTAAAGCAATTAAGTTGTGAGATCTGAGCTGCTGTCTGAATTGCAGACATGATTGACTGTATAATTAAACACCTGGATCTGCATTTAGCTTCGCACTTGCCAACATGCCAGGTATTTTTACAGTCTCATAAATGTTCTTTGACGTGCTACTGTGCAGACTTATTTGTAAAGAGTAGAAGCAGGGTAGTGTTATTAGCACAGGGTGATGGAAGAGGAATTGAGAAGAAGAGACCTTGGTCAGTCTGGGAAAGCATGCAGGGAGATGGGGGTCTTCCTTGGGAGCCAGTTCTGTTTTCATTAGTGAACTTTTACAGGCTGAGGGTGGACATTTCCAGTGTGAGGAGGCCTCAGGATAAGGTCAGAGCATTTAACCACCCACGTGTCCTGATTTGCATGGAACGTGCAGCTGGCAGCTACAGATGCTCCATGTGTCACTGGTTCTGCTGGAGCCCTGACTGTGAAAACCCAGTTAAGTGAGGTAAATTTTTAATGACCAAAGCCTTCCCAGGGCAGGAGGCTGTGTTCTCCAGAGGTGCTCTCTTGTCATCAATACATCTTCCTTCACAGGCTGCTTTTTCCATGCAAATGAAGGTGATTAACTGTCTAGCATTTAATGATGGCAGAGGAGCCAGTTCTGATTTTTACTCTCCGCAGTATTGATTGCCTGCCTCAAACCTGCTAAAAAATGGCTACAAACCACAACTTTTGGTGGAAAAGGCCTGCTGGAGTCTGGGGCTGGACAGAGGATGGCAGCCTCCTCCAGCAGCCTTTTATAGGTGGGAGATCCTTGGTTCAGAAGGATAAATCACAGCCAAAATGCTCTTGTGAAACATCTTCAGCTTTCCAGCCGTGGTAGCTTTCAGAAGTTCAAGTCATCCTAAGCATGGTCTGTGAGTCTTTTTCAAGCCAAGAACTGAGATTTTGACTGCTTTGCCCTATCTTTGTTTTCCTTCAGACTCTGCTGGTGATTTCTGTGTGGTTTTGTCAAGTCTCATAACCTCTCTTTGCTGCAGTCTAACCTTCAGAGGGTGGGTGAGCACCAGAATGATTGACATCACCATGTGGAACTGTGATTTTAGGGAGCAAATAAGAAATGTCAGTGTCAATAATTCCAATGTTTTAGATAAAACTCTGGATCAATTTATGCTTTTCGTTGTTTCGCACTCCCAGCCTTTCACCAAAAAGTCATTCCCTTTTAGTGATTCATCATTTGTTTTGTGTTAGTATGAATAGGAATTTGGTTTTATTGTCAACAGTGCCTCTACAGAGTAAATTTGGTTGTTGGTTAAATTTCTGTTCTGCTGAGACCTGGATCTCAGGAGTGAGTTGCCAGGTAGCCCTGAGGGCTGGCTGTTGGTCAAAGCTGCTTGCCGTGCTCCAGGGTTTTTTCTTTGGGCTCAGACCTGTGGATTGAGCAGCTGGAGCCCTCAGATTTTCAGATGTACTGCCCGTAGGCTGGGAATCCCAGAGGTCAGACCTGCAGGTGCCTTCTGCTGTGTTTCCAGCAGCACTCTTTGAGAAAGTCTTCGTGGTTTTTTGTTGTTGTTGTTGTTTGTTTTGGTTTTTTTCTTTTTTACTGGTAAACAGTTGAATTGTAAAATACTGTCCAGCTCTCTCCAGGATATGTTTTAGTTTTAAATTAGGTTGTAATTTATATGTGCTGTGTTGGATGTATTGTTCTTTGGCTTAAGAAAAGACTGGGTTTGGTTATGTGCACCGTGTTTGGAAAAAGAATGAAATGCACAGCCCCAAAAAGCTGGTATGCATTTGCTTGAGCACCAGCCCTAACTGTTTATTCTTCCAAGCATTTTCTGGCTGTATGTGCACACTTTTCCAGATAAATCAGAATAAGCATCCCACTGCTGGAACAGGAAAAGGGAAGCGTGCCTACGCCTCTGCACGACGCTGAACACCTAAAAAAAGGCACTGGAAGAGCATTGTGAGGGTTGAAAGTTAAGCACTGAAAAGTTAGAAAATAGCAGTGTGAGGGTTCCCTGTGCACCCTTAATTTGCCCCCCCGGTGTGTGTGCATTATTATCCAGGCGTTAATTAGGGGGTCCCTTGCCGGGTTCTCTGTGGGCTCCCTGCCTCCCTCTGCACACAGAATGGACTTTGCTCACTTAATGAGCAGCTATTCAGGATTTTGTTTTCTCTTATTGTTCACTCTGTGCCCTTCTGCCTTATTTACCAGGCTCTATTCAAGCCCCGTTCCAGAGGCAGAATAATTAATTTCCTCTTGAACTTCTGCCGATCTCTTCGCTATTGTATCTGAGCAGTTGATGAGCAGTTAATTAATTTTCCCCAAACCTCTGTGAGATGAGGGGGTGATTTAAAGATGGGGAAACAAAGCACAGAGAGATTAAATAAAAAGAATAACTTGTCGTTTTAGGGCCCAATTAGAGCTGGCACAGCCCTGCTCTTTTTCCCTGGGTGCATAGCATTCTGTGGCATGCTCGTGGCTCCTGGCTCCAGGTGCTGCTCCACAGGGCTTTCCTTGCTGGACTGGCTGTGGTTTGAGTGGCCATGTCAGTCTCCACACAGCTCTCCTTGTGAGCATTCAGCTTCTTGAGCCTTATGACCCCCTCTTCTCCTCACTCTGGCTTCTTTCTGCAGGGCACCACACAGGATTCCTCTGTCCTGAGCCCTGCCCTCATCCCTAGGGCTGCTCTTGTCTGGAACTAAGCAGGTGACTTAACTACATCTCCTAGCATTTAGTGGCTGCTCTTCCTTCTCATCACTCCCCCTCCAACTCTTGAGGCCTGAGAGAAAAGCTTTCAGCAGATTGCTCTCTTGGGTCATGCACCCACCCACAGCCGCCTTTTGAGCTTTCTTACAGTGGTTTTGATCCCTTCTCCTCTCCCCACTCCTCTGCTCTATGTCTCCTGGGCCTGACTTCTCCTGGCTAATGCTACCCATATCAGGGAGGCACCTCTTGAGGTTCAGGAGTCTGGTCTGCAGCCAGGGAAATAGTATTTTCCACTGTTTCATCCTCCAGAGATTTTGGACTGGAGGGATTAAAAAAGTGACAGTGGATGCAGGCTGTCTGTGTGTTTGATGGCCAGATGAGAACCATCCCCTAAAGGCTGGATTTTCTAAACTAGCATCCACACTCTGAAAACCGAGTTTTCAAATATACCTTAAACTGGGCCTCTGCAGAAGCAGGAAAATTTCACATCTGGTGTGTGTTGAGGTGTTTGACCAAGGCATGTTTCGAGAGAGGGCCCAAGTTTTCCCCGTGGATAGTGAATGCTGCCCATGTGCCTGTGGCAGTGAGCCTTAGAAGCTCCTCCTGCTTTCTTCTTGCAGCCTATTGAAATACTCTGCATGGCACTCACACCCAGAGGAGGGTTTCTCGTTTCATCCAGGCAGTAGATCCAACTTCTCAGCTGTAGATGGTTTCAGTATATGGAAATACGTAAGGAGCTGTCCTCATTTCCCACCTGCCTGTGCACTGCAGGTTGGGTGTGTCTGCAGCTGCTTCCTCCATGTCCCTACACCTGGGACACCAGCACGTCTCCTCGCAGGTAGGCAACTCCTAAGGCACATAACCCAAGTGTTTTTGAGCTGCTGTGTCTGCTTTGCTTCCTTCTGGCAAAGGGGGAACGAGGAGGTAAGGGAGCACAGAGGGAGGATGAAATGGCAGCAGATGCAGCCCCTCAGCCAGCAGTCCAGCAGCACTGATGGGGACACATGCTGGACAGCAGCGAGGAGGCTGCTGTCTGCACAGTGATGGATTGCATCGGGCTTTTTCCATGCTTGCAAGCCAGCTCTGTATGGGGAGCTTGACCTTAACCTGGGGTCCCCTCCAGGCCTTGGTTTCTCTGTCCTGTCTTCTCTCACGCTCATGTTTGTGCTTCTCAAGCTCTCCCCTCCTTCCCCTGCCCTCTCACCGTCCTTGGCGGCGAGGACGCGGCATTCTCGGAAGCAGCCCTTGCTTAATTCAGCTCTCATTCAAGCCAGCACAAGCAGAGTTTGTTCACTTCTGGACATTCCCCCATCCAGATTCATCTTGTTTTTTGCAGCTCTGCTGCTCTCTGCTTGCCATCCTTTCCCAGCATTGACCCACAGCATTTTGCAGTGTTGCAGGGGAGGGTGAGAAGTGCTTCTGTGACAGCAGTATAACCATGAGGTGCAAGCCACTCCGGCATTACCATGTAATTTTGAATGTGCATGGCTTGATTTGTTAATTAGTATTGAACTGCTCTGTTTTTTGGTTGAGTCCAAGTTTCTCTGTTTTACCTTTCCCCAGAAAGAGACAGGCTTCTCTGGGTGGAGCAGGGGACCAGGAATGCTGGGCTGTGCCACGGAAGTTCTTCCAGCTACTGGTCCTGTCAAGGGGTCTGGTGGGTGGTGAGGCATCATTCCTCAGCATACTGGAGCAGAAAAGCACTACCCTGACAGTCTGGCCTGCCTCCTTTTCCAGTGGGATTCTTTTACCTCAGGAAGGAAACTAAATTCAGCAGGCTCCCTCTGTCCCGGTCATGGAACCCTTGTGCCAGCCGAGGCACCTCTAGGAATTGTCAGCTGCCATGGGTTATGTCAGTGGAAAATGGCCCTGAGAAATAGTGTTAGGTCTATTGACAAGGACACTAAACAGAGTTTAATAACCCAGTAGAACATTTCTTAATGAAGCAACTGGGACTTCTGTAATCTGTTTTACCCCACTTCTGCCATTCAGCCAGCTTGCATGCCTCTTAATCTTTTAAGCTTTAATTTCTCTTACAACTCAGACTGCAGCCGTTACTGACTTTGGGCTTTATGATTGCATTCATGAGCTTCTTTTTCTTCTCCTCAACTATGGAGGAGTTTTAAAATGGGAGAGTTGGAATGCTGCTGCTTTTTCTTCATTGGTCTATGACCATTGGTGGAAATCGTGTAAAACTCCATGGAAGTAGTTTAAGGAGAACTCAGCGCCAGCTTTTGGGACTGTTCACTGCTATCACAGCCCAGGGCACGGTGGGGTTTGGTGCTGGCAGTGTTTTATGGTGACTGTGAGCCTGGTCTTTCACTGACTGGGCTGTGTTGCAGACATGGGACAGACTAATGAGTCAGACTGAAGTAGTGCCAGAAGCCAAGGCTGTGGTCCTTGAGTACCTAGATCTGTTGGCATGGCTGTGGTGTGTGAAAGCCCAGGTACAGGGAAAGCAGAGGGGATGCTGGCAGGATGCTGTGGAACATAAGGCAGTCTGTAAATGCCGAGACTGCAGCTGGGAAAGAGAGGTGTGGATAGAGTTTCAGGATAGAGGGGTGCCATTAATTCAGAGATGCTGCCCAAGGCAATCAGAAGAGTTGCAAATCGATTTATCATCATCAAACCAAGGCTACTTCCTAATTGCCACAAGACACCATCACTGTTTTAGGTTAAGTTTTCTCTTTCAAAATTGGCACATAGATCAGTACTGTGGATGTACCATTTGTAGGATTTTTTTCTCAAATCATTTATAGTGTAAAAGCAAGGGAAATCATAAAATCTGTTTTTTACTTCTAGCAAGGACTGGCCAGTCTGAGGAGATGTTTACTCTGTGCACGCCTTCCCATCTACCGCTATCTTTGAATTCTGCTGTGGATCTTGTGGTCCAGCAGAGGCCTTGGGGTCCTGCTGCCTCAGCACTTGGGAGTCTGAGCTAAAGAGACATGCTTGTCCAAATAACTCATGGATGATTATGACTACCAGTTGAGCAGGGAAATATTTCTGGCTTTGTCCTGAGGTTTGGAGAGTGTCCACAGTTTCCATTCTGAGAATGTCACATAGACAGATTGCTGCGGCAGTGATGAAAATATCAAGAGAGGCTTAGAAAAGCAAATATTCTTGGGGAAGTAATGAGAATAGATGGAGTTGGTGCAGTGTACAGACTGGGAGCCAGAGTGACAACTGAGCTCTGCAGAGAATGGCAAACCAGAGGTGAAATTAGGGGGCTGCTAATTGGAAGGAGGCTTTCCTCACAGTGGGTCCCTTAGATCACGGCTGCTTTAACTGTCTGAGAGACATGGATATTTTAAGGCCTGGATTTTACTTAGGCCTGACCTTTGCTGAAGCTGGGAGTTGTGGTTAGTATTGGTCAAAGCCTCAAGCAAGCCCAAACTCTGCATCCTGGGCTCTCTGGCCAAAATTCTGGTCTGGAGACTGAGCTGGATACTTGTAGTGTCCTGGGATATTTGGACAGGACCATGGGGTATAGAGGGAGTGTCGCTTAGTCCTGGACATCCTGCTGTGCTGTCAGTCCCTGCACAGGGGCCTCTGGCTGATGCTGTGTGCCTGCTGGCTTTCCTGGGCCTCTGCACAGGAAAGCAGTGGCTTTCCACACAGGAATCTGTCTGAAAGGTGTGCTGTGGCAGGGTGGTTCAGTGTGCCAGGAGGGGGTGTGGGACCAGGACTCCTGCTGTGCTGGGAGGTGGCACCTCTGGCATCCTGTTGGACCTGCTTGGCTGATTATCTGTCTGATCATGGATGTGTCAGAAGTGCCACCAGGAGCCCACCACTGTCCAAGCCATGCCGAGTCCTGTGTGTGTCTCCCAGGAAAGGTTCAGGGGCTCTGCAATGGCTTCTTGCTGACAGCCACAGGTGGATCTACAGCCTAATTTAATGTAGAGATGAATACAAGTAAGGCACTGTCACACTCCTGTTAATCTGTGATGCTTCACTGATACCACAGCCAGTGAGAATGAGCAAGCAGGTGGCCAAATCCTTGGAATTACCTGAGCTGAGCAAAATAATCAGCTGCAAAATTCAGAGGCAGAGTTTGTGCCCTGGTACCTGAGGTAGAGCCCTTTTTATTTTTGTATAATTCTGAATGCATAAGATGTGGATTAGCTGCAAACTATGGCCAGCCTGATTCCCTGAAAATCTGTTCCAGACCTCCACCTGAGCTCACTGCTTCCTGTAATGGTGGCCAACAGCTGGTCATTTCTCTTGCTTTGGCATGAGATCCTGCTGTGTTATCACGGGGCTGATTTGAAATTGTGTTGAGGGTTTTCAGAACAGTAGTGTCAGGAGCATAGCCCTGTTTGGAGGGGACCCCAGCAGGCTTCAGAAGGCCCCTCCTCAGCTCCAAGGGCAGCTCCTGCAAACCAGGAGCAGCGTGTGAGGAGGTTCCACTATAGCTCTGGCTGCAGCTGGCCCAGAGGGCTGAGCCAGGGACTCACGTGAGGTCACAGCCAGCAGCAGCTTGGTCAGGCAACACAGACCAGCCAGATCCCAGCATCTGCTAGGCTGGGGGCAGAGCTTCCCTAATCACTTCTGGGCAGCCCACATCAAAGAGGGGCAGCATGAGGTCTGACCCAGATTCTCTGCTTCTGGATGCCTTTTGGCAGTGGTGGATTCACTGCTGGCACATCTCTGTTGACCCCCACAGACTCTCAAGGCTAATTGCTCACAGGCATTGTCTTTAATCTTTTGACACCCTTGTCCAAGCATTCCTGCCTCTCCACATCAGCAAATTAGGTTATTAGCTCTTAATACCTAAAAATCTAGACCTTCTGTGCCAGAGGGTAACAGAGAAACCAGATTAGGGAGATTGCTTCCAAAGCCTAGCATTTCCCAGCAGTGTAAGTAGCTGATCAACGCTCAACAGTGTCAAGCAAAGAACTGGCCATGAGATGAGGAAAAGCCCCAAAACAATTTGGAGTGGAGGAGATGCCTGAAGAGCGTGGATGTGGTTACATGCTTCCCCTGGAAGTTTAGCAGCCAGAATAGTCAGGAGTGCACACACTTCTGGACTCGTGCAGCAGGAGCACAGACATCCTCGTTGAGGGACCAGCAGCCCTGTTCTGACACACGTGCTTTGTCTCAGGCCCAGAGCAGGCTGGAAAACAGCAGCTGGGTGGCCTCTGGTGATGGATGTCTCCTGGATGGGAGAAGAGCTTCCATGCTGCTAGGAGCACAGAAACTATTTGGAAGAGCAGAAGAGAAAAGGATCACTTTTACAGAGGATAAATGGTGAAGTTCTAGGATCAGGCATGGGGCATATTGCCACAGAGGTCCTGGGTGCCCTGAGCCAACTTCAGTGCTACAGGCAGCAGACAACAGTGTCTGATTTTAGGGGATTTTACCTCTGGTGACTGATCTCCACATGTGTGCTCAGTGGAGGAGATAGTGTATGCTGCATGGGACCATGGCCTCAGGGGTTGCAAACCTCAGAAGTCAAGCTAGAACTGAGAAAAATCTCGATTTTTCTGGTCTGCAGCCCATCAAAAAGTAAGCATTCTGAGTAGTAAATGTTATATGTAGGATTTTGCAGGGACAAAGGTTACCTGTGATTAACCAGGTATCTATTATGGGTGAGTTTACTCCTAAGAGTGATCTGTAGCATACAGGGGAGCAGGCTCAGTGTGTCTTTTGTGGAGCCAGCAGGGGATGCTCTCATTCAAGCCTTGACTTCAGAGCTCTCCTTTTCAGCTCAGGGGAACTGGGTTCAGTCCCCACTGAGTGGTCAAGGACAGCTAAGAGACACTTGTCTGGGGTTTGAACTTCAGGTACTCCCTTGAAAAGGAGGAAACCTCAGTGCAGTGACAATCAGTGGTTCTACAGCTGCCTCCTTGTGCTCAGCTCCCCCAGGAGCAGCTCGCTGCTGGCTTACAGTATTGCTGATTTAAAACTCAAATTTGATAGTGTTTTTACCAAGCTGATTGCTTCCTTGATTTCTTTTCTGCCTTGGCTGATCTGTAGTTTAAGTGTTTTCCAGCATGCTAGGGTTTATCTGGAGTCTTTGGTGGCAGCAAGGCACAACTCAGGCCTTCAGGAGCTCGGTAGTTGTGCCTCAGGATGTGGTTCTGACCAGTAGGCTGAGCACTGCCATTGCCCTCGGTGCTCATGAGCTCCTTTCACCCTCAGTGCACAGGGTTATCTTATGTGCATGACTTCCCTGTATGACATGGACCAAACGGTTCAGAAACTGCAGCCAGGTGACTTGGGCCCTGAAGACACCTGAGATTTGACTGCCCCACAGTTATTGCATCAGGGAGACCCACTCAGATGTCTGTGGAATGTCAGCAGCCTGTACAGGTGCCAGGCGTGAGCACGTTCCCTTCAATCCCATCTGGAATCAGTGCAGGAGTCCTTGTGTTCCCACAGCATCTTGGTCTCACAGTTCTGTGCAGTAGGTCCCTGCTACAAAGCTGTATTGAAGCACCTGGATCTTGCTGTGCTTGTTCAGGTGTCTTAGGAAAATCCCTTGGGAAAATATTACCCTGCCACCTTCAAGATCATTGCAGAATATCAGAGAACAGGAGGAAGACTACCTTGACTCCTTGTAGCCAGGGCACCTGGCTTTCACAGGTGTGCTCTGCTGTGCTGTGCTGCACGGTGACACCCCTTAGGCCAGGGACAGAGGTTATGAGACAGAGCCTCTTCCTGTGGGGGCTGTCCTTTGCCTCAGAAACGAGGCTTCTGTGTGCAGAGCTGAAATTTACAGCTGTAAAATCCCCGCCAGCATCCATGCTGAGGCAAGTGCAGGGGACCTTAAGCAGCATCCTGAAAGTTGGGTGGAATAATGTCAAATTGTTTATAAACTCTCTTGCAAAATTTGCTCAATCAAAATGAAGGGAGGGCACACTGACGTAAAATGTGAGATCTAATTGAGGATCTCTGAAGAGAACTATGAACCCAACTCCATGTTCCTACTTTTGGAAATTTCCATCAGAAAGCATCTCCATCTATGTCTGTGTGCCTTGAAATGTATTGTCAGCTGGTAGAAATCTGGTTTGACCCAAGGGCTTAAAAAGCCTGCTTTTTTGCCTCGGGTAGGAGTTTATAAGATGTAAATGGTTGCATAAAGAGGCTTTACACTGAGCATAAATTACATCAAATTTTTAGAAAGCCATGCTACTAAGGGACTGTAGAGATTTTTTAGGTATAGTGGGCAGTATCTTTTTACAGCATTTGTTTCATTAGTAATTTTGGAAAATTCCAATATTGTAAGAATTAATATGAAGATAAATTTGGGAAACTATTTCTGCTAACACTGAAATAGAACTGAAAATGAAGTTGCTGTTCATGTGACTGAATTCATGCACAAGTATGACTAGAGAGTACAGTCAGAAAATTCATGTATATGTTCAGATCCAAATCAGTGTAAGTAAGCCATCTCCCATCTTCCTCCTTCAACTTTACACCTTTGGAGGATGTGACCCAGAGTGTTTGAAATGCACTCCAGAAACGGGAAATATAGATTTGAGAAGCTTCTACTGAGGGGACTTCCTAGAGCTGCAGCAAATAGAATCATATTGAAGATGTTACCGCCACATGCCTGCTTTTCTTTCACCTGTCCTTTTTACAGCTGAATTCACAGGTACTTCAGGTGTGCCCGTTCCTGTCTCCCTGCAGCTGCTCCCCCAGCAGCCACAGGAAGTGTTTGCTGTCGTGGGCCTCTTCCTGAGCGTGGGGACAGCTCCCACGGAGTGGCAGGCAGAACTGCTGGCCAGAGCCTGCTGACAGCCTCTCTCTGCCTGTTTCCCCAGGTGGTTGCGCTGTCGTCCTGGAGTCTCCTGAGAGATTCGATCTACTACACGCTGTCTGTGGTTGCGCTCATCGTGGTAAGTTTTTGAAGGTTCTTCATGTGTGGGAGCCCGTGTCTACTGCCAGCTGTGAAGGGAGCCTGCCGTGGCATCACAGTCTTGTAGCTGAGATCCCAGCTGGAGCACTCACGGGGATTTCTGCTTGTGGACACTGTTTGTGGTCTCCCTGGTTGTGCTGGGAGCCTGGCTCGATGGCAGGAGATGCAGGAGAGTCTGGAGAGCCCAGAGGGGTGGCTGGGGCAGGGCGTGGTGGCCCAGTGCAGGCGTGGGGTGCAGAGCTAAGCCCACGTTCTGAGCCCCCTGCAGTGGGTGGGTCAGTGCTCTCCTGGCAGTGACTGCCTAAAAAACATGAAATAACCTGTAAGGAGGCAGCACTTGTGCCCAGAGGAGAGCAATCCTGAGCAGCTACTGCAAAGTGTTCAGGTTAGTTTTTCCACACATAACAGGGGTAAGTTCAGCGCATGCTGACAGCAAGTCCTCCAACAAAGACTACGCTGTCAGCAGTTCTTAGTGCTGTGCCTATCCTGGTTTTCATCAAGCTCAGAAAATGCTCCAGATCTCTCAGAACTGGGCTATTCAGTGAAAAAATGTTGGCGCTAGTGTTAGATAAAGGCACTGCTGTCAGTTTAGCATTACTTTTGCAACCAATACCAAACAATGCCAGGAAATGTAAAAACTGAGTTTTCAGGTAGCAGTTGCACTTCTTTCTCCCTCCCAGCCTAGCCTAGTACCCTAGATTCCCTAAGACAGGAAGAGTGATTTTGTGAGGTTAACTTCCATATGTCAGTAAGAAGGGGGCTTTACAGTCAGAAGAGGGTCTCTTGCATTTCTGTAGTCTGGGTTACTCTGCTTAGTGGGTTTCAACCGTGGGTTTTGATGTTTTTCCTCCTGCACAAGCCCATGTTTCCAGACATACTTTGTAGCTGCAAAGGGCTCTATTTGCCTCATCCCAAACAGGCGATCTTTTTCAACCTGTTGATAGTTTTATTCCCAATACTGCAAGGCCAGCTATTCTGTACCTGGCGAAAAATAACTTTTCTACATAATTATTAGCAATGAGCTGCAAAACAAAAAGCTTTTTGTTTTGTTCTGACAGCTTGACAGTAGCCTCATACCAAAAAGTGTTGCTAAACAACAAACAGAGCCACACATACTAATTGCAGTGAATTCCATTGCACAAGCCTGAAGACATCCAGCAGGCATTCTCTTGGGTCACTCCACAGGAAGCACAGATGTGGGCATCTGCCTGGCATCTGGCCTCCTGGTGCTTGGATTGGACATTTCATTTATTGCATGGAGGCAGACAAGTTGAAAATCTGTTGACTCTGTCATCAGTTTTAAATTCTTTAAGCAAGGCAGGGCTTTTTCATGGGGGAGAGGTGGAGCGCATCTCAGGTCTTCTGGTGTTACTCCGTAACAAATGACTTAAACTTTTGTTAGGGAAGAGCAGAGAAAGGTGGGAGCAAGGGAAAACGTGTTAAGTGTTTAAGGGTTCAGCTTCCCAGTAGCTGATGTGCCAACCCTTTTGTATGCAGTATTGCTCCCCAGTTGATAGCACATGAGAATTTCTCCTTTCAGGGTCAAACACTGCTTCAGTTAAAGAAGTTTATCCTTCCCCTCCCTCCCTCCCTCCCTCCC
>JANRGV010000062.1:17050-39741 GCA_024734035.1 Alethe castanea | reverse complement strand
TCAGTTAAAGAAGTTTATCCGTCCCCTCCCTCCCTCCCTCCCTCCCTCCCTCCCTCCCTCACTCACTCAGACTTCCCAGTGTCTCTAATTTTTCCTGTCCTTTTAAGGCAGAATCAAACTGAGGTGGCAGGACATTGTTCCTCAAATTCTGATCTGCAGTCCCCCGTGGCTCAGGTGGGAGATGAGCCAGGGGCCCTGTGCAGAGCACAGTGTAGCCTGCTTGTGGTTCCCCCTTCATCAGATTGTGTGCTCCTTTTAGAAGACACTTCACTGCTTTGTATGCAGGGATAATTTTTCCATATGAGGGCATTGAGGCTTCTCTGCAGCTGGAATAGGGTCATCAATCTTGAAGAATTATATTGTTTGTAGAAGTTTGTTCTCATGGTGTTTTAAACAACTGCCTGTGGTGCTGTGTTAAAAGTTTCACTCCACTGGTGTCTTTACCAATCATAAATACACCTGAGGGGAAATAAATATATTCCTTCCAATGCTGAGATACAGCAGCTTTAAAAAGCTTGATATTGTTCTGGATAAATCAATATGACTTTGTTTCCATTTGAGCTAGAAAAGGAAGTACAGTGCTGTTGTAAGAAATAGAGCAGTATAGACTCACCTGTTTGCTCCTCCAGGCCATTTGATGAGAGAAAGTAAACTCTAAATCCCAGAGGTTAGAAGTGGATAAACCACATTTGTTTTATTTAATTCATCTTGATTCAGCCCTATGATTTTTTTTTAACTTTATAATGATATTACAATGCTATCTTGTCTTCTTGTAGAGTTTGGCAAAATTTACTCCTTATTCTCTTGAAAAGAAAAAGATGCCTGTGTATCTTATCTTGAAGGGACATGGTCAGAGTCATTAGTGGCAAAATAGAGATGGGTGCTATTTTTAGTCGCAGAAGTCAGTGCACACGCTTTCACATCCCATCACACCAAAACATTGTAACCTAAAACAGGACTTGTCAGATTAGATCACGGTGGCTGGGAACTGTAATTTACAAGGTTTTGTGGTCATGTTTTCTTCCAGTAAACAGTGTAACTCTTGCCTCGTGCCAGCTGTCACACAGGAGCTGTGTGCCGGCTCTGTGGCCAAGGGGAAGTGTTCACTGTGCTTTCAGGGCCTCCTTCCTTTTCCCTCGTTTCCCCGGGACACAGCCGTGGATCTGCAATCCCTGGTGCGGGCACACATTTCCTTGTTTGTGCTTTGGAAGGCAGAATGGATCGCGGCCGCTCGCTGAGGCTGTGCGGGCTCTGTGCGGTGCCAGCTCCAGCCTTTTGCGGGGCACCGGCACCGCGGGCCCCTGCAGACACCCCGCTGGGCTGCGGTGTGGGGAGAGCCGAGGCATGGGGAGCGGCAGGGCTGGGGAGCACGGCAGGGGCAACGGGAAGGGCCTGGTCACGGAGCACGGCAGCCACCTGCCGGTGCGAGCCTCGAGGCAGTGCCGGTGTGAGCCTTGAGGCGCTGCCAGTGTGAGCCTTGAGACACTGCCAGTGTGAGCCTTCGGGCAGTGCCGGTGTGAGCCTTGAGGCGCTGCCAGTGTGAGCCTTGAGGCGCTGCCAGTGTGAGCCTTGAGACACTGCCAGTGTGAGCCTTCGGGCACTGCCAGTGTGAGCCTTCGGGCACTGCCGGTACAGTTCTTCAGCCACTGCCAGGGTGGGCCCTTCTCTCATGCCCCTCGCCATGGCACTGGTCCCTCCCTCACACCCCTTGCCATGGCGCTGGTCCTTCCCTCACACCCTTCGCCATGCCATGGCTCCAGTCCTTGCCTCACACCCTTCGCCATGGCTCCAGTCCTTCCCTCATGCACCTTCCCTCACACCCCTTCCTATGGCTCTGGTCCTTCCCTCACACCCCTTCCTATGGCTCTGGTCCCTCCCTTACACCCCTTGCTATGGCTCTGGTCCTTCCCTCACGCCCCTCGCCATGGCTCTGGTCCTTTCCTCACACCCCTTGCCATGCCATGGCTCTGGTCCTGCCCTCACACCCCTTGCCATGGCGCTGGCCGTTCCCTCAGGGAGGAGGCCCAAGGTAGCTGCACAGCGCTGTTGGGAAGCCGCAGTGCCCATCCATCAGCAGGGCTGCCAGAGGGGCTGTCACAGTAGCCCCTGTGGTGTCACCCTGGCTGGCGGGAGCAGCACCCTGGGCCAGCAGGACGTGGCAGAGCTGTGAGCAGGAGCTCGCTGTGGATCTGCTGGCGAGGAGGAGGCCATGTCCGCTGAGACAGCCGTGTGGGGCAGAGCGGTGCAGCCCTGTCTCTGGCTCACCCTGCTTTCCCTCTAACTGCTGCACAAGGACCCAGTGGCATTGGGGAAGGAGAACCTGCTTGCCTTGACTAGGTGAGAGCAACTTAGGGTTGAGAAGTTCATAGGCTGGGCAGGAGGGCAGTGCCAAAATACACCAGCGCTTAATGCCATTGCCATGAGCCCTGGCTTGCTTTACTCTGTACCCTGCCTCAGGTGATGAGCTGTTTTCAACTGTGGTTTTGTGTATAACACGCTATTTTTAAATCTTTTTCTCCACAGTTCATTTACGATGAAAAAGTTTCCTGGTAAGTGAATCCATTTTCTTTTCATTTTTTCTGGTTATTCCACAAAAGCTGCCATAATCAGTGTTTATGAGGAGAGAAGGAGAAAGCTAAGAAGTTCTGCAGGGCAGCTATTTGCTGGTCAGCACAAGACAGGCTAAAATAACTAATTTTTTGAGCTAGAGAAGAAAGCCCAGAGAGTGTTGCTCAGACTGTTCCTGGTACAGCGGCAGCCGTAAGTGCCCTCTGCATGCCCTGCAGCAGCCTGGGGATGACAGTGTGCTCAGCAGAGCTGTGGGTGTCCCAGAAGGGGCCACCCAAGCAGTCATAAATAAATGTATTCCTGGATTTTTCATAATTTAGTAAATGGCCAGTTTAAGGAAATAATTTAAGAAAAAAATCCCTATTAATGTGTTAAAGAGCAGTGTAGTAGGTATGGTAGTCTTGGAGGGCTGCAGATGCTTTTCAGTTGCTTTGGTCTCATGGTTTTGTTTCCAGCACATCCCAGAGGTGATGGGGTGACATCTGGAGGTGACAGCATGTGCTTTGGTGTCATTTGGATTACAAGCACTAGGGAGCGTCAGGCTGCTTGGGCTGGTGTTTTCCCTCACTGGCTCTTGCCCATTTCAGAGGCAGGTTTCAAACACCCATTCTTGGCAATGGCCTGGTTTTCTTTGTTGATTTTTTGCGTGGGTTTTTTAAACTGAAATTCACTTGAGGCCCAGTTGTATTTAACTGTGCTCTTAAAAAAAAAAAAAAAAAAGCATAACGCAGACGCTGAGTGTTGAATCTTCAGAAGCAGAGAATTAGACTTTGATACAGTTAGTGCAATATCTCAAAATCCTCTAAGAGAAAATTCCATGAGTTTAGCATACAGTAGTTTGATAATGGATGATTTCCACAAGGACTAGCAGTTTGCCATGGGGAACTGAGCAGAATACAGCATTTTGGACAGTGAAAAAGATTACCTAGAAACAGGCTCTAAAAGTCGTATTGTAATTTGTTTTCATACAAATTTCATTATTACATTAGTTTGACACAGAAACAGCAGAGGGAAAAAAGCCTGTCAGTATCTACTCAGCAGTTTGAACTGCTGCCTGCTGCATTCTCAGCACTCATGCAGCAGCTCAAGCAGCAGAGCAGCTGCCCTTTGCTCATGTTTCCTCAGCAGGATCAGCTTTTCAAAGCCCATCATTACACCCCTGCAGGCAGAGCACGGTGGCTGCTCCACATCCCATGGTTATTGTCCTCACAGTAATGTTGGGGGTCCTTGGATGTGCGACTCACTCACTGAACTCCTGGGCTTTGTCACTTGCTCTTAGCTGACAGGTCAGTTTGGCCAAGTTAGGTCACAGAAGTCAAGAAAATGAAGGGGGCGTCATGCATGGATGTGTGAGCCATTTCTTTATGCACCCCTTTTTTATAGAGGAATGTTTAAGGCAGCCCAGGAGGATCAAACCTTTCTTTTGTGACATGGCAGATGGGGAATGGCTGAACAGGGGCCACTGATGCCGTGCCCTGCTCTGATGTGTTTGTGTTGTTCTTGTTTCCAGGTGGGAGTCCTTAGTCTTAGTGCTGATGTACGTCATCTACATCTTTATAATGAAGTAAGTCAAATGTGCCCTCAGCTTATCTAAATTCTAAGGCTCCCTGCTGCCCTTGCCTCACCTAGCCTTTATAGCAAGGAGCAGCAGCCTCCAGTTCTGCCAGGAGAGGTTTGGCTTGGCTGTTAGGGAAAATCTCTTCACCAAAAGGGTTGTCAGGCACAGGAACAGACTGTCCAGGCCAGTGGTGGAATCACCATCCCTGAAGGGGTTTAAAAGATGTGTAAATATGGTGCTCAAGGACATGGCTTAGTGGTGGGCTTGGCAGTGCTGCATTAACACTGGACTTGCAGAGTACAGAGGTTTTTTCCACCCTAAACTATTCTGTGAATCTGTGCTTTATGAATCTCATCCTGAGTTAACTAACCAAGGCTAATGCAGCAAACCTGTGGCAGAGCAGAGACCTGGATCCATCCTTAAGTGCCACCAAAACAATCTCTTCTGACTTCACTTTAACATCTCTACTTGGAAATAAGCAGGAGTGAGATTCCACTCTACTTTTCACGGGTGTGAAGCTCTGCAGCAGTTCTTGCTTGCCTGGAGACCCATGGTAAAACTACAGCACAGTCAGCATTGATTTTCTGAGCATCTGGCCTGTGTGACTTCTTCCACACAAGTTCTTGCTAGTAAAACTGGTCTGTTCTTCTGTTGGGTTCCCCTCCTCCCTGTCTTGTTTTCAAAAGCCGGTGTAAAGGAAATCCAGATTCAAACTGGAACATTCAACAAAACCTAGCAGCTGCCAAGCACACCAGTGGTCTTGTCTCCACAAGTAAGACTAGAGATCTGTTTTGAAATTATGAAAAGAGTAAATATTGTGAGAGCCATTCTCAGTGAGAACAGCAAAACACTCAGGCTGGCTGTAGGGAACACAAGTCAGAATTCCTCTAATAATTAGAAATTTTGACATGGAGGGTAGCTTCACTCTTGGAACAATTAACTGGCCAGCAAGATAGTTGTAATGTGTACAATTTTTTTTTTCTACAAACAACGTTGTATTGTGAGCAGGCTCTTCAGACCTGATTGGATACAGCGTTAAAGGTTGTAACCCTAGACAGGCACCTCTGCCAGATGTTTATAGGGTTGTACCCTTGCCTTTGAGTATCATGGGGAGAGCCTTGGCTTATATTTGTGTCAGTTCCCAGATGATCCAAGAAGCAAGGATTATTCCCCACACTGCTACTCAGGTGTGATTATGTGATAAAAAATATACTTGGATGATGACAAGAAAAATTACTCATGATACAGAATATTCATCACACCTAACACATAAACATGCATGGCATTCAAGGTCCATGGCTTCTATCTTTGATAGCAGCCTGAGTAAAAAGAGATTGTGTGATGTACAATTTAGCTGGAGCTCTGGGATACTCCTTGAAACCAGAGTTTTCTTCCCTCCCTTACCTGTATTGCACAGATACAAGGCTAGGAAAGGAAGACTGTCAAGAAGTAAAGGTATATCCTGAGTTTGTTTCATTTGTGCAGGTACAACTCAACCATACATCACTGCTTTGAGAGGAAGACAAAAAACTCTGCAAACATGGTGAATGGTTTAGCAAGTAATACGGAAATGGATGACAACAGCAACTGTGATGCTACAGTGGTGTTACTAAAGAAAGGTAACTGTTCCAGTAAGTCACCCTCTCTCTTGCATCATTCTGGGTGTTCTCTTGCTGCTCACTCGGTGGGAACTGCTGCTGTCTTGTAAGCCATGAGATAGGAGGGGACATGTGGCCCTTTTGGAACCCCTGTCCCAGATGGGGGGCATGGTGTGGGTGATCCCAGCCACCACAGCCTGTGCCACTGGAGGTGGCCGAGGCCTCTTGTGGCTGATTTTTGCTGCTGGACAAGTGCTTGGCTGTGAGGACTCCTTCAAGCCCAGGGGCTGCTTATCTAGCCTGTTACAGCCATTTTAAGTCCTTCTGTGGGCACTGTTCCTCTGCACTGAAGTTGCCCATTTACAGCATCTCCAGTTAAATTTAATTCCGCTCCAAAGGGACATCAACTGAGCAAGAAATAAGGCCCTACTTAGACCAGTGTACACTTTACCCCCAGAGAAGGCAGGGCAGGGACTCTGTATTGGTCTGGGTACTCTGCTCTTACTGCACATGCTGGCTTCACCATGCCCAACTTTTCCATGTAAGTGGTCTTTAAGGGTGTTTCACTTCAGCTGAAATCTGTTCCAGTTTGACTTCAGTCATGATCATGTACAAAAATGGTTGTGTTTCTTCAGCTTAAAAAAAATTCCCCCATCCCATAACTCAGCAGCAGTAGTTCAATGTCTGCATTTGCAAGGATGTATTCACAGTGGATTTATTTTGTCTTTAAAACAGTCAACAAGCATGTGCAGTATCTGCCTGGGATGTATATGTACCTGTCCTCAGGAATAACGCCTCCCTTTTCCCTGAGGCACTGGCTTAGCCTGAGAAGAAGCTCCGTCTTGTCAAAATCAGTCCAGGTCTCTGACCACGGATGGGCTGCTTCTTTTGCTTAGCTAGTCTGTCAAAAAAACCCAACCAACCAACCAACCAGCCAAAAATAGGTCGCTTTTCCTGCAAACAGGGCTGGAGAGGCATAGTCTATGTACAGTAAGCAGTTAAACATGAAATGTAGTGGGGTTTATTTGCAGCAGCAAGCACTTGGAGTGTGCCAGCTCTCAGTTGCAGGTCTGCTGCAGAGGAGCAGCTGTCAGCAGTGCTGTGCACTCTGATTTGGGGAAGCTGCTTTTTTGGGGACGGCTCTCTGTTGCCTGGAGCTCTCCACAGCAGGGCTGTGCTGGCAATTCTGTACCAGGAAAGCTGGGCTGGGAAAACTCAGTGAGCACAAACTCAGGCCTTGCACATCCAGCTTCACCCCGTGGCCTCAGGGTTAGTTCTGATTGTGGGATTTGGTTTAAATGTTCCCACAATGGGTTTTTGCATACTCTGCTGGTAACTTTTTGATTTGGACATTTGTGGTTACTCACACTGGCCGAGGAAGGAAGACGAAAGGATTGCTTCATCTTCTTGCAGATTGTTCCTGTATTCCCTTGGCACTGGGCCATGGGAGGCCTGGAAAGGCAAGTGATGCTGCTTTGTGTCCCAGCCAGTGGCACAGGGCCACCAACAGCACCTGTTGCAATGGGATGCCTGGGGTTTCAGACACTGTTTGTCTTCTGAGGCCTTTTCTGAAGCCTTTTCAGAACAGAGGACCAAAAAGTCTGAAACAGAAAGATTTCTGTGTTTGAGAGTTTTTCCAAATGCCATTCAACAAGTGCCAGTGTGGAAAAACTCACAAGGAAAAGCTGTCTGGTTGTTTTTTTGTTTTTTTTTTTTTTTTTTTTTTTTTTTTTTTTTTTAGTATGGAGGAGCTCACATATATACCCTATTCCATGGAAGTCTCAGTAGGGGGAAAAGAAATTACCATAAAGGCCAAGGAGATAGCCTTTTGTAAGTTGGTTAAAAATGGTAATGCCATTACATTTAACAGTGTTTAACACTGGCTTTAATAAACTTGTGCAGAAGTGTGTTGGGTAAGGCCTCAGGTTTCCCTGCTGCCAAGTCCCAGTCCTGGCACAGAATTCACAACCCAAGGTGCCATCCAGGTGCAGGAAGGTTGAACCCCAGAGGCAGTGGGCATCAGCACTGTGCCCCAGTCTGGTGGCAGTTCCCAGCTGTGAGCTGCCAGCCCAGGGTGCAGGAACCTTCTTTTCATTTGTGTTGGTACCTTGCAGGAACACAGGTAGCGGTGGATGAGGACAGCATCCTCACAGAAGTGCAGGTTACAACTGGAAGTATCTGCCTTGGTGGGATGGCTGCTGTTGAAGCAGTGGTCTGCCTGACACAGGCCTGTGATGAACTGTGCAGAGCAGATTTAGTTCTCTGTGAGGAGCATGAGTGGTGATACCATGTTGACAATTTATTTAAAAACAGGAATATAAAGTGTGTAGAAGGCAGAAATTAAGGACAGATGAGGCCTGTTTTGAATGGTGTAGCTGAAGGGATGGTTCTTACAGAGAGCTTCTGGAACCCACAGGTTTATTCTTGGAGCCATGTAGAGCAGATGGAGAGACTGCTGGAAGAAGGCTTCAATTTGTGTTTGTTCCTTGGCTGCAGGAAATTTCCACCGTAAAGCCTCGGTGATCATGGTTGATGAGCTGCTCTCTGCCTATCCACACCAGCTTTCCTTTTCCGAGGCTGGGCTCCGGATCATGATAACCAGCCATTTCCCTCCCAAAACACGTCTCTCCATGGCCAGCCGCATGTTAATCAATGAGGTGTGTCTTTTATCTCTCCCACCTGCCCTTCTTCTGAATTTGCCTTTTCCTGTAGCAGTGCTTGGCTTGCAATGCAACTCCGGTGTTTCTTCTGGATCCCTGGTAGCACTCTCCCAGATTTTGTCCTTCTGACAGTGGCTTCAGTGAATCATCCCTTGCTGTCTGTCCCCGTGGAGATTTTAGCAGAGGTTGCTATGCCGTTATGTTACATGCAGCTGTTGCTCACAGGAGTGCCCCTTGCATGGATCTGTTTAATAATATGGTACTACTCCGAGACTGCACTTAGTGTGGCACTGCTCTTAGAGTACTCCTGGAGTCAATTCCACAGCCCCTGGACCTTCTCTTGTAAAAGTTGTACAAGTGAGATTTATCTAGTGGTCTGCAAGCAAGCGACATCTTGTACCTACGGAAAATAATTCCCTTTGCTCTTAAAGATAAATTTTTTAAGAATTCTATGCATCTCTTTTTCTCTGTTCCTCCATTTTGCTTACAAAAACTCAACTTTAAAAAAGTCTTATCTTTCAGCCAGACTTTGCCTTTATTTACAGAGGCAGAGGCTGATCAACAGCAGGACTTACACCAATGGTGAGTCAGAAGTAGCAATCAAAATTCCCATCAAGCACGTGGTGGAGAACGGGACCGGCCCCGGCAACTCTGCGGAGCGCGGCGTGAACGGCACGCGGCGGGACGAGGACGCGGCCGAGGCCGGGAACGAGAACGACAACGAGGACAACGAGAACAACGAGAACGACGAGGAGGAGGAGGAAGATGATGATGATGATGACGATGACCATGAAGGGCCATACACACCTTTTGACCTTCCCAGTAAGAAGCTCGTGCATTTGCGTGGTGTGTGTTTGTGTGTGCCGGAAAGCACTGCAGATGCATGTAGATATAGAAGTGTCTCTGGGAGCTTCCATCAACTTTCACTTTGCAGTGAGGCTCCTGGTGACATGTAAAAGAAATGGGCAGCTGGGAAGCAGCAGGGACCTCTCAGGGTGCAGGCGCCTGGGCTTGGGCACACCCCTGCTGCAGCAATTTTGGGAGCTCCTGTTCAGGTCTCACTCAAACAACGTTTCTGTAGTTTGAGTGAGGAAAAGACCTGAGCCTTAAAGAGAGTAGTTTTGATGCCCTGTGGGCTTTCATAGTATGTGAAAGGCTGGCATGGACCTCTGGAGATCTCTGGTTTCAACCCCTGCTCAGAGCAGGTCCTCCAAGCCTGTGTCCAGTTGAGTTTTGATTATCTATAAGGATGGACATCCCACAGACTTTTGGGTATCTGTTCCAATGTTTGACCACCCATGCAGTAGGGAAAAAAGAGAAAATGCACAACTTATTGTAGCATCTATTCTGAACTTCCCTTACTGCCAGTAGAGTCCATTGGTTTTTGTAATTCTCTTCTGCAAGGAATTTTGTAATTCCCTTGTGAAGGTCCTGCCTCCATCTTTTCTGTACCCTTCCATTAGGTGATTGAAGGTGGATCAGATCTCTTTTTTGGACTTGGATTTTATGTGGTTCCTGTAAGAACTTGACCGGGGAGGAGGGGGACACGTGTAGTCTGACCCATTACTTAAACTCTCAGGGAGGCTCTTCATACCCCTGTGCCTGTCTCTGCCCTCCTATCTGCATCACATCCTAATCTTCTGAGCAAGGAATAGCATGTTGGCATAACAGGCTGAGGTGTTGCTGGCATCTTGCTTGCACATGCTCACAAAATAAAAGCATTCTGAAATACAGCAGATGTCACTTGTGATTGTTTCCCTTTGTTTTGTTGTTTGGCAGCTGGCAAGATAGAAATGCTGAAGTGGGTCTTCACATGGCCCTTGAGTTTTGTCCTGTACTTCACAGTGCCCAACTGTAACAAGCCCCACTGGGAAAAATGGTTCATGGTCACCTTTGCTTCTTCTACCCTGTGGATTGCAGCTTTTTCTTACATGATGGTGTGGATGGTATGTACCAGCTAATCCAGAAACCACTATCTGGGAGAAGCAACAGGAGGGGGTTTGTCAGTCTAGAGAAATGCCGAGGGAGTTCTACACACCTGAATTTTCAGGTGAGAAACCTTAGGTTTGCTTCTATTTCTATTGGACCTGTCCACACTCAGAGAATAAAGTTAGGGGCCAGTAGCCATGGCCTTTGAATTTGGTTTAGGGCTGGCATTTCATCCAGGTTCTTTACCTTGGGCAACACTTCCAGCTGCAGCAGTGGAACGTCTCCCAGTCCTGCAGGGTAGTGTGAGGGGTGCTGAGTGACAATCTGGCCACAATAACTTTATATTCTCTTGGAGCAAGCAAGGTCCAGAGACATGGAGTTGTGAATGATAACACTTGGAGCTCAGCATGAACAAATAGCATGGCATTCAGTCACATTCTTGCAGAACTAGAACCACAGGGTGGTTTTGTTTCTGCTTAGCTAGTATTTGTATATAATAATGTTTACAAACTTCATCCAAAATCAGGAGACAGTTACTCAGGGTAGTAAGCAACCATGTAGTCTCTTTTCCAGATTAGTGTTAGGAAAAGTGTGGATGAAATGTAAGGAACAGCTAACCTGAGAGGGTACACAGCAGGTGAGTGCTATCCCCTGCCAATTGATGAATATACCAAAAAAGCCTGTCCCTGCCTCTATTTAAAGGAAGTGTGAGTTTGCACTGAGAGATGCCGTCTGTCTCACAGCATCTTGCAGATTTGGGCCAGGTTGGTGTCGGGTCTTAATTCTTGTAAAGAGCTTGACAGTTTATTTCCTCTCCTTAGGTGACAATCATTGGGTACACACTGGGAATTCCAGACGTGATCATGGGCATCACTTTCTTGGCAGCAGGAACCAGCGTGCCAGACTGCATGGCAAGCCTTATTGTGGCCAGGCAAGGTGGGTCATTGCAGGTGTCATCCTGCTGTGGAAGTGTGTCCTGGCATCCTCCTCCTCTTCAGGTAGCACAGGTGCTTCTTCAACAGGAGAATATACAGAGCTCTTTTCACGAGCCTGGAATTTAAAACAAGAGCAAAGAGGGAAAGAAATTGTGCTGCTATTGCAAAGCAGTTAACAGGTTCTCAGCAGCAGAGTGGAGCAAGTTCTGGCAGTATTGTCAACTTCTAGCCTTCCTCAATAATCACAGAAATTTTCTTATTCTGAGTATAAGTGATATAGAACTACTTAATGGCATAAGAGTCTTTCAGGTCACCATCCGGCTTCTCCTCAGCCATAAGGACTGGAAGATACTACTGTTTTTAAGGAAAGCAGCTCCCCCATACTTGTGGCCCCAGCAACAGGTGTGTTAAGAGGAAAAGCAAGTAGCCAGTACTGCTTTGGGAGCGAAACCAGTGTCTCCTCACTGAAATAAGCAGCTACTGAACAGACAACTCAAAGACCTTTTGCATTCAGTCCAGTACAGAATGTCATGTGTCATGGTCACAGTAAAGCTTCAAAAGCCCCCCTGAACATGGCACCAGAGGGCTGGCAGGTCACAGCCAGCACAGCAGGTCCCCTCAGCAGCACAGGATTAGTGGAGGGGAATTCTCAGATGATCCTGCAAGGAGGATTAAGCCCCTTTAAGTCTGCTGGCCTTGTATCGTGGTGGGGCAAAGGCAAGGGAGGGAGTGAGGGGCATCTTCCATAAATCTTGTCCTTTATCGGTAGAAATTGCCTGGATTAGCTCAGATTAAAGCTGCAAGACTTTTCTGAGACATGTCTGAGTGTATGTGGTTTCCATCCCTGCAGGTATGGGGGATATGGCCGTGTCCAACTCCATTGGAAGCAATGTTTTTGATATTTTAATTGGCCTAGGCCTGCCATGGGCTTTGCAGACCCTAGCAGTGAATTATGGATCATATGTAAGTCCTACATTTGTTCACATTATTGGTGTTTAATTTTTTTTTTAATAAGCCGGATCTATGTAGGAAAAAAAAAAGTCAAAAATGGTGTGAATTTTATTTAAAAAAACAAGTAATTTTCTCTGTTGTGATATGGGAGAAGTAGAAATTATTGTCACTGGACATTTCCCATCCTTTTGAGGACAAGTATTTCCATTTCTTCCTTGAAGACAGAAATCTGTGCTGAAATAAGATAGCTTACTAGAGTGCACTGGATTTTCATACTCTTGAATGTATTCCAAGTAAGAATGACCATGTTTTTAATAAGGCAGAGGGGATAAACACAGAGGTGAAATGTAAAATATAGATGAGATCTGCAGGACTTCTGCTAAAAAAAATTCTGGCATTATTGAACTGTTAACACACTGGAAAGTGAGGGAAACTGTTAAATAATTGGATGTTTCAGCGCGTGACCATCAGCAGGAAACTGTGCAGACCTTTCCTGTTTAAGACAAAACCACCCAACACCAATGAACTTATCCTTTCCTTCCCAAGAGCAAAAAGAGCCAGCCCCTGCCCCAGAGTTGCTGCAAGGTTCCTTCTGAGAGGGAAAAGCAGGAGTTGCCACAGAGTTGTAGAGGGTAGTCTCTGTGGCTATTGCTGTTACCTGGGCACCACTCAGACAGCAGTGTAGGGCAGAGGGAAGACTGTTGTTTACAGTCACTAAGGGAATGCAAAGTTAAAAGGCAGGAGAATGACAGAACTGTTGAGCTTGGCAAGTACCTCCTGAGGTTGTCTAGTCCTCCACTCAAAGCTGGGTCAGCGAGAGCAGAATGCTTAGAACCTTGTCCTGTTGGATCCTGAGTGCCTCCAAGGATGGAGTTTGCACCCCCATTCTCAGTAGCCTGCTTTGTTGTTTAACCACTCTCACAGTCAGAAGCATTCTTGTATTGTAATGGGATTTCTGTATTTAAAATTGTGTGGTTCCTCCTGTCGTTTCCATGGGTATCACTCAGAAGAGTCTGGCTGCACCTTCTCTGTCATCTCCCATCAGCTATCTATGCACATTGCTAAATCCTCCTGAATCTTCTCTAGGCTGAACAGTCACAGCTCTTTCAGCTTCTCTGTATGTCAGATGCTGCTATCCCTTAAATCTTCCTTGTGGACTTGCTCCATGAAGTTCACATCTTCCTTGTATTGAGGAGGCCAGAACTGGACCAAGCACTCCAGATGTGAGCAGAGAGGGATCATCTTCCTCTCCCTGCTGGCAGCACTTCTCCTTATGTAGCCCAGGATGCTGTTGGTGCTCCATGCCACAGGGGTGCATTGCTGTCTTCAGCTTGGTGCCCACAAGGTCAACAGGTCTTTCTTGGCCAGGCTGCTTTCCAGATGGCCGGCCCCATGTGGAGTTATTCCTTCCCAAGGGCAGGGCTTTTCATTTCCCTTTGTGGATGTTAATGAGTTTTCTGCCTGCACATTTTTATAGTCTGTCCAGCTCTCTCTGCATGGCAGCACAGCCCTCCAGAGCATCAGCCACCTTACCTGGTTTTGTATGGGCTGTGAATTTGCTGAGCCTGCTGTCTCCCCACCCTCCAGTTCATTAAAAAGACACGAAGCTGTCCTGAGCCCTGGGGTAAGGCCCTAGTGACTGGCCCCTAGCTGGGCTGGTTATCAGGCCATTCCATTGTCCCTTTATCTAGGCTGCTCTTCCTCTGTTTGTCCCCGAGGATGTCTGAGACAATGCCAGAAGCCTTGCTAAACTCAACATAAACACTGTCTGTTGGGCTCCCCTCACCCAGCAAGTCCCCCTTGTCATACAGGGCTGTCAGGAAGGGTCAGCAGGATTTCCCCTCTGTAAATCTTCATGTCTTGTCCTTTGTGCATTTAGAAGTGGTTCCCAAGATCATGTGTTCTGTCATCTTCCCAGGGATCAAGGGCAAGCTGACCAGCCTTTAGCTCCTCAGAGCTTCCCTCTTCTTGAATTTGGGAGTGCCACAAAGAAGCAGTGCTGTAGGAATAAAATCCCTTTCTTTAATGAGCAGTTTATCTGTAGCTCATCTATATTTTTGTGAAAAAGGATGAAAACAAGTGGCTGAGCAGAAGCAGCCAGCTTTCATGGAGGTGTACCAGTATCACTACTGTTTTGCACACCTCAAATGTCCATTTTTACAGTGTGATCACATGGTTGGAAAGCGCAGTCCTGGAAAGAGCCCCACAATTAACAAAAGACAGTTTCCTCCATTTTCACTTGCTGTTCCTGGATTTCTCTCCAAATCCTTGGGTAATTGGACTTTAAAGCAAAGCAGGCCCCCTTTCACCACTCTGTTATTAGTAATTTATTTTTGAAGTACTCCTACTTGCCAGCAAAGTCTGGCATTAGCTGGGTCAGGTGTACCTTGGTGACAGTGCCTAGAGCTCCAGGGTGCTGGCTGTTATTCCAGGAGTGTGGCCATCGTCCCTGGCACCCAGGTCAGAGGGGACAGCAGACGTGGAGCTCCAGTTCCTGGGGTCTGGCAGGCTGAGCCTTGGGCTGCTTGCATGAGCAGGCCCTGCTAACTGCACTGGGACTCATGGGACAGCCTGGCTGTCCACTGAATATCACTGAGAGTCAGAGGTACTCGGTGATTTCTGAGCTGATAGCACAGGATTTAGTACTGCTCCTCTGGTGTTTGGCAGGACCCAAATGTGTCTCTGTAGTATCTGCTCCAAGAGGGGAACTCCTCAAAGCAGTCCTGATGCCCCTGGTGTGCATGCAGAGGCAGGGGGAGATGTGTAGAAGACAAAAAGGGCTTGCTTGATCATGGTTGCTTTGGTGTGGTGGTCCAAAACTGTGATTGCCTCCCTAGAATGTTCAATGTTAAGTGGGCTGTGGCAAAGTTCAGCTCCTGCTGAAAGTATACACATTTTAATAAACAAGCTGTAACAACTTCTATGGAAGCTGTGTATTTAAAGGTAGACTTTAATGCAGAAGAGCCTCATAGAAGCCCTCTCCAGCCTTCCTTTTCTGGGATTCTGAACACTCAGGGCTTTCTCCAGAGTGTGGTATATCTATTTCTAATGTGACATCTCGTATATCCATAAAATCTGTACATATATGTATTGTTCCTGGCTCCCTGCCTCACAATTCATTGTGAGCAGATTTTTCTCCCTGTTTTTCCTGGTGTAAGGAGTTCTCCCCTGTTACTGTGCAGAAAAGGAGATCTGCTCCTTCCTGATGCTCTGTGTGCACGTGTGTGGGGCAGCCTGGTGCCCTGTGATCATGGCATTCAGCTCTTTCTCAGCCATTTGCTGAAGTGGCTTCACGTGGAATCAGGACTTGTTGAGTGAACAAGCTCACTCCATGGGATAGTGTCTGAGGGGAGAAAAGGCAGCTTTGTGATCTAACAGGATGAATCAGGAAAAGAGCAGGAGGGGGACCTGTCAGAGAGACAAATGGGCTTGCTGGAGTCACAGTGGGTGAATGGCAGAACTGGGAATAAGCTGTGCATCTCTGGAGACACGTCCTGCTGCTGGGCTGCTACACTGCATTTTGATTGAGTGCCTCTCTTCTGACTGCCCCTTCCCCAGCCCCATTGTCAGTGGATGCTTTAGCTTGGTATTTATTTTATTCTTCCTTCCTTACAAGAAGGGAAATGAAAACCGTCTTATGATTCTCAGGCTGCATCTTGGAAGCATCTGCCACCTGATTTAGAAAAGGAGGTTTTCCTTCTGTGTTCCTGCTTTAAATGAAACATTTTCCCCTAGGATGTGGTTATGCTGCAAGTGCCTCACCCATTGCCTTCAGCTCAGGTGCCAGTTCCAGAATTCCTGGCTTGGACCAAGGCACCAACCCTTTCCCCATCAAAAGGCAGATCTATTCAGGATTAAACTTACCACATCAGATCCCTTCTGTTTTCACAATGCCGAGTCTTTAACCCAACCATATGTTTATTATTTTAAGGGTCCTTGTTTCTGAGCACTCATTAATGTTCTGCCTTCCTCTGTGCTTCCCACTGGAACTTCCATCTCCACTGCTCACTTGGCCACCCTCCTGCAGCAGCTCTGGCCTTCTGTTATGTACACAGCTAATCTGGCAGGCCAGCAGGGCTTTTGGAGGAAAAGCAGCATCCCTCTGGACCTTGAGAGACCTTTGGCAGAGCTCACTTTCCCCTCTCTTCCAGACTTGAGTCCTGGACATGTTACTGACTCTAATCCAGTAAGCATCCTTCCCCAGTGCACCTGGCATATGCAGAGTGGAAGGATGTTTGCTCCATATCTTCCATCCAGTTGCTTCCCTCTGGAATATTTTTTTTTGCATGTAAATCAGACATTATCCAGCAGTATTTTAGAGAACAGGAATTTTAGCCTAAGGATAAAGAGCCAGGTTCATTTGATCACGTCAGCATTTGGGAATATAATCATGTCAGTCCAATTTGCTCCTCTGCCTGATAACTTCAGCCAGTTTCAGCAAAATTTGACAGTACATTAGAAGTCTGAGAGATCTGACATTCCTTCCATGTGAACAAGCATCTTGAGACAGCAGGAATAATCCCAGTGCAATGGTACTTGGGCATCAGAGAATCCAGAGGGAAGCAAAGGCTTGCAGAGCACACGTGGAGATGGGAAGCATCACTGCTTGGCTCCTCACTGACCAGTTGATTTTCACTGGTTTCATTCCAAGGCCCCAGGGTGAATGGTGGGTTAGGACAAAGCTGGCTCCGTGGCTTTGTGGCAGAGAGATTGTTGAGGTGATTCTACTGTAGGAGAGCAGAAGTGTCCCAGCCAAGCCTGCTAGCTTTGCAGGAGCTCTCTCCAGCCACAGCTCCTGCATCTCCTGCGTGATCCCGAGGGGCCACGTGCAGCACTCCAGGGGTGTACCCTCTGCAAAGTGAGTTTGGTGATATGGAGCACAACAAGGACACTTTCTTAGGAGTCTAAAAACAGGTTTAAGAAGGAAATTCCATTTAAACATGCTGGAATGCATGAGTGTTTGAAGTTCCAGCTTGCTGAGACCATTGTCTCATAGCAAGACCTTGGGAATGCAGGATTTAGACTGAATTTCCACTACCAGGCAGAGACACTGTAGGAGAAGAATACCCAGACATACAGAAGACCTGCAGCTTTTTCATCTGAGGGACTGGAAACAAAGCATAGCCCTTCTGAAATTCTTTACTGGTGTAATTTCTGTCATATTTCAGCCCTGAAGCAAAACCAGTGTGGGTTTTGGCAGCAGCTCCTTGTTTTCCCTTAAGCAGCTGCCAGAAAATAACTTAAGAATAGAATAACTTTTATTTCCATTGTTATTTTCTCTGCTGCTTAGCTTCAGCCTTGGTTGCCACAGCAGTATGGGAACGGCTGGAGCTGGTGGCAGCCTCTCTGCATTTGCTGCACAAGCAGCAGGGAGGTGGCCCCCCTCAAATCTGACAGAGGAGGCTGTGAACGTGCAAACCTTCTGTGCATGATCAGCCAGAACAGCATTCTTCTGCCTTGCTTCAGCCCCTCCACAAACCAGTCCTCAAAGGGGAGTTTGGGAATATTGATTTTGCCTCCTCGCAGTATGAGGGAGTGCTTCTGCAGACAGTTTTCTCCTGGGGAAGAGGCATTTCCTATTCTTAAATGAACAGGGGACTGGGCTTTTCCTTATACAGTTAAGACAATTCCAGCTGAGACTCTTTTTCTGGTCTCTGCCAAAACCTTAAATTATCTCTTCCCTTACTGTGAGTTTTGAATGTTTTGCTGCCCTTGTTTTCCCTGAACTTGCACATTTTCACATATCCCAAGGAAATATATTCTATTACCTCTTGCAGGAAATGCCACTTGTCTCATGAGAGGGCTGCTTGACTGATTTCTGCCCTAATTTGACAGATCAAGGACACATTTTTCTTGAGCTTTTGTTTCAAATTTCAAAATCTTCTGGGCTTCTTTTCTCATAGATAAAAGTCATGTTAAGAAACTGGGTAGGCTGGTGATTACCAGAGGAGTGGAATCAGTTAAATCTGCATTTCCAGAGCTGTAGACTGATGGGAAATTTGTGAAACAGCAGCAGGTAGTCCAAATTCAGATTCAGGAGAAGAAAGGGTTTGTCAGGAAGCTCATTTGGATGAACTAGATACACATCACAGCTGGAAATTCTGGAAGAAGAAGTGCAAGTGTTTGAGTAAAAAAATGTTGCTGGTGAGCTCAAAGTACTGGAAAAGGTGTGAAGAATTCCAGATGCTTCTGCTGAGGCTCAGGAGGTGATGTATGCATGGCACCTCCCTGCCATGCAGCAGACAGAAAAGGAACAGAAAAGGACAGAAACCACAAATTGAGCTATCAAACAATTGAGAAGCAAATAGAAAAGAGCAGAAGGACCCCTGGAGCAAGTGGATGTTGATGTAAGCCTGTTCCCAAGCTCACTTGCCCCGGGATGACTGGGAGATGGGTTCCATAGGCGGGTGCCTGGTGTAATTCCAAATGGACTGGGCTTGCAGTGCTGCGGGGTTACCCTGTGCACATCAGCATTCCCATGGATTTGGCTTGCAGGGAGCACTGCAGGGTGTGGGCAGGGGCACAGGTGGCCAGGCTCACCTCAGCAGCCTCTGGCACACGGGGAGAGAGGAAGGATCCTTCAGGTAACCAGAGAAGTACAGTGGGAGGAGCAAGGCGTGTGTGAGCCGTGGGGATTCTGCCTCGTTCGGATTTCACTCTCTCAAAACCACTCAGCAGCACTGTATAAAAACCACCCGTGGTTCTGTAGGCTCACTTTCTGACGTAGACAGATGCCTGTTAAAAAATGTGGCAGGGCTGTCAGGAACATTCTTGTTATTTGGGTTAATTAACAGCTCTCTGCTTTGCCCAGCAGTGGGAGCTGGGCTAGGTACCAGGCCAGGAATGTGGCTGGTTAAACCCAAGTTGAGGACTGTTAGCCTGGAGTGAAACTCCAGTGTTTTGGTGCAGTGACCCTACCAGGGGAACTTGGTGCTCGCTCTGCACAAGGGGTTGCCATGTTGGCTTGGCCCACCTAGGGAACAGCATGATGTGTGTGGCTCTTACATTGGTAAAGCTGCTGTAAATAATTACCATACTTTTTCTGCTTTTGAATTATCCCTAATAGCATCTTTTATTCCCCTAAATGACCTCCAAGGAGGAGCCTTGCAGAGGCTGAAGAAAGTAGCCCCAAACACCTCTCTGTCAGTAAATTAGACACAGAGGCCGTTGGAATGCTCTGCTGGTTTTGTGGAGGATGAAGTTGTAATTGAGAAGCAGCGTCTGCACTTTAGGTTAAATTCAGACATTTTCCATGCAAAAATAATTCCATCTTCTTCATTTGCTTCCTTTTCCTGTAGATCCCTTTCCAATTGATACATTTTATACTGACAGTTTTTACAGATATTGGCACGGGTCAAACAAAATTCCTGACCAAAATCCAGACAGGAATTTATTGTATCTCTTTCCTAGCCAGCTGCTGTTCATTTGAGATAGCAGAGAAGGCAGCTTTAAATATGTGTTTTAATTTTAGTACACAGAGTGGGTGTAGGGATTTTTTGCACATTATAATAATGCAGATGCAGGTTAGCTGTTAGGTGTAGGCCATTCTGATGGGTGGAAGCAAGAGAGGAGGAGTGGATGCACAGGAATGACTGAAACAGAGCAGGCTGGTCCATCTCTGAAGTTTACCTTAATAGTGGGATCATGACATTTTTCATCTTCGGTTATGCAGACAGTCCCAAAATTGGTCTTCATGCCCTGGAGCAATCCAAATCCCCCATTTCTCTGAGCAGTCTGATGAGAATATTGTATTTAACATGTAGTGGCCATAGGAATGTAATGGTCCTGTTGTGCACCCATACCCTTACGGCACATTCATCCTAAAGAAATCTTCCAGTACCTTTCAGACAAGATGATCATCGTGGCTGTAGCCTTTTTTATGGTGTCAGCAATCAGCAGGGAAGGAAAATGTGCTGTTTGTGTGAGCTGCTAGTGGCATGAAAAGGATTTCCTGGCTGGTGGTGCAAAATGGCACCAGTCTATCAGCATTCCTGCATTCTTAAAATTGTAGTGCTGCTATTCACATTAGCAGTACCCACTTCTCTTGCTAATGGGATTCTTTATAATCTAACTAGAAGGATGGGAGCACTGAGAAGCCAACCTTCCCTAGAAGGATGTTCCTTCCACACAGTAGCTCCTGGGGAAGTCCCTTGAGAGACTCCACTGAGTGGTTCCCTGATGATGCTGCAGGTGATGCTGTTTGAAGTCATATAAAAATGCTCAAAAGAGTAATGATTAAGTTCCCCAAGAGAAGGCTGGGAAACCAAGACGTGTGGTCCTAGCTGAGGACTGGAGAGATGACTTTACTCCCTGTAGCCTTCCTTTGTAACATTAGGTTTATGTCTCACAAAAATCATGTTTTAAAAAGTATTTGGGGTCTTAGTGAATGTAACTGGGGCTCTGCCATGGAGACAGCTGCACCAGAGCCTGGGTTGTGCCTGGTACACAGCCCTGCAGGCAGTAAGTTGTCTCCTTGTCTGACCTGCCTCAGTGCTAAATCATGTCCAGCCTGTGTTAGTGTGCCATGATGCATTGATACAGACCAATTTTTCAGCACCTGAGGCTCTGGTTTTGACATTACTGACTTGTTCTTTTCACCAAGAGGAGTGAGATTAAGGAAGAAAGCAGGCACTTGTGTGTGTCCTTGTTTATTGTCCTCCACTGTGAAGCATTAGGTGGTGACTGAATGCAAAATTTCCCCTGTTTGTTCTTACAGAACTCATACAGGAGTTAGAAAATGTCATGGTATAATAGTGCAAAGGATGGCAAAGGTCACGTGGAAGTGGAACACTGTGAAATGCTGTCACGTCCTAAGGATGATCCTCTAATGACACTCCTTCTTTGCAAAATAGGGAGTAGGCAAAGTTATCTTTGATGTAATGGTCTGACTTGGCATTTACAGCTTGCATGCCATTGTTTAGCAGCTCAGCAGTTTACGATTATGGAAGTATAAGCAGAGAGGAATATTGCTGTTGAAATTGTGAGATGGTTTGATAAACTTCCTTCTTTTGCAGATTCGGTTAAACAGCAGAGGACTGATCTATTCTGTTGGTCTCCTGCTGGCATCAGTTTTTGTCACAGTATGTATATAGTCTTTTGTTCTTCTTTTCCAAAAGAGGGATTTTTATAGACATTTTCTTCACCTGCTCCTTTCTCACCTCCAGCTGAAATAGTGGTGCAAAGTCTGTTGTTATGGGATAAGGGTGCTCCCTGCCGCTGAAAGCTTCCCAAGGCCTTGATCTGGCTCTTTGCTCTCATGGGAGCTGTCACTCCCATGGGATGGCACTCCTGCCTGTTGTTTCCAGAGCCATTACTAATGATGAGGTATTTCTGTGCTAGGGCTGAGGCAGGTCCCTTGAGGCATGATGAGATCCATTGTCCTATGAGACAAGCAGACAAAATGCTGAGCCGGTGGCTTGGCCCTCTCTAGGATCCCTCTGAAATATAACACAGTCCAGGAAAAACAGTGCCTGAATGTTTCTGTTGAAATCAGTTCTTGGTGTTCCCTGACCTTTCCCAGAAATGATGTGACATCTTCCAAACCTTGAGATGAGGGGCAGTGCAATGCACACCAACACAATTCCCACATATAAAAGACTTTAATCTTTGGTGGGAGCAAACCATGCAGAGTCAAGCCATCTTAGACTGTGTGGCTGTAGATTGAGATGCAGAGGAGTACATGAAGCATTTTGAGTTTAAAAATAAAAAAAAGGAACCTGGCCTTTAAATCCATTTCTGATTGAATTCAATGGGATGGTTCTTGCCAAAATGAAATTCACTGCAGAAACCTAAGGTGAGGTGATGTAAGTCAGGGTGGCTTCTGTGGCTGCTGCTCTGATTTACTTGAGCTGTGGTTTTCAGCTCAGTTGGTGCAGTTTGTGATTGCTTCCAACTAATTATCATCAGTAAGGGGACAGCCCTCTTTTGTCTCCTGTAGCTGAGGAGGGCATTTACCACTTTATTCAAAATGTTCCTGCTGTGGTGGCTTACTCTGTGTTTATTGTAGGTTTTTGGTGTCCACGTGAACAAATGGAAACTGGATAAGAAGCTAGGGTGCGTGTGCCTTTTCCTTTACGGCATCTTCCTGTGTTTCTCCATCATGACAGAATTCAATGTTTTCACGTTTGTGAACTTGCCCATGTGCAGAGATCACTAACGCAGGTGGCAGACTGTGGGCAGGAGCCTCCTCTTTACTGTGCAATACGAGCCACGGCCGGCGGCCCTGGATGCAGAGCACCGCCGGGTGGTGACCGAAATGTCTCCTGTTCACTGTTCTTAGGACCCGTGGCCCCGCCCTCTCCCTGGCCCCCACCGCCTGGAACAACCCTTCATCCATGTCAAGAGTGGTTTCCAACATCCCTGTGATTTCCTAGCTCAGTTTTTGAACAGTGTGACTGGGACTCGAGATGAACTGGCTGCTCACTGGCATTAAGCCAGTCAAAACTGGTCTGCTACAATTCCTTCTTTTTTTAAGTTATTTGATGGACGACTC
>JANRGV010000061.1:3214307-3229608 GCA_024734035.1 Alethe castanea | reverse complement strand
GGGGAGTTTTGCTTTTTTGGGGGGGTTTGGGGCTTTTGCGGCCTTTTTTGGTGTTTGTGTGGTTTCCTTTTTATTTTTTTTCTTTCCTTGTTTTTGGCCTTTTTTTGTTTTGGCCTCATTTTTTTGTTTTGTTTTGGTTTGGTTTGTTTTGGTTTGGTTTTGATTTTTTTTTCAGTTTTTTCATACTCAGACATACTCACATGCACTCAGACAGTATTGCCAGGACTGGGCTTCTGCCTGTTAAAAATTCTGAACAGAGCAGGATTTCTCTGGGAACCAAGCTGCCACCACTTAGAACCCCATCTGCTTTTGGAGTGCCAAAGGCCTCCTCCAAACTGCTATCAGGAAACTTGGGTGGCGAGGTTTTTTTAAGAGGGGAAAAGGGTCACTGTTCATGTCCAGGGGCCTGTGCCTGGGAGTAGGCTTCTGACTGCTAAATTTCCTGTTTAACCTCCCCTTGGGGTTTACAGAAGGTGACTGACTCTGCCCTTAAGGATCCAATGTTTATTTTTACCATTCATCCTACAGCTGAATAGTTCAAGTAACAGGAAGCAATGGGCTGCTGGACAGAGGTGCTGTCCACCAAAAATGAGCAGTAGGGCCCATGATGAGAGAAGAGGATTATGTGTGTCCCCACAAACTGTGTGTGTCCCCACAAACTGTGTGTGTCCCCATGTGTCTCATGTCCTCTGTATATCTCCCATGTCCCACGTGTCCTCTTGTGAGTCCATGTCCTGTGTTTCACCATGTGTCCTCCACCCTCTGTCTGTCCATATCCATATTCTGTGTCCCGAGTCGTGTGTCCATGTCCCCTTGTCCTGTGTGCCTGTGCCTGTCTGTTCCTGTGTCCCTGCATCCAGTTGACACACAGGTGCATTAGCAACTGTTGTTTTATTCTTCTCAGTAGCACAAGCATTGTGGGTAGAGGTATCTGGCTCCTGCCCCCATCCATATCCTTGTCCTTGTCTGCGTCCGTATCGTTGTTCCTGTCCTGTTCCCTCACGGTCTCTTCATGGTGCTCTCAATGAACGACTCCAGCACAAAGATGGTCTCATCTACCTGGTTCTCACTGGCATCAATCCTGGGGGACAAACAGTGATAAGCAGCCCCCTACAGGGTCCCTAACGCCGTTCTCCATCCCCATTTCCATCCCCCCTCACTTGTTGACGTTGCGTTTTAGGTTTTCAAGCTGCTGCCGCTCGGGACCTGTGATCATCTCCTCGACCTCATGCAGCTGTGCCGCCTCAGCACCCGTGGCCTGCATGGAGGCCAGAATGGCCTCTACACGCTGGGACTTCTCTAGGAGCCTCCTAGGAGGGAACATGGACACATGGACATGGCAGTGGCAGCTCTGGACCCACCACACCAGGCCAGCCACAGCACTCACTTGTTCTCCCGCATCTCATGCTGCCTTCGCTCCATCAGGTTAGCCACACTCTGGGGAAGAAACAAGTGAGTACTCAGTGTTGGGGAGCACTGAAGAACGCCATGTGGGGATATGGGCACAGTCACTGCCACCCCTGTGGCATCACAAGTGAGGGGGCTGTGACACCTGAATTCTGGAGCAGGAAGGAGCTCTGCAGGGACAAGAATCAGGTGAGCCCCCAGCCCAGGTGTACTGGGGGGCACCAAGGGACCCAATGCTCCCAAAAACCCAACGGGGGGACACACAGAGGACAGTGCTGCTGCCATCCCTGTGGCACCAGGAAGGAGGGGGTTGTGACAACTGGACATGGCACTTCCAGGACTGGGGGCTGCAACAGTTCCCTGGAGCAGGAGCTGGCAGCAGGGCCTGGACTCCCTGGAAATTAGTGCACGGATAGACCAGAATCCAAACAGATCCTTGGGATTCACCTTGTAGCATCTGTGAAGCAGCATCCGAGCAGCAGCCATCACGTTCACTGTGTACAGATAAAAGGTACGGGATGGAGCATGGTCCGGAGTCTTGGGAATCTCCTGTGGAGAGGCAGAGGGGCAGATATGGTGGGAACCGAGTGGAGCCACCTCCCTCCCCAGAGGTGGCCCTGTGTTCCCTCCCTGGTAGGATTCCCCCTCCCCAAAAGGTTGCCTGAAGTGCCCGTCACCTGGACAGCTGTGACACCTGGGGAATCTCCAGGATTCCAGAGCTCCCTCATCTATGGAGACACCAAGTTCCCCACAATCCCGGAGATCGCTCACCTGCAAGGACACCAAGTTCTCTGAGAGCATCCTGTAGAGCATGTCCTTGGCTTCCTTGGCCGGGATCATGGCGAAATCCTCTACCTGCTTCTGCTCCAGGTGCTTCTTGCGCAGGAGCAGGCGGAATATCCTGGCACAGCGGGAGCCAAAGCTGTGCAGGAGGAGTGGGATGAGGGAGGGATGTGGGAAGGGGCTGGGGGGAGCCCAGGATGCTCCGGATCCCCACATCACCTCTCTTCCACAATGGACTCCAGCGTGGCCGTGGCCAGGGACACCAGGGCCTTGTGCAGGTCTGTAGGGGCTGAGGTAAAGGACAATTCCAGAGGTTGGGAATGTTTCCAGCCTGGGAAACACCAAGTTCCTCACAAAGGATACTGACGGTGTAGGTGCCCCCACCACTGTCCCCCGACTTCCCCACGAACTCCAGCTGCAGGGAGAGACAACAGGGAAAAGTTCAGGACATCCCCTGAAGGAAGGAAAATAGGGATTTTTTCCTTAAATCTGGAGTAGGAAGAGTAAGAAGGTTTTGGGGAAAAAAGATCTGGGACTTTAACAGCCTGAAAACATAGGCCAGGTCTTAAGTGACTCTTCCAGGGGCTTTTAAATGTCTTTAACAGCTCTTAAATATCTTCATTGTCAGAATTTTAAGTAGCTTTAATGACTTTGAAATTACCTTAGTATTTCTTAAATAACTTTGGTATCTTTTAATATCGACAGTATCTTTTACATATCTCTCCAGTACCATGCATACTTGCTAACTAAGTTACATATCTGTTAAATAACTCAGTATTTTTAAATAACTTCAGCATCTCTTAAATATCTTCTTCAATGTCTGTAAAACAAACTTAATACTCGATCAACAATTTCAATACCTATTCAGCATCTTTTATATCTTATATGTTCAATAACTTTAAAAATCTTCAGGATCTGTTAAAGACCTTTCTTAACTCTCAGTAACATGTTTTACCCTCAGACAGAGAAACAACCAAGGAATCATGGAATCAACAGAAGCTGGAAAAGCCCCGGGGTCTCCTTAGCCCTGGTCCCCAGGCTCACCGGATCATCGGCCAGGAGTGCCAGGTACTGGTCCAGCACCTGCTTCCCAATGTTGTACCCAGCTGGAAGGGATCGGAATATCTACAGCAGAAAAAAACAAGGAACATCAAGGGATTCCAAGGGATAGCAGCTCCCCAGGGGCTCCCGAGGACCCACCTCATTGGAGGAGAGTGGTTGCGTGTGGGATGCGCCCGAGGCCGTGGTCACCTCGCTCATGCGCAGCATCGTCCGCACCACCTCACTGCTGGTCTGTATTGGGAAAAGCAGGAATGAGAGGGGCAAGAGCTCAGCTCCAGAGGGGGAATGGAGGGGGAAGTCACAGACCTGGTCCATGCGGCTGGCCACAGCACTGACCAGAGCCTGGGCACGGAAGTGCTGATGGAAGCGCTCCAGGTTGACTTGCCAGTAAATGCCATCATCTGGGGGAGTCTGGGGGGGTACAAGGACAAAAAGTGAGGGGAAAGGGGGCAAGAAAACAGATGGAAATGGGGCAGGAAACTAAGGAACAGGAGACACAAAACTGAGAGATGGGAGCCAGAAAAAAGTAGACCCACAAAATATGTGGAAAGGGTGACCACCTGGTTTCCCCAGAACATGTTTGGGAATATGGATCCCACCCTTCCCATGTCCCGATTCCCAGGGCAGAGTACCGAGAGCACCATCACTCCAGTATTCCCAGTACCTCTGAGCTTCCTCCCTCCTGCTTCTGCCTTTTAGCCTTGTGCTCCCCCTCCTCTTCCTCATCACACGAGTGTCTCCGCTTCCCTTTTCCTGTCAAGCCAAGACACTATTTCCCATCAAACCCATCACTGTGGCCTCAACACGTGGCTGGGTGCTGCCTGAGGCTCCCCAGGTCCCAAGATCCGAGGGGCTCTCACCGACAAGGCTGAGCTGAGGCACGACATACATGTCCTTCTCGGCAATGGCCAGGGCTGGTGCAGGGGCTGGAGGCGCCTTGCTGTTGCGGGGGCTTTCCGGGACTATCGGGCACCTCTGGATAAAGTGGGTATCTGCCAGGCGCACAAAAGTGCTGGACACTTCTGTGTAATCCATGGTTTTCCCATCTAGGTGGGAGGACAGACACAGTGGATGGATCTGGGATGTTCCTGAGGCTTCGGAGAATGTGGTCATGCCATCCTCACTGCCATGGTGAGCACCCCATAGACCCTTTGGGGCCACGTTCACAAAGCCAATCCAAAATCCTTGTTTTTTAAGAAGCTTCCCACCCTCCATGGTCTCCATTAGCCTGTCCAAGCCCAGATCCTGGATGCTCCTGAGGCCCAGGAGTACACAGTGACACCATGGCCACCACCACAGCCTGGCTGTGAACAGCCTATAGTGCCTCTGGTCCCACGCACCAACTAAACCCACTCCCAGATCCCGTTTTTTTTGAAGGAGGAGCTTCCTTCCCACCTTCCATGGTTTCAGTGAGGCGATCAGCGACCCTGGCAATAGCGCAGCTCATGGGAAGGTGCCCGTGAAGCAGAAGTTCCTCCACCAGCAGCTCCCCCGGGTCCCCATAGAGCGTCTTGGCTGTGTAGATGTAGCGGGGGTATCGCAGGATCCGCAGGATGCGCTCACTCCGTGCCTCATATTCCACAGAGCCCCGGGGCTGTACCTCATACCGCACCAGGTTGTGCTGGATTAGGACACAAAGGGCCTTTTTCACCTATGGGAGAGAGTGGGAGGGTTTGACTCCGCCTTTTAATGGCAATTAAAAGACTGGCCCGGTTCCAGTCTTCCTAGGTGTTCCCTCCCTGCCCAGATCTCAGTCTCCCCAGGGAGAATCAGAATTTCCCTGCTCCTTCAAATATTAGTTTTACAGGGAATACAAGCCATCTACTCCATTAAAATATTCCCTCCTGATTTATTAAAAATTCCTTGTCCTTCGCCAGGTTTTCCCAGCAATCTGTCCCTGCTCCTGGACCCTATTCCTGAATTTGTTCATTACGGAGCATTAGCGTCTCTCCTTCTTCCCAAATTAATTATTCAGAGACACATGAACCTCCCACTCCTGATTTATTTCATTAAAGATTCCCTTCTCTAGGTTTTCCTCCCAGTCTCCCCTCCCATACCTGATCCGGGAGCAGCCCGGTGTCCCCCACCAGAAGCCGCAGCGGCCGCGGTCCTGTCCGGAGCAGGGAGTTCCCGACTTTCTCCACGATCTCCCCGAAGTGCTCCTGGAGCAGGAGGGAGCAGAGCCGTAGCTCCGCCTGCGTCATCCCGGCGGCTCCGGAATCCCAGGAATGGAGCGGGGGGAAAGAACAGCTGGGTGGCCAGAGTGGGCACAGATGCTGACCCTGTTAGAGAGGTCCAGTATCCTCTGCCGAGGGAGGATCAGCCCTTACACGGGGGTCCCCGCATTCCACCAGGTGAGATTGCCCCCGCCGTTTCCTCCCACGACTGGGACCCCCCACCCCGTTAGGGATCCCGCTGCCGCCCCGCTCTCACCACCAGGCCTGGCCTAGCCCGCCGCCGCGGCCACCACGTCCCGGGCCCGCTTCCGGCGCGCCGCTTCAGTTTCCTGCGAGTCACTTTCGCGTCCTGCGCGCCACTTCCGCTTTTTGTCGCGCCACTTCCGCTGCCGCCACCCGGTTCCCACTGGGAGGCTGACACCAGGGGGCGCGCAGGCCGCTCCCCGCCCCGGGGCCGCTCTATCCCGCTGCTCTGCACTTTCCAGATTGAGCGCGGAGCAGACGAGCTTGCCGGAAGCGCTGGGCCTCTCTGGGCCGCGCTCTCTGCCCTGGGAGGAGTGACGGCAGCGGCAGCGGCAGCAGTGAGGAAGATGGCGGAGGCGGCGGCGGCGGCGGTGCCGCAGCACCGGTTTTTTTGCCACAGCTGCAAGGGCGAGGTCAGCCCCAAGCTGCCGGTGAGCCCCGGGCAGGGAGGGTCGGAGAGGGGGAGCCCCGAGCTGCCGCTGAGCCCCGGGCGGGTGTAGGGGCAGCAGTGATCCCCTAATCACTCCCTGAGCCCCCTAAGAAAGGGGTGACCTCCAGCCCCCGAAATTGTTCCCACATGGAACAAGCGATTCCTTCCCCATCCCAGTTCTCAGACTAGAAAGGCACTGAGGGAATCTGCTGTTCCTCGTGGAAGCGGATAATCCCATTCGCGTCCCGCTCCATGAGCAGCCAGCCTTTGCAGCGTTCGCTCGTCCGACAGGGTGGGAATTGTCCATCCACTCCTAAATTATGCCAGTTCCTGTTCCTTGGAACTGGGAGCATCCCAAATTTTTCTTTATCCCACATCCATCCCACGCCGAAGGATCCGTTTTTCCTTCCAGCATTCCCAAACCCACTTTTTAAAAGGAACATTGTTCAGCTCTCACTCCAACCCCTCCATCTCCAAAAACTGAGCTTTCCTGATGCTTCCATCACATTCTTTGTTTATCCTGCGAGGAAAACTCTATCCCTGCTCTCGGGGAAGCACCAGGGAAACCCCTGAAATTTCGTTTCGTGGGATCCTCCCCTGGGTCTCACTCCAGCTCCCCTTTTAGGAACCCCCCCAGATTCCTCGCAGTGGGGGTACATGGCCCTGTAGCTCTGCCCACGGACCCCAGTGGGAGCTGCTTCCCGTGGATTTGTCCTTGGAGAATACCAACCCAAAAGGTGCTGAATTTTTGGCCAAAAATTCCTTGGTTTGGGTCGTTGAGAGATTGAGGATTAGGGATGAGGGCATGGAAAAGGAGGCATTGCCAAGCAGAACTTCTCCTACACCTGCCAGCGCCAGAGGTGGAGATGTTGGATTGGAGAATCCCTATCCTTCAGGAAATCGTCTGGAGACTTTCTGAGGAGACTTTATGCCTCTTCTTTCCCAAACACATGGTATAAGGAGGGTCTTGCCACGTGAAAATCCCTGTGGAATGAGAAGTGGAGCCTTGGAGGTGCCAAGGAGAATTTTTTTCTCTTGCTTTCCAAGTAAGGAATGTGGAGATGGCAGGAGGGATGTGGAATTCCACAAGGTATCAATCCAGTGCTAGGGTGGAGAAGCTGAGTTATTCTGACTAGAGACAAGGGAAAGAGGGAAAATCAAGTTGGGATTAGAGCTGTAGAGGAGCTGGTGGGTGCAGCAAGAGCCAAGGAAAACTTCTGCACACCTTTCTTTGGGATTCCATTTGCATATTTCCATAATTTTTGGGTGGGGATCACCTGGGATCCAACTTTTCTGCCCAGCTTTGGGATCAAATCCAGGCTGGCCATGGATGTGCCGCACAGCTGCAGCAGCCTCAGGAATGATCTGAGTGAAGAGCAAATGCTCCTGGTGGTATTCTGGTTCATTTTCCTTCTGGGAATCACAGACCACAAGGCTGGAGGGGAGTCAGAGTCATGGGATGCCACCAGATTCCTTGGAAAACCTGTTTTTCTTTGTACCATGGCTGGATCCCTCTTAGGGAATGAGATCCCTGTGCAGATCCCAGAGTGTGAGTACCCAGGAGGCTCCAGGACCAGCCACTGCATCCCTGAGCATCCCAGGGAGGGCAGGGAGCTTATTCCAGGGCTCTGCAGGATCCCACACACCATCTGTTCCCATTTCCCTCCTCCCTCCCTCCAGAGCTGTTTATCCCAAATGCCATTTTTATCTCTCTCCACCTACCAGGTGGGAAACTGAGAGTTTCCATATGGGAAAAATATCCCAAAACATCCCAGGAATGTTTAAGCATCCCACCTGCTGCTGGTGATGGTCTGATCCAGGATTTGGATTTGGATTTGGAGTTCCCACAAGATCCACACCAAAAGTGTGGGGAGCATTCCATGTGTTGTGGAAGAGGATGCGGGATTTTCAGGGATCTGGGAAGCTTGGGTGAAGGGAAGAATCTTCTAATCCAGGGGATTGGTTCTGGATGGAGATCTCACAAAACTTGGTGCTCAAAGTGTGGGATTTGGGAAGGCTCTGACTGCGGGATGGGATCTGGAGAGGGAAGATGCATGAGAGAAGATCTATGGAGTCTTTTTGCTTTTCCCATGGTTTTCTCTGAATCAAAGCCAATTTGCAGCTCTGGGACAAAACTCTGGGAATAGGAACAGGGAAAATTTTTCTTCCTGGAAAGAATTTTGTTCTGTGCCTCTGTGGTTCCCACCAGCAGCTCCCAAATTCCATGGGATTCGGATTTTGTGGTGTTGTTATGAGCTCCTTGGGGTGTAGGAGTCTTCCTGAAAGGGGATTCTTCTTTAGAATTCCAAATACTGTGTCTAATCCCAGCTCCCTTTTGTCTTCCCAGGAATACACCTGCCCCCGCTGTGAGTCCGGCTTCATCGAGGAAGTCACTGATGATTCCAGGTACCAGAGAATCCAGGGATGTTCAGTGGCCAGGCATGTGGAAAGGCAATAGGTCAAGTAATAAGGCCACTTAGTGTGAAAAATGCCATTCTTGCTCTTTTTTGAAGTACTTTTTCCCCTTTTTGCTTTTGGTTGTTTCTTTTTTGGTTTTGGGGTTGGTTTTTTTTTTTATTTTTACCCTTTTTTGTTTTTACTCTTTTTGTCTTTTTCTTTGTTTTGCCCTTTTTGATGTTTTTCTTACCCTTTTTAGTATTTAGGGGGAAAAAAACTTTTTACTGTTTTTCAGGTGTTTGCCTTTTTTTTTTTTTTTTGCCTTTTTTAGTTTGGTTTATTTTACTGCTTCTGGGGAGATTTCAGGAAACAAAGGGGGATTTAGGAAGCACAGAGGGATTTGGGGAATGGGCCCTGCCCTCACTCACCTTTTTTTCCCCAGTTTTTTTGATGGCAATGCCCTGGATGACAGCCCCTCCTCACAGTTTGCAGAGGTGAGTTTTCCTGCTTTTCCTGCTCTTCTGTGGCATCTTCCCCAGCAGCTCCTTCTCCTGAGAGTTTGCAGAATTTGAGGGAGTTTTCAGGAGACAAAAAATTGGCATTGAGACCCGCCAGGGATGGGCAGGAGAGGAAAAGGAGGATTCAGGGTAGAGCCTTGCCCTGGCGCTGGCAGATCCTGGGATTTGTGTGGGGATGCTCACCCAGGCGAGGAGATATTCACTGTCTCTCCTTGCTCCCAGACTTTCTAGAACCTATCCATTTTAAAGCCCAAACTCGTAGGAAATTCATTTAATCCTGAGTCAGAACTGGGGTCACCAAATAGTCAGAATTCCAATATGTTCCTAGTCTGGATCCTTCACTGTTTGCTTCCATACTCCAAGCATCCAGCTGGGTCCCTCCCCATCTTCATCTGGATCCATTTGTCCAAATTATTGCTTGGATATCAGTTCATATCCCAGAAATTCATGAGTTTCAGGGAGATCCTGATCCTGTCTTCCTGCCCATGGAGCTTTGAGCTCCATTAATTAGACTGGATTTGGAGATGAATAATAGTTGGCAGTTCTCCCCAGGGTGTAGTTGCAGGCAAAGTTCCCATCAGAGTAGCAGGAGAACAGGGAATGTTTATACATTGGTTTTTATTCCTTAATCCAAAGGGATTTGTGGGAGAGGGTCTCTGCAGGGTTTCCAGGCTCTGGCTCCAAATTCCTGGGGGTTTTCCTGCACTCCTGGAACAATGCAGTAAAGAGAGCCATGGGTCATGCCGCACTTACCCTCAGAGAGGAGAGCTGGGTAAATCAGGGAGCAGGTGGGGTTTAGCACCATAGGATCCACTGCAGGGGCAGGGAATGGCTTTATCCAGATGGACAGATCCCACAGAACAGCAGCATAAGGGGCACAGTGTTGGGGGACACGTTGGGATGCTCCTGGGGAGACTCCAGGGACACCCCCGGGATATGGATACCATCCTTCTGTCCTTGAACATCCATGTCCTCCCCGTGGCTGTAAGGTCCCTGAATGATCCCACGCATCTGGGAGTGTCCAGCATTTTTCCTCCTTGAATTCCAGCCCTTGAAGACAGGGAGAGACCAACCCCACAGCTTCCAGATTTACTGGGGTCTGTGCAGAGCGGGGAGTTGCACTAGGGGTGTCACAGCAGCTCTGGATCCACTTGGGCTGTGATTAAGCCTTTTTGCCAGATCTTTTTTCCTGGGATCCATGGCAGCTGTGGAAGCACACTCCGGTGAAGGGATGAGCACTGGAGCTCAGCGGGGATCACAGCTCCCATCTTCCCCCTCTCCACAGCTTTGGGACCACTTGGATCACACAATGTTCTTCCCGGATTTCCGGCCGTTCCTGAGCAGCAGCTCCCTGGATGCAGAGGGCCGGGATGTGGAGAGGGGCGCCCCGGCCGAGCTCTGGGGGCCCGGCCGCCCCCCGCGGCTGCCGATGCCCCGGCGGTACCGGTCCCGCGGCAGCTCCCGCCCGGACCGCTCGCCCGCCATCGAGGGGTGAGCATCTGCTCCGGGGAGAAACGTGGGGAGAGGGGATCCTGGCACTTGTGTCAGCCTCCTGAGCACAATTCTGAGTCATTTTCCCTTTCCTGGTGCTTGCAGCACAGGGCATTTTCAGCACTCGCATCCCACAATGAGTTCTCATCCCTAATTCCTTTTTGCTCTCCCTCCATATTGGAGCTTTATCCATGAAATTTCATACTGTGAGCCCTGTACCCATGGGAAAAGGATTCCCTGTTTTACTGCCTATTCCTTCTGCCACAATTTATTTACTTAGCTTGTTCTTTACATGTTTTTCCTTGGTTTTCCCTGTCCCAGTACCAGCTCTTCCATTGGAACTCAGGGCATTCCTATGTCTTCTTCCCTGGGATGAGCTCATATCCCTAATTACTTCCTGCTGTCTCTCTCTGTTTTGGAGCTTTATTCAGGAATTTTCATAGTTGTGAGCTATGCAGTCAGGCATCCATAGTGCAAGAATTCCTGATTTTCCTGCTCATCCTTTCTTCCACCATGTATTTACTTACTTAACTTGTTCTTGCCATGTTTGTGTTTCCCATGCCTCTTTTTTCAGAATAATCCAGCAGATCTTTGCTGGGTTTTTTGCCAACTCAGCTGTTCCTGGCTCCCAACATCCTTTTTCCTGGTGAGTAGCCCAGATCCCAGCAGTAACCCAGCAGCTGGGGGCTGGTTTGGGACTGGGGGAATTCCTGGACTCTCCCATTGGCAGGAGCGGGATGCTGCACTCCAATCCTGGAGATTATGCATGGGGACAGAGCGGCCTTGACGCCATCGTCACCCAGGTGAGGGGCACCTGTGCCGGGGGCAGATCCAGTGGCAGATCCCTGCTCTTGAGCACGGAATTTTTCCTTCTCCACAGCTTCTTGGACAGCTGGAAAACACGGGGCCACCACCAGCAGACAAGGAGAAGATCTTGTCACTCCCGACAGTGGCAGTGACACAAGAACAAGTCGGTGGGTGACTCCATCCCAGGGTCCAATGGCACTCAGGTCCTGGTGTTTGACATCCTGAGCTCCCCCATTACCACTTTGTTCCCCGTGGAACTGGGCTGGAAACTCTCAGCTCCCAAGCTTTGCTGCTCCCAGCTCAGGTGTTCAATTCTCCCAGGAATTTTGGAGCTCCGCCATTCTCCAGAGTGTTTGGGGAGTCCTAGAATGTGCCTAGAAGAGAAACCATAATTGTTTTCCCATCCCAAATCTCTGTTGGTGCTCTCAGCTTGTCCCTTCCCTTTCAAACTGGCTCTCAACATACTCTGCTCTGGAAACATCAAGGAAAACTGCCAGCAGGGGCCTGGGAGTGTCTCGGAACAATCCTGACTTTGCAATTAAAAACCCCGTGAGTTTTTCACCCCAAGGATCCCTCCCCCTCCCAGCTGCTCTGTTACCAGAACCCTGCTCCTCCATTATGGTAAACCCACACAGTTCTATGCGGGATACTTTTATCCCGTGGTTTTACACACCCCTCTGTCTTCCTCTTCTCTGGGAAGCCAAGGACTTGCTGGAATTCCATTGTGTCTGAGCTCACAGAGCCCAAGCAGGCTAGGAATCATGAAATCCTGGAATATCCGAGTTGGAAGGGATCCCTGGGATTGCCAAAGGAGCTCAGCTCCTGGCGGTGTCTGTGTCAACATCATGAGCTTAGAGCAGCGGGAGAGGGAGGGGGATTTCAGCCCCCTGCTGTGGCTGGTGGCACCCAGCATCAGGATCATCAACCCATACTCCAGGCCGGGAAGTTGTGGTGGGCATCCAAACATCCTTCCTTTGATTTTTGTTTGCTGATGGTGATGTACAGAGAACACCAGAAATTCCTTATATTCCCTGGGGGTTATGTTTGGATGGAAGGATCCCAGCTGGTGGAGCTCAGAGCTCATGTTCCCAGCAGGAATTCTTTGTTCCCTGGATGCTCCATCCCCTGTGGATTGTATCCTAGCCTGCAAATCGTGACACTTGCGTTCTAGTGGGATTTCATTGATCCCTGAATGCTCCATCCCTGGAGGATTTTGTGTAGATGAGTGGATCATGGCAGGAATTCCTTGATCCCTGGATATTCCATCTCCAGCAGGCACAAGTGACCTGTAAATCCCAGAGCTCCTGTTCCTGTTGGGATCCCTTTGGTCCCTGCACATCCCATTCTCAGCAGACCCTACACAAGTGACTCCCAAATACCGGAGCCTTTTCTGCTGTGCCCCTGACCTCCCTTCCCTGTTTTCCGCAGACACAGGGCTGGAATGCCCAGTGTGCAAGGAGGATTACACCGTGGCGGAACAGGTCCGGCAGCTCCCCTGCAACCACGTCTTCCATAGCAGCTGCATTGTGCCCTGGCTGGAGTTGGTAAGATCCCAAAAAACCCGTGTATGCCATGGGATAACCCCCGTGGATAACAGCTCTGTGTTCCCCACAGCACGACACGTGTCCAGTCTGCAGGAAGAGCCTGAAGGGGGAAGATTCCACCCGGCAAATGCCGAATGCTGATGCTTCCGACAGCCCAGTGCAGGAGCCATGGACTTTCTGACCCTTCCAAAAGGTTCTGGAGCGCTCCAGAGGGTTCCGAAGGCCAGAGCATCCCTGCTCGAGGTGTACATTGTCTGAGAATTCCAACAAACCCCCCCCAAGTAGCAGGAGTTAGGGGGCCCACCTTGTGGGATTACTGCACCAAGCGCTCTTCTCCCAGGGATTTATCCTTCCGCTCCATGGAATTGCCTCGTTAGTCCTAAATTGGGAATTTTGGGAGTGATTTGGTTTCACTTTGTATCAGAAAAGGTTTTTTTTCCAGTGGGGCCCAGTCTGGTGAGGGACTCCAAGTCCCTCATAGCCTTCTCTGGAAAAAGGTTGGGATAAAAAGGGGATTTTTTGGAATCTTCCTATACTCCAGGAGATTGGAATTGTATGCACAAGAGATTTTATTGCCCCATTTTGGATGGAATCCTTGGGGTCTATAAAATCATGGCAGGTAGAAGAAGGAAGGGTCTGGAGCCCTTCCTTAGCAGGGGTTGGACCCTCAGGAGCCCCCATAGTCCTGAAAAGACTCTGGGAATGCTGTGGTTATCAGGAATGCACTGAGCAGGATTTTGTCTCATCCTGGACTATTTTTGGGGTTGATTCGGGTTTTTCTGACCCTTTTCCACATGCCTGTGGCCCCAGGTGTGTCCAAACTTCCCTCTGCCCCCACGAGTCATTCCAGGCAGGAATTACGGACCACTCCCTTGGGAATCGCCCTGCCCTCCCTCATAAGTTAAGGAAACTCTTTATTTTTGCTGATTCTTGGGTTGTTTTGAGAATTTTTCCCAGGTCTGAATCCTGGGAGTTATCCTCGTAGCCGTGGTATCCACTGACTGCCCCACGGAGACATTGTGGGGGGGACATTCCCAAACCCCTTGGGCTCAGTGGCTCCACATCCACATGGATTTAATTCCTGATTTTCTTTGCTCTTCCGTCCAATAAAGGCCTTTCTCAATGAATTCCCCTTCCCAAGTCATCCTTGGAGCTGGGAAAGGGAGGCAGGAGCTGGGGTACTCCCGGGGCAGGGTGTGCAGAAATGAGCTCGGAAAAAGCTTTTGGGGAAGGAAAACCCTGATTTGCAGTATTTGTTTCCTAGGGTGGATGTCCTAACACCTCCTGCTCTGTTGGGACACATTGTCCCTGTCCTCCCTCCCTGCTCTGCTGGAAGCTTCTTCTGAACACAGTCCTGGGGCAGGAGCTAGGACAGGACTGTGGATACACAGAGATTAGGAAAATCCCGCCAGGTCATGGGGTTATCCTAGTGCTTTTCTCTGTTGTCCAGCATGTGCCCTGATGGGGGTTTCTAGGGGTCACACCCACTCACTCCCTGCTTCCACTTCTTCACTCTTCCACATAGTGCTGGAAATCAGGGATTCCTTCCCTGTGGTCCTGAATTTAACCTGGATTTAAGTCCAGAGTCAGCGGAGGCTGAGATTTGGAACTCCCCCATCCCTCTGTGCTGTACTTGGGGTCAGTGCAGAGGGTTTTCCCTGAATCAAGAAGTATTCCTGCTCCCAGATCATCTGCATGCACAGGAATGCAGGACACGGCAGTGGCACAGGCTGGAGCTTTATTGCTGGAGCTGCTCCATTCCAGCTCATTCCCACTTTTCCCTCTTCTAGATGTTCCCCCAGATCCTCCGGCCCCGGTCTTGGGGCTCCAGCATCTCTTGCTCCTCCCTCCGCCAGCCCAGGAGTGCCGAGCCCTGGGACAGCCCTGGAATGCGTCCCGAGAGGGATGTCCCAGGATGTCCTCCCATGGCAGAGCTGCCACCTCAGCGCTCCTCATCCTCATCCTCCCGGGGGGGCTTCCGGTGGGAGAAGAATCCCAGCTAGGGGAAAGGGGGGAAGAGGAGGGATTGGGAGGGGTGGAAATGTCCTCCTCCCTCGGGGGAAAGTCAACACCTCCCCCTCGGGATGACATTGTGAATCCTCAAGGTGACATTGTGACCTTCCCCCAGGGTGATAACACAACCTCCCAAGGTGATATCATGACCCCCCAAGCGGCATCTCAACCCTCCCCGAGGTGTCATTGGGATCCCCTCACCCTCCAGAGGCCAAGGCTGAGCAGCGCCAGGAGCAGGAGGCCCCCCAGGGCACTTCCCCCCAGGATCCACAGGGACACGGGCACTCGTTTTCCCTGGAGCACTTCCAGCACCATCTGCAGGAACACGGGGATGGCGAGAGGAACAAGAATTTGGGGGAGGAAACCAGGATAGGGGGCAGGGAAACAGGGAATTTGGAGAGAAAAAATGGGGAGGGGGGGGAAACAGAA
>JANRGV010000061.1:3166869-3179346 GCA_024734035.1 Alethe castanea | reverse complement strand
GGGGTGTGGGAGCTTCACCCCGTTCCTCAGACTCCTCCCCACCCAGGGCAGCCTCCACTGTCCCCCCCCATCGGGGTGCTCTAAGGCACCCCAAGTGACCCGTCCCCGTTTAACTGGGCTAAATAAGGGCGGGTTTGGGGTACGGGATCGAGCGCGACTGATCCAACTCCTCTGGGGAGAATTTTCCCCTCTCTTGTGCTTCCACAGCCCCCGTTCCCCGGAATCCCTTCAACTCGTTCTGGGGGTTCCCAGGGGGGTTCTCGCCCCACCTTTACTCGGGGTAAATAAGGGTGAGTTTGGGGGTTCAGCATCGAAGCCTGACTTTGGGGGTTCCCTCCGTGCTTCTGGTGTGTTTGTGGGAGTGTTTCCACCACCTCTCTCGCTTCCCACTCTCTTTTGGGGACACTTCCCACTTCTTCTTCCCCAAAGTATCCCTCCCACACATTGATCCAAGGTGCAGCAAACACCGACATCCATTCCAGAAACCGTGGGCCTGTCTCCCAGCTGGGATTTGGGGAGTAGGACAGCATTTTGCCTCCCCCCTACACCCTCCAGGATACTTTGGTTTCCAAGAAACGCTCAGATTTCACTCTCTAGCATTACTCCAGGACAGGAACTAGCTCTTTCCCCCTTTTTTCCCAGCCCTTAGTGCTTTCCCAGCTCAGGAAAATGCTGGGAGCAGAGGAAACAGGAGAACAATGTTCATGGAGCAAGCCAGCACTGGAGCAATGGAAATGGGGGGGCTCCCCGCCCTGCTGAGGAACAGGGAGGAGTTTTTGTTGGGAGTTGTCCTTCAGGGGTTGTTTGTCCGAGTGTTCCTGGCATTTTTCCTGCCCTTCCATCGCCTCCTTCCCCCAGAGTTAATTCACACCTGATCGTATAAACCGATAAAGCGCAGGATAAACCGTGGGGTATAAACTGTTCTGCTGCCAAACCGCAGGACAGAATTCCTCCTTGAAAGGGAATTATTCCGTGGTTTGGAATTGCACCTTTTTTCCTCTGCTCCCCATTGTCTCCCACTAGGAAAAAGGTGATGGGTTAATGGAGAATTAAGGATTTGCTCTGATTTGGCAAAGGTGGGGAGCTTTTTCCAGCCTTCCCTGCCATGGGATATTTGACCCCTTAGGTCTGTGCTGGTGTGTGTTCCTGTCAGAGCCCTGTTTATGCTCTCCCTCTCCAGTTCCCATAGGTGTGCACCTTTCCAAGGAAACTGTCCCCAGCTGAAGGCTGCTTAGACACATTCCAGCAAAGCCAAAGGGCCTTGGAGCCCCATGCCAAGGAACTTGTCGAGGATAAGATCCAAGGCACGTTCCACATACCAAATCCTCCCTAAATTCCTCCAGACTTGCCGGTCAGTGCTGCCCTTTCCCCCCCTGCCCTCCATCCAGTGGCAATCCCTCCTCCCCACTCTCTGCTGCCAGAATTCCCTCGGGAGTCAGACTTGCTCCAGGAAGTTTTCTCACACCAGCAGCACCCCTGGGTGGATCTGGGGGATTGGGAACACTGTGGGACTTTCACTTGTGAAAAGCAAACTTTCCCAATGCCAAATCTTCAAAAATAAGAAAACCAGGAGAGAAATCACCAGGAGCTCTGGGCAGGGACTACCTGCTGCTCCCACTAAACTGTTATTCAAGGCATTCCTCCCCCTCCAGCCTGCTTTGCCGTGGGATCATGGGGCTCAGAGGATCCCCCAGGCTCATTTCCACCGCTGAAGGTGGATGGATGGGGAGAAGGGCAGGATTCACTGCTCTTCCCGAGCTCCTAGCCAGGGGAAGGAGATGGCCAGGACAGTGTGACTAACACTTAGCCTCTGAATAACCCATTTCCAAAGCCACAGAGCAAGAAAATGGGCCCTGAGGTGACTCACTGAGCTCGGGGTGGGTCCCGGGGAAGGAATCGGGCACGGCACAGACTTGTTTTCGCCAGCACAGCTCCTGGTGCTGATAAGATCCGTGTTTTTCTGCTTCGGGTTATCGGGATTGGTTGCCAGGAGTAGCCACGGCGCTCCCGTGCCAGCCTGGCCTTTGTCCCTGCTCTCGGACGAGCCGTGTCCGCTCGGGATGCCCGGGAAGCCGAGGGTGCCGCGGCCCCGCAGCCTCTCCGTGTTTGCTCCGTATTTCTCACCTTATATGGGCCCTTCCAGCGTATTCCAGGCTGGGAGGGGGGAGAGGGGGCCAGGGAGCGACCCGCAGTGGCTGCAGCGCGGGGACAGATTGTCCCGGGTGTGCACTGGGGATCTGGGGTGGAAAAGGCATTTCCTCTGGTTGTTTGTGTACAGGGAGCACTGGGAATAGAGCCCAGCTGGAAAACAAGGGACTGTGGGATTGGGGTGGCTCCTGAAAAGCAGCTGCTTGTCTCACACTGGGGATTTCAGCAGTGGCGGCTCCGGAGTGGGGCCAGGTCAGTTTCTAAATCTCCAATCCTATCTTGGGGGTGGAAGGGAAGGTCTCCAGGGCCTGGCTGGAGGCAGAGAGTGCTCAGCTATGCAGGATCGCCAGGTACAGAGGTTTGTCACTCCTCAGAGATCTTCTAGGAATGGCTTGCAAAGCTCCCAGGACAGATTCCCACAGGGGATTCCCGAAGTTTCCCCCTTTTTTGCTGTTTTGTCCCCAGCAGAGGCTTTTGACCCCCATGTTTGAGATTCTCCAGGGACAGGGATCGAGATCCCCTTTTCCCCTTCTCCGAGTGGGGACAAGTCCTCTCAGGGCTTGCACAGGAGGATTTTCCCCCTGAAGTCCCACTTTTCCAGCTCCTACTGGAGACTGGGATATGGAAGCTCCCCCTGCCTGGCAGTTCTTCATCCAGGTGGGATTTCTTCCCCTGTTTTCTGCCCATGGGGTGTTTTTGGAGCAAGGAGGGGGAGATAAGGCTCCAGAAGAGTTCAGCTATCCATAAACAAGCAGGAATTCAGATCTTGGGTCTGTAAAGTCCCGTGTTTGTCATCTGCTCTGGCAGGAAGAGGCAGTGACATCAGCTCCACTCCAGGGAGAGAGGGACTTCCCCCAGATGCTGGCACAGCCCCTGGAGCCCCTCAGACAGCAAAGGAATACGGATTTTTTCCTCTTTTTCAGCAGCCAAAACTGCTCCAAGGCAGCAAGAGCTGGGAGTGTCAGACTTGGGGAAGAGAAGTGTGACTTGGAGCCATCTGGTCTTGGGATGTCCCTGCCATGAGCAAGACGATCTTTAAGGTCTTTTCCAGCCAAAACCAATCTGGAATTCTGTAATTCCTGGTTAATTGGGGTGAGGATGGACATCCCAGCACTCTGGAGCTCTGACTGTGCCGGAGCCCTTCCTGCGTGCTGGGTTCTGTGGACATCTAGAGGCTTTCCCAGGCATGGCAGAGGATTCTCCATCCATCCATCCATAAATCCATCCATCCATCCATCCATCCATCCACCCATCCATCTATCCATCCAGGTCTCCTCTTCCCCAGGCCAGGTTCCCCAGCTCTTGCTCACAGCCTTGGAGCAGTTTTGGCTGCTGAGGAGGAGGAAAAGTTCCTTATTCCTTTGCTGTTGTGAACTTTTCTGGCTGTGAACACCCTCAGGGATGGTGTCCCAGGTGTGTTCTGAACATCTCTGCCTCGGGTGGGCCCTGTGACTCAGTCTTGTCCCCTGGAGGAGGGACTTTGGCCAACGGTTCCTGGACAAGGTGACCTGGCCCACCTGGAGCAGCAGCTGGGGCTGCAGCTCTGGCTCTGCTCAGGGCAGATATGGGAGTGTCACAGCAAATCATAGGGCCACAATCACCTCTGTCACAGGGCCACCATCTCCTTCTGTCACAGACCCACCATCTCCCTCTGTCACAGGGCCACCACCTCCTCTGGACACCCTGCAGAGGCTCAAATTTGAGCCATAGCCAGGAGCTCAGTGCTGGGAAAATGTGCCAAGCATGGGATGGTCCTGGCCCATTCCCAAATTATTCCACACTGCTGCTCCTCAGCACGAAGGAGACGAGGTCTTTCAGGGGAGAGAACAGACCTGTTCCTCCATCCCGAATAAAGGAGCACAACACCAGCGCCAGCCCAAGCTGTTGGTGTCAACAAGTGCATTTCCACTGACGTCAGCGGACTTTGGATCGAGCCTTTCCCTCTCTGCTGATGTCACCGGCTAAAATCCACCTCAGCCGCTGATCCAGCTCCAGCAGGAGCCCACTTTGGGTGGCTCAGCATCCAGCTGCCCAGCCTGGGTAGTTGGAACTGGGGGACTTCAGGGTCGTCTCCCAAGGGGCAGGAGCAGAGGAGGAGGCCTCAAGGGAAGGTTTAGGTTGGATATTTGGGAAATTGTGTTCACAGGAAGGGAGATCAGGTATTGGAATGGAGCAATGATGGAGGCGCCATCCTGGGTGTGTTCAAAAACAAGTGGATGTGGTACCTGGGGTCATGGGTCAGTGCTGGCCTTGGCAGTGCTGTGGGAGAGTTAATGATTTGTGATCTGAGGTTTCTCCAACCTTAATGATTCCATAATTCATCAGCAACAGCTTCTCCATGTCGTAATCCAGTTGTCAGAAGTGTCCATGTTGCACACTCCTGGGTCAGGTGGAGCTGCCGAGCCTCAAACCTGGAATCAGAGCTCTGCAAATTGGGTGCATGTCTTCAGAATTCCTGGACATTTTCAGCCTGGGAGCTGCGCTCTAAATTCAGAGGCGGCTCCGAAGAAAGGAAAAGAAAGCACCAGGCCCAGTCTGGGTGGTGGAGGTGATGGGCTGTTCAGGAGGAGGAAAAGTCTAATTCCCCTGGGACCCCTCCTTTCCCCAAGGAATTCTTCTTGAATGGCTCTACTGGCCAACAACTGATGGACAATTAGGTTCTGCATCATCAAATCCATCCCATTTCTCCCAGGAGCTCCAGCACTACCAACGCTGCTCCTGAGGATTTCATGTCTACAGAGGATTTTATCCCTATGGAGAACATTCTCCCCACGGAACATTTTCTCCCCACAGAGGATTTTATCCCCCCACAGAGGATTTTATTCCTCCCCAGATGATTTTCTTCCCAGAGGGACCTGTGGAGCACCTTGGGAAGCAGCCTACTTTCCTTTCCTCATTCCTGCTTCGTTTCATCCACCCAAAGCTACGGAGTCAAAGGAGCAGGGGAGGAAGGAGATATTATTATCCTTGTCTGCCAGTGCTGCCCAAAGACATGAAGAGACAGATGACAGGAAATGGGGACTCAAAAATAGACCCCTTTAATGTCAAACCCATCAGGGATTACTGGAGCAGGGTACAAGACATGGAGCACCCATCCAAGGGGGAATTTGCCATGATATCCATGAAATTATTTCCTATGTATTCTTTGTGGTCTTGGCACAAAACAATAAAGAGAGTCAAAACCCCATGGATTTTTCTGAAACATGAATTATAGAACCTCCCTTGATGGAGCCTCCATGCCTGGAGGAGCTGCAATTCCCTTTCCCTCATCTCCACAAGCCCTTCCTTCAATTCTGCAGGACAGGGATGACCAAGTTTTTAATACTTCATTAAAAATAAAGGAAAGTCTTCCCTATGGAAAAGATTTCTCCTGTAGAACTCCATATGCTTTACTGAAATCCTCTGAAATATGTGAAATTTGCCCTCCCCTCCGCAGTTCTGCACCTTCCATGGGGCAATACCCTGCCCATCTGTGTCCCCAGCTGGCTCTTTGCCATCAGGAATTCTGTTTTCCAAGTGAAAGCTCCAGTTTGGGTTGGATTTGTGCAGTGACAGAGAATCTGAGCCCAAGGGAGAGAATTCCCAAGGGGTGTTTTGTCTTCCCTGAAACCTGACACCGGTCCCAACTCCAGACCCGGCTAAATTGAGTCCACAACAGGTGCCAAGAAAACAAGGAAAAACAGCAACAGGGGCCTGGGATATAGGAAGTCTCAAGCTCCACAGCTCCCACTGCTGGAGATCCACTTGTTATTTATCCTGGAAGAGGAGCACACGGACAAAACCGGCTGATTTCTACTCAAAAGTCTCCCTGTTGGTCACAGCGCTCCCCAGACCAATTTGTAGCCTTGCTCTGCTTTGGAAGGAGCTGAGTGAAGGGTCCCTAATCCATTTAAAATGTTTTAAAATGCTAAAATGCTGAAATGTTTTTTTAAAAAACAGTTTTTTACTGCTAAAAATTGGGCTTTGGGCTTTGAGTCTATTATTTCTGGATCTGTAGGGTTCCTGATTGGAATTGTGCTGGATTAACAGGAGAAAGTGGGAGAAAGGTGGGAAATGAGTTATGGAAAGGCTCTGAGGGACAGAGAGGGTTTCTAACCCACGGGGTTTATTTTTCTTTGATGCACTGCAATGCCACATCCTTAGGGGAAAAGGAACATGTCAGAGTGAACACAGAAAAAAATGGATCTGCCTTCAGGAGAGGAGCTTGGAGCAGCTGTACCATGCACGTGAGACCAGTGGGTGCAAACCAGGGGCTCATCTCTCCCCTCTCCTGGGTCTCCGATTCCTTGTGGCTGTGGAGACACCTCCTTCAAGGTGATGAATCTCTCCCGGCTGCAGCTTGGAGCCAGCAGCTGTCACGGGCTCCCTAAGGAGCAGCCAAGGGTTAAAAGTGCAACAAAACAGCCCAAAGTGCACAGGGGAGGAGGAGGAGAGAGGATGCAGAGGTGCGCGGGCAGCCGCCCCCAGCCTGGAAGATGTGAAGCTTCTCAGCATCGGGCAGGAAGAGCCGGGCGTCCTCCAGCGCGCCGTGCGCTGCCTTGGCGAAGTCGGCGTCCCCCGAGGTGACCACGTCGAAGACGCACGACTGGAAGTAGAGATCCTCCACGGGCAGCATCTCCCGGCAGAGCGCCCGGGCCGTGTCGGCGGGGAGGCGGCCGCGGCCGCGGGGGCTGCGGGACAGGCGCTGGCTGCGGGGGCAGCCGCCCACGCACAGCTGCAGGTCCTGCTCCTCGCCGAACGCCCGCGCCACCTCGTCGGCGGCGCGGATGGAGAAGGAGAGCTGGCGGCCGGCCTGGCGCACGGCGATGGTGGTGCCGATGTAGCCGGCGCGGATCTCCACGTGCCGGCCGGGGCTGCGCTCCCGGATCGCCAGGCTGCTCCCGCCGGGACGCGCGCCCCCGTTCACCGAGCCGTCCTGGAAGGCGGCCGGGACGTTGTCCAGCTCGGCCTGGTAGACCTTCTGGTCAATGCATTCCTTCATGTTCTTGAATATGATGGTCAGCTGTGGGGAGCAGGGCAGCAGGGGGATGAGCGTATCGGGCATGGCCCCGTCCCAGCTGCTCTGACTATCCCAGGATGAAGGTCCCACCCCACCTATCCATCCTCAAACCATCCCTGCCACAGTCCTTTTGGGATAACAACAAATCTTTCCTTCTTTCCTTCTTTTTTTAACACCATTTAGTCAATGGAAAACTCAGGTGGAGCCAAACCCAGCAAGATTCCTTCAGGTACCCCATGGACCACACGGTCACCTGACAGCAGCGGGAATGTTTAAGGGTCCCCTCAACAACCTCCACCATTGTTGTCCCTCCTTCCTCATCCCCCCTGGGTTCGAAGCAGTTCCAAGGGTTTTGGGAAGTACGGGCGGTGCCCTGGCTCTGGGTTTGCCGCCCGGACTGAGTGCTGATGTTACCTTGCTGGTGACTGTTGCGTTGGAGCCCTCGGCCACCGGCGAGCTGGTGGCTTGCACGAACAGGTAGTCGTTGTCCAAGAGCGGCCAGGAGCCCTCCACGCGGCACGTGTGGAAGTCATGGTGGAAGGTGCGGATGTGCGGGTCCCCAAAGGCAGCGCAGTGCTGGAAGCCGGGCGGGCGGCCGTGCTTGTAGAGGAAACTCCGCTCGTAATCGCAGATGTCGAGCGACTCGAAGCCGCGGGGGTTCGGCGCGGGGGGCCGGGGCCGCGGCGGGGCCGTGGGCCCTTCCCTGGAGCAGTTGTTCTGGATCATGAGGTCCTCGATGCCGTGCACGGCGGAGTGGAAGGCCAGGTCCCCGCGGCAGGTGCGGGCGGTGCGCCGGGCGCACAGGGAATAGGAGCGCAGCGCGGTGCAGAACGCGCGGCCGCGCTCGGGGCCCCGCAGCTGCAGCGTCGCCGCCACGTACTCCGAGTTGCAGCGGAGGATCTTGCACTGGGAAGAGACTGGGAGAGACGGGATGGCTGCCTGGAGAGGGGATGGGGTGGGGAAGGGCAGCCTCTCCACCCACCTCCCACCATCCAGCCTGCTCTAGGCTCTCATGGGGATTCCTCCTGGAGGCACCTGTCCCCTGGTTTTTACAGGGAACAACTCTGCCCATGCACATCCTTACCATGCCTGCAGAGCAAAAGGAGCAGGAAAGCTCGGAGGAAGAGGCCGGAGCTCCCCAGCTGCCCTGGGCTCCTGCTGCGGGCAGGTGTCCCCATTCCCATCCATGCAGAGCCTGCAGCGTCTCTCACCCGCCAGCAGCTCCCAGCTTCATTCGGCAGCTGCCCTGGAACCAGAGGTGGGATTGGAGAGGGACCAGCAGACGGGACTAAGAGGGGCCCTGCAGCCGGCAGCGAGTCCAACCCAGCACTGCCAAAGCCACCACTCGTCCCCAGGTGGCACATCCACACGGCTTTGAACACTTACAGGGATGTGACTCCACCAGTGCCCTGGGCAGCCTGTGCCGGGGCTTGACCACCCTTTTCATGAGGAAATTTTCCCTGATATCCAACCTAAACCTCCCCTGGTGCTGCTTGAGCTGTTTCCTCACAGTGGTGGTGTTGGGCATTTCACTCCTCCCTCACTTTGGGGACACCACATGTGGGATCAGAGCCTGGAGCACCCCTGGGTGCCAGCGATATCCTTGGACCCTCATTCCTGCTTCCCCACTGCCCCACTCACCTGTGTCAGCCTCCTCAGGCAACGATCTGGCTCCCAGTGCTGGGAGCTCCTTCCCAGCGGGACACATGGGTGTCCTTGTCACCAGCTCTGCTGCAAGTGACAGCCAGAGAGACCCGTGGGATCACCCAGGAAAATCCCAGCCTCCCTGGGCCCCTCCATGGCCTCGCACTTGGATAAAATCTGAGGTTCCACAAGCTCGTGCAGGGACCAGGGAGTGGAGCCCCCTGAGGCTCTTCGTTCCTGGCCACCTTTGCTCCGTCCTTTCCCCTGCAGAGGGGGCAGAGGCAGGGGTTGAAATCGATCCTCCTAAATTTAGCTGGGCTCTGATCCAGCCGGAAACAACAGCCGGCGTGTGGAGAAGGTGGGGCCTAGGAGCTCCAGGAGGAGGTGGGAGTCCCCAAACCCTGGGGACTGTGGGGTCATGCACCCGTGGGAGTTTCCCTGGAGCTCCATGGGTTTTCCTCCTTGGAAATGCCCTGCCTGCACCCCCTGAGAGTGAGTGCCAGTGGAAAGGCACCGTGTTTGTCCCTGTGGGATTCATCCAATAGGGAATGGGATGTTTCCTGACAGGGAATACTTTTCCAGCCTTTTCTCTCACAGCCTCCCCTCCCGGGGCACAGCCAAGTCCTGAACACAAACATGGCATGGGTCAAAGTTGGCCAATGTCCTCAGGGATCGATGACCAGTGTCCCCAGGGATTGGTGGCCAATGTCCCCAGGGATCGATGACTGCCAGGCCATTCTGGCTGCACCCCTGAAATCCCACCTGCACAGGTGCAGGAGGTAGCTGCACCAGCTCCTGATCCCTGCAAGGAGGAGGAATGGTCAGGAATGAACACACCAGGATCTTTCAGGGCCAAGCCAGAGGCCATGGAGGAGGGCATGGTCCATCAGCATTCCAGCACTCACAAATTCATTTGGGAACACATTCAGGAAAGCTTTCTGCCTCCTAAACCAAGCTCCTGCTGTTTTCCACACCCAGTTCTGTCCTGCAGGGAGGAAATTCTAGTGCCCACCTGAGCCCAGGAGAGCTACAGCACCAGGACTGGGGTGGGAAGAGAAGTATTTGGGGAAAGCATTTGCCAAAGAGTTGGAAGAGTGGATCCCTCTTCTTTTCAGGATGGGCCATGTGCACAATCAATCCCAAAGGATTCACTCTTCCTTCCAAGCCACGTTTGGCATAAATCCCATCCCTCCATCCCCACACCTCTGCCAAGAATCCCAGCACTCCACTTACCCCAGCAAATGCCACGGACGGGACAGGCACCAAATCCCCCTAGACCCTCCAGAGGAAAATCCCAGTCCCTGGCCTGGGTCTGGCTCGGTGTGTGAATGAGGAGGGAATCCCAGCTGTTGCCACCCGGGCTTGGAGCAGAGGGAGCAAAAAACAGCTGAAGATTCTGACAGCCAGATCTGTCACTGGGAGCAGGAGCTGAGTGGGCTCCGACAGCACTTTAAAAATAGCTGGTAGGATTTTTGATTCCAAAAGGCGAATTCCAGTGGGGAGGGGAAGGGAGAAGGCAGGGAGAGCCAAGACTTCCCAACCGCACCCACAAGTGGTGGGTGAGGTGGACACGGAGTCCCTCAGAGCTGCCCATCCCGAGGTTTCTCCAGGCTCTGGGAGAAACAGGCAGGTTGGGAATGCAAAGTGCTGCTGGAAATCCCAAGAGGCTCCCATTCCATCAGCAGCTGGCAGTGCGCACCACCGCAGATGAACACTCCCCTCCTGGCTCTGGAGCAGAGATGGGAGAGCCCATGGAGATGAGAGTGGTGTCCAGTGACTCTTCTCCTCCGGGATTCTCCACTCCAGAGCCTTTCCTCTCCCTCCCTTGGAAAGCCTGGGAGCTCCTGGAGAGGGACAGGTATTGGGAGAACTGGGTATCTTATTGCTATGCCTGGAAGACATTGAGAGGGGTGGGGAAGGAACCACCTGGCTCAAAGGTACAACCAAAACCCCACGGGATCGCAGCGCTGTGAGCCGCTCCCAGGATACCGGCACGTGCATAAACCCCATCCCCAGGCACCTGCTCCAGGGCCGGGCAGCTGGGGGCTAAAAAAACCTAGCAGCAGGTGGAGCCGGACACTCCTGAGCTCTGTGGAGAGACCCCGAGAGGTCTCCAATGGTGCCACGCTGGGTGGATCCCACGGGACACCCGGACCTCAGCGGCGGAGGGGCCGCTCTGGGGACAGCGGAGCCTCAGCGCCGCGGCCGTATTGGGATAAAGGGGGCGGGGCCAGGGCCGCAGCGCCGCGGCCATATTGGGATAGAGGGGTGGGGCCACGAGGGGGCGGGGCCCGGCCCCGCTGCGGGTTTCGCGCAGGGATTGGGCGGTGCATGTCACGTGACGGGCTGTCACGTGAAGGGGCTCCGCCGGTGTCACGTGACAGCAGTGGGGCGATCCCGGTGTGACCGGAGCGGACGGTGAGGGGCGAGAGGGGCTCGTGAGGGGACTGTGGGAGGATGTGATAGTGCCGGGCGTGTCCTGTGGAAGGAGCGGACAGTACCCGACGTGGGTTCCACGAGGGATGGGGAGGCTCTGGATGCACCCCCGGCTTGGGGAGGGCTGAGGGGGTTCCGGCCCTTCTCTCCTGCTCTGAGGCTGCTCCGCAGCTCCGAGCCCCGGGACACGCCCTGCACGTCCTCCGCCACTCCCGGGGCAGGAGCCGCTGCCGCAGGGCTCCCCCAGGCCCGCCGCCCGCAGCACCGCAATGTCCCCGGTAACAGCGGCAGAGCCCCCCGCACATCCCTCCGTGCTGCTCCATGTGCCCCCTCGTGCCATCCCATTTTCCACGTGGGATCCTCCGCACACTCTCCGTTTTAATCCCTGTCCCCCCACTGCCCTCTCCTCGAGCCTCTTCTCCCTTTCAGCCCCCTCAAACATCCTCAAACTCCTCTGAAGCCTGGTCCTCTCCTGGGGGGGCATGGGGGCCTCTGTTCTTGCAGCCCCCCCCAATCCCGCTCTCTCTTGCAGCCCTTCTCCGATGCGGGGTCCCCTCCTGGCGGCCGCTGGCGGGGCCATGGGGGGCGCGGGGGGGCCCCTGGCCCGCACCATCCGCGCCAAGCTGACGGCGGCCCTGCAGCCCACGCACCTGGAGGTGCGGGACGACTCCCCCCGCCACGGGGGCCCCCCCGGCGCCGAGACGCACTTCGGGGTGCTGGTGGTGAGCGGGCGCTTCGCGGGGCTGCCGCCGCTGCAGCGGCACCGCCTGGTGCACGAGGCGCTGCGGGCGGAGCTGGCCGGGCCCCTGCACGCGCTGCAGGTCACCGCCCGCACCCCCGAGCAGTGGCAGAGCGACCCCCGCGTCCCCTCCGCGCCCCCGTGCCTGGGGGGCTCCAAGCGGGAGCAGCGCCGCGGGGCCGGGGGGGAGGCGCCGGGGCAGCAGTGACAGAGACCCCCCCAGAGCCCCCCAGGCCGAGCACGGGGCTCCCGGGACCCCCGGTGTCAGCGCAGCAGACCGAGCCTGGAGTTCGGAGGGGGCAAAAGTAATGGGGGTGACAGCCCCCCACCGTGCTCTGCCTCGACAGCCCGCACCACCCCCAGCCCCCCCATCGCCTCAGCCTGGACCCACCCAGCCATCCCCCCCGCTCCCACCCTCGGGGGCATTTTTGGGGTGTCCCTCCCATTTAATGTCTGAATCCATTTAAATAAACGTGTTCTGGGGGCAGCTGACTCTGGAGAACCCTTTGTT
>JANRGV010000061.1:3073810-3090970 GCA_024734035.1 Alethe castanea | reverse complement strand
GTTAGGATGTAATTCTTGGGAAGAAACTCCTCCCTGTGAGAGTGCTGAGGGCCTGGCACAGAGTGCCTGGAGAAGCTGTGGTGGCCCCACCCCTGGAGGTGTCCAAGGCCAGGCTGGACGGGGCTTGGGGCAGTCCGGGATGGTGGAAGGTGTCCCTCCCTGTGGCAGAGGTGGAACTGGGTGAGATGTAAGGTCCTTCCCAAGACCCAAACCACTGCATGATTCCATGACCCTATGAAACACCGGCACCCAACAGCCTGGGAAGAGAGGGCTGAAAACCCAACAAACGCCACAAGCCACGGGGACTGTGCTCAGATGGAGCTGACCACACCCCGGAGTGTTCCTGCCCAGGGAGCACGTTTTGGGGTGCAGCCCCACAGCCCAGCCCCGTGTGACACACGGCCACCCTGAGTCTCAGCCGCTGCAGATCTGGGGACAGAGGGAGCAGCCGCAGAGTCTCTGCAGTGCTGAGAGGCCGCTGGAAAGCAGGAAGTACCGACTAAGAGGCTTTGGGAGGCTTTAAATAGAAATTACACTTGGAGGCAACTTTCACACTGCTGACGGGCAGCAAAACTCGGGTGTAAAGCAGAAACGGGTTCATGTTGTTCCAGCAGCAGTGGGCTATTCTGCAGGCTGGAATTACACCTAACAAAGCAGTTCACAGGAATAAAATTGTGGTGGATAAAGTCCAGTTTCTCCAGCAGTTTCCATCCTTGTAAAAAGCCCCTAACCTCCTGAGTGGAGCAGGAACACCAGTAACTTATGACAGAGGGTTTTCAGGCTGAGGAGGGGGTTGATAAATACAATTTTTCAATACAGCCAATGGCTCCCAATGTGCAGAAGGACTTCTTGGACTTACTGATGGAGAAAACTGCAGAAATTGTTGCTTTTTTTTTTTTTTTTGTCCCCAATAAGGCAAATGCCTTAAAAAGAGAATGTAGGATTTGTGTCCAGAGGTGGAAGCTGGGAAGCTCCCATATCCCAACTAAATAATATGCTCAGCATACGCTTAGAATAAATTCCATGGGATCCCAAGGCACTCCAATATGTTACCCGAGCTGGGGCATTCTTTCCTGGATACCTGTGTCAGCAGCTGTAGGTGAACTCCAGCAATGCTGCTTGCTCACACAACCCTGTCCCTCATCAGCTTTTACCCCCATGGGACAATCAGTTTGGACTTTCAAAATAAAATGGGAACTGTAGTGCTTCCTACCTTGGAGTGCTGGAAGATTAAATCTTATTCCAACTCCCTAGAGAGGAAGAGACACAAAATAGTTTGACCCACATTCACAAGAATAATTATTGACTTAACAAGTTCCAACTGGGTTTTCAAATTAAAGCTCAGAAAGAACAGACCCACTTCCCTTAAAAAAAAAAAAAAAAAAGAGAGAGAGAGAAGGGAAAAACCCAATGGTTTTGTATGCCAGATATACCTGTGTGTAAAAGTATCCCTGGAATATGCACATGTAGAGATTTGTGTGTGTTCCCTCTCTTTAGGAAGGAATTCTTTGGTGAGATACATGATATGCTGCCTTGTATTTCTTTTCCCTAAATCAAATTTGAGCTGACAGAGAGTTCCTGATCAGGCTGAGAGATCCCTGAGTGGCCAGAGGGGCTGGTTTGGCACTGGGGATGTTTGACATGACACCTGGCAAAGTGACACCATGGAAAATACTATTGGAAGTGTTTCTTGAGCCTGGCCCAGGAATATCAAACCTCTGCTTTCAGACACTGCTGATTTGTTTCACTTTATAAAATTTCCTGAAGGCCTGAAAACTACAGTGACTCTCCCACTTCCTTAATTTGTAATGTATTTAAAAATTTGTTGTTCTGTTTTGACACAAATCAAAATGTAAGAGAGGATTTAAATATCTTTTTAACATTTGGGAATGTTTGGGAGAGGCCAGACCAGCCAGAGATCAAAGGGCAGAGCTCAGCCCCCTCCTGATAGCAGTGCTTGGGAGCTCAGCACTGAAATGGGGATTTCTCCTTCCAAACCCCTGCCATGGGGCTGACGGAATGGGGGCCTGTGGTCGAATAAAGAGCCCATACATGTAGGCCAGGAGGACAGAGGGAACCATTCAGAGCTGGAGGAATCTGTGGCTCACAGGCCACAGACACTGGGCAAAGTAGGCAAAGGTCTGGCATCGACTGGAATGAACCAGTGGAGATGTGGATATCATTATTTAAAGGACTCTCAACAAATGGGCTGAGTCATTAAAGAATTTAAACTGAAAGAGAGGAGGTTTAGATGGGATTTGGGCAGGAATTCTTCCCTGTGAGGGTGGTGAGGCCCTGGCACAGGCTGCCAGAGGAGCTGTGGCTGCCCCATCCCCGAAGTGTCCGAGCTTGGATGGGGCCTGGAACAGTCTGGGGTAGTGAAAGGTGTCCCTGCCCATGGCAGAGGGTGGAACAGGAAGAGCTGAGAGCAAGGGATCAACCTGCATGCACCCAAGCTGCCCCTGCCACTGCCCAGGGCTCTCCTTCACTGCATCAGTGCCAGCAGGCCAGTGCTGGCCCGGCTCCACTCGCCAGGTGCCACTGTGCTTTGTGCTGCACCAGAGACACTCCCTGCATTTCTCCAGAGCAGCCTCCCACTCCGTGCAGCCCAGTGCTTCTCCTCCCAGCCCACTTGCTGCTATATATAATCTGAGAGCTGTCTACCTTTCTGAAGACCAAGCTGGGAGTCGTGCTTCCCAGAAATCGTGAGGTGGCATTCAGAACGCTGGCAGTTCCTGGAAAAGCCTCCTTGGAACGCCTGCTCCAGGCTGCTGGCTCTCTTGTCCTTTATAGGTCACAGGGTCGCTCGGGTTGGGCCTGCTGGCAGGACACAAATGGGTAAAGTTCACTAAATGAGAGGTCTGGCTCGTACTGGCTCATAAAAACAACATTTGGCCTCTGTATGTCAAATAGATCCTTTGGAATATCAGTTTCTCTCTCCTCGCTGAAGTCAGGTATTTGCCTGCTGCCATCTGATCCCCACTGCCTTCCAGGGAAGAGTTCACCCTCCCAGCTCATCAACGAGAGCAAAACCACACACAAATCTGGCTGAATTCTTGTTTCTTCATGGGCACGGCTCACCCTTCCCGTGACCTGAGTTTGTGCTGCTGCAGCGTTCCTCAGGCAGCTTGTGGCCTCAGTTTATTCCTCAGTTCTCAAAATGTCACCGCCTGTATTTTCAGATGTTTTAAAACCAACTTCCCTTTCTGCAGTGCCATTGAAACAGTATTCTGTCATTTTTAACTGCTCAGCAGTTTGGGAATGTTTCATTATACAGAAAAGTTATCTCAGGGGCTCAGGCCCCAGGATCTGGGCCCTGAGTTATGGAATAACAGGATCAGAGTCTGACAATGAATCCAGAACCTGTGAAGCGGGAAGAACAGGGCTGGTTGTTCAAATGCTGCCTCTGCCAGGTCCTTGGGACACGAGCTGGGATGAATCACCCTGCTCTGTGTGCCCTTACCCCATGCCAAGGGTAAGTATGAGATCGCTGTGCTCAAAATAGGAGAAGCTGCTCCTCCCTCGCGATTCCTGGCAGGTGAGCTGCACCTTCCTGTGTCAGGGACAGGATTCCTGCGGGAAGGAAACTGATGCCACAGGGCACGAGGCACATTTTCAATTAACTGATGGTGCAAGTGACAGTGAAGGAAGTATTCAATATTCCCTGGCACAAAACATTCCCTAAGATTTTCCCACTTCATTTAAAGGGAAAATACAAACCAGCAGTGCCAATTTAGCTCCAGAGGAGAGAAGGGAGACTCCAAATAGGAACAGACCAGGTGCTCAGCACTGGGTAGAGCAGTGAGGGTGCCAGGGAGGAGGGAGCAGGGTAAGGAGGATTGTGAACATATTTACAGCCATCTGGCACCCTGAATTATCCAAACAATGAGGCTGCTGGAGCGCTCACTGAAACACAGAGAGAGAGGGAAGGAAGGAGTTAGTTTGGGCAGAGGATCCTGAGGGCTTCATGCTTTCAGTGTATGCTTTCTGGAAATGTTTTATATCACTTATAAAATTATTTATGTTACTGGAGATCTAGCAAAATGAAACCAGAAGGAAATTGAAGGGTTACTCCTTCTGGAGTTTTCCCTTCCAGGTTTCTAGAAATCAAGTAATAGGAAAGAAAAGATATCTTGGGAAATCTTGGTTTCTTGGGAGGCAGCAAGAGAGATCAGAAATTAATCAGGAAAGTTTGTCATCACCAAGTGCACCCAGTGCAAAGAACAGCATAAACTCACCAAGTTCAGTCAATTCCAACTACAGATTTCCTGCATTTTTAAAAGACCCTGCAGTCCCATCGCCTGAAATGGGCAGGGAAACCTTCCACTAAGACAGGTTGCTCCAGGCTCCATCCAACCTGAAACACTTGAGGGATGTCGAGCCCACAACCTCTCTGTGCGAGTCCCTTCCGACTCGGGATATTCTCTGATTCTCCGCCGCATTTTCGTCCTGGAATTACTGCAGCTAACGAGCCCGGAACCTTCCAAAAGGTGCCATTTTAAGGAGCCACTTGGACCCTGCCGGGTGGAAGGCAGCTCAGAGGCACCGGGCTCTGCTCCCCCGCCCAAGCCCGCGCCCGTCGCTGGTCGCGCTGTGCCCTCTAGCGCTCGTTCTCCGGTCCGGGGCTGCTGCAGCCCGAGCTCACCGAAGGACTGGGAACGCAGAACAGCACGGGGAGCTCTCCATGGAACCGCAATTATTGAACTATCTCCCTTCCCTGCTCCGCACGTGGCACGGGAGGAGTCACACGGGGGTTTCCCGTGCGGAGCACTCGCGGACCGACAGGAAAATTCATAAAATTCATCCAAGAACAGCAAACCCGAGTGCTGCCCGCTCCCACCCCGGCCAGGCGGCCCCAGCTTTGGTCCAGACCTGCTTGATTCCCTTACACGCCATTAGAAATCCAGGTGTGTCGGAGAGAGGAGAGAGATTTGGGAAGTTTACTAAAGCTCGCATTGAGATGTACATGAGCATTCCCGAATTTGCGGGATTTGATTATTCCTCACTTCTCTGGGATTTCTCACTTCATTCTAGGGAATACTTTTTGGTTTTCAGTGTTGATCTGGGACTTTTCTTTGTAGTGAGAATGCTTAACATTTGTGTAGAAATTCTGCAGCAATTGGAGCCTCCAGCGTCCAGAATCTCAGAGCAGAGAGAGGTTAATATCCTTCCTCCTTCTGTTCCTCTTGCTGCTTGCAGAGGAATGATGTGGTCTGTGCAGGGATGTGAATGAGGGGGAACTCTGGATGATTGTGGGAAATAAAGGGCTCTCTCAGGAAAAACCTCATTAATTTGTGTAGTATGTTAATGCAAGAGATTTCATCAACAAGCAACCTTCCCCCTCCCAAGCACTGCATGACTGAAATGGAAATACCCCTCAATAGATCATCAGAGAAAACATCCTCATCTCCACAAGTCTGTGCTTCAAAGCACACCCCAAACAGAATTTAACAGCAGAAGCTTTTGGAGCTGCATGACTGTGGCAGGAGTATGGGGTGGGTGTGCACGGGAGGTGTGAGCACAGCCAGTATTTGGCATTAAAAAGTCAGCACTCAATTACATTCTTAAATACACTTACGACAAAACAGGGCAAGATTTGAATTCCCAAGGCTGATCCTACAGCTTTTGGTGTGGATCCTCCAGCACTGACACTGATGAAAGAAGAGACTGAAGACGCTCTTGGTTTCCAGGAACACAAATTACCCAAATCATTCCAATTGGGCTGTGCTGTGACATGGGAGCTCACTCAAAACACACGGAGTGTAGAAGAAACACCACAGCACACTTTCAAGCAGAATAATTATGACTCATAATGGTGATGAAGCTGAGACACAGATGTAATTCTGAAATGAGTTCAGAAAGTCATTTGCTGCAGGGACGCCTTAGTTTCAATACGCCATTAGCCAGGAGCTCCCTCCCTTCCAGCCTCACATTCCTAATTAAACGTGATTCCTGCATGTCCTCAACATTCCAGGGACAAGGATATGACCAAGCCCCTCACAAATGGCCAGAAGATATCAGTGCTTCACCCAAGCAATGCTGACGAGCTCTGGCTGGCTGCTCCTCAGTCATCACCAGATTATTTTATTTGGGTTAACTCTAGTCTAGAAGGAGATGCTCCTCAAACACCCTGGATGAACATGTTTCATTCACATAGGAGAGACCAGCTCCTTTTCCAACATGAATCCACACTCTGGGGTCATCTTTTCCTAGAACAGAATCCTTTTCTCAGTGCCAGGAGTTCCCAGTTTTAATGTGTCCTGTGGTTTTCTGCTGGTTTTCTATTGTGGCCAAACACTTATTTTTGGATTCTCTCTCATTTGTGCCAATTAAATGAGAAGCAATAGAAAAGACTTTCCTGGGCTATTTTTGGGGCTCATTTTTTATTATTTTTTAATGACACACACTCAAAGCAGAAACCAAGAATACTATGAAGCATACTATGAACTGTAATTTTAAAGTTTAAAACCAGAAGAGTGTTCCCCAGGAGACCAAACTTTAATTCCAGTGAGAAACCTTGCAACAGCAGTAGCAGCAGGAATTTCCCTGCCCCAGGCTCTGCAGAGGGACATTTTCCATGTCCTGCTTCAAGCAGCTGCTGTCCCTGACTCCTTCTGTCCTATCCCGTGGGGTTTGGTACCCTGGGGGAGCTGCATTCCTGACTCTCCATTTGTGCCAGTCGATCGATGAGCAAATGGAGAACACGAGTGTGCACATCTGATGCGACAGCGCAACCCCGGCACAACCGAGAGACTCAGAATGGATAAAAATAATTCAAGCATCGTTTTTATCCCATAAATTCAGATCTCGTTCTTTGGTTCAGACCTTTGCGATGGGTATGACCAGTGAAACTGGTGTATTTTTAGCATACAGCAGCTCTGCTGCCAAAATCAACAACATCTCTGGAAAATGGGGCAGTTTTTATTCTAAAATTTCTCATTACTCCATCATGCAGCTCCAAGGATTTTACAGTTTTCTCCAAGGCCAAATTCCTGAATTCATGGGATTCCACGAGAATGTCAGCTTCCCCATGCTCACATAAAAATATATATGAGGAAAGTAGAAAGTGAGCTGCCTGCGGGATAGGCAACGAGAGACCCTTGGGGTTTACATCCTCGGCAGTACGAGGTTTTTAAAATTAATTTCATTTGAGGGAGAATAAAGGGGCGAAAAGGCTAACTGGTCATTATGGAATGCGTGGGAATGGCTACAGATAGTTCTAGTAGTTCTTGGTCACATTTTATAGCAAAAAAACCTCTCCCTTTATTGAAACTCTGACCTTTGGGAGCCCCAGACCTTCCCTCCCCCGACCCAAGCACCTGAGTCACAATAACCCCAAATCCCTTCAGTAGTGTGGCTGGGTTGAATTAACCTGGGAATGGGCAATGGGATGTGGGAATGTAGTTGAGAAAGGGGGAGATTTGCCTTGGAACCTGCACATGCCACATTGCCCTGGGAAAATTAGGAGCAATTCGGGGAACATTAGGAATTACACGGCAGCAGGAACTGCCCAAAACGACACACTTTGGAGTTCTCTTGCTACTGGGCTTAACTAGGCAACCTGAATAATTTTATGAGGAATTTCTTCCTATTTTCACCCGGTGCATTTGTACCAAAGTTTGGCTGAATTTACCCTTCCTCACACGACGTTGACAGCTACCTTCAGAATCACGGTTTGTATTTTCGGCTTTTTTCTCCGCTTGGACTCTGAACCAAGTTGTTTTCCGTCACCGGAATGAAATTCACACAACCGAAGGGGAAAAGCCTCTCCTGAAGGCTGGTGGGGAGCAGAAGCTGTTTGGGGTGGAAATGGGGCATTTCGGGGGGCAGCGGGAGCTGTTTTGGGGTGCAAAAGGGACTCTGGGGCCAGCTCCGCCCTCACGGCGGCCATGAAGGGCCTGAGGGGCCGTGGGCGGGGCGCCGCGCGCGCGGGCGGCGGGAAGGCAGAGGGGCGGAACTGCGGCAAATCTCAGCCAATCAGCGGCGGGGTCGCGGCTCGGCCCCTGCTGCCCGCAGCCGGGGAACCCCGTGGGTCGCGGCTTGCCGAGGGCGCGCGCGCCCCCTCAGGCGGGGAAAGGCGCCCCGACCCCTGAGGAAGGAAGAGGAGGGGAAGCAGAACCAGTGGGAGGGGGAGATAAGGGCCGGAGAGGGAGCAAGAAGGGGCGCCGCAAGACAAAAGCCCCGGCAGAAGGAGGAGGAGGAAGGAGCAGGACGGAAGAAGCCGCCCGCCGGCACGGCTTCCCCTCACTGCAACAAAATGGAGGGCGGCGGGGCTGTCCGGTGGGACGGGGCCCAGCCCTCGCTCCTCGCCCAGTTCCATCTCGAGACCCCGGCAGCGGCAGGTGCCTGGCGGTGTGGCAGCAGCCGAGCTGTGTAACCCAGAGCTGGGGCAGGGAGAGCCAGTTCCACGCACGCCATGACAAACCGAGGAACCCATCGGCTGCATAGCAGGTTTTTCCTGGCTTTGAAGATGAGCCCACAAACCACTTGAGCTTTCTCCTCTCTGCTTTGCCATCAGAGTATTGTGTGACGGCCTGGTTTTACCTCACCCACCTGCAGCCCCAAAAGATGGATTTAACCTGTTCAAAGTCATCCTGAAACTCAGGTTTCAGTGGGAAATGGGTGCAGAGGGTAGAGGCGACAGCGTGGGGCTTCAGCTGGAACGGCAATTCTTCCCCACCCTTTAAAACTAAATAAAATATCCCAGAAAGTCACCACCCATTTCTTGCCTAATTGCTCATCCAGCAGCAGAAAAGCCTGTTTGCCAAGGGCTTTCTCAAGTGCATCCAAGGGATTTTTGCCAGGAATGCTGGACTAATTCCAAGATAAAACAATGCTCTCTCTAGCTCGGGAGGAGCAGCAGGTTTTTTTTAAACATTGTTATTGTCTGAAGAATATTTCAGCACTAGACTTGGCTCAGGCTGCTGGGCACAAAGCAGGATCTGTGAAAAGCAAATTTTAAAGACTCACCCAGACTCGGATGTCTGAGACATCGGTGTTAAACTCACCTGGAAACACTCAGGTTTTCCAGAACATCCTTCCTCGACTGTTCCAATGTTACCAAGGACTAAAGAACCACAAGTCCAAGTTCCATCCCTAGAAACACACACCATTCTGCAGATTTCCACCCCTTTTAAACACAACCAGAAAGAAAATTCCCTTACTCCATTCCTTCCACAGGTGGACATACGCCGAGAAGTAATCCAATACAATAGTCTCAATTTATTTGAAATAATTTGGTTTGAAAACTTTTTAATTTAAAATTTACAGCACACGTGGGGAGGAAACATGTTTTGTTACAACTAAAAGTTACCAGAAGAGTGCTGCAGGGCTGTTGTCTTTAATTTAACACTGTCATGGCTTTATTCAAAACACAGTTGCACAAAATCAATTACTCCAAAGTTTCAGGAAAGAGTCGGAGAAGGAACCAAACCACACTATATACAGACTGCCATACAAAGAGCATTAAAATAGGACAAAACCTCTACAAAATATAAAACCCACCCTGACGTATTTGCATGAAAAGACCACCCACCAAGCAAAAAAGTTTCAAAAGTTATCTGGAGGCTCTGAATTCCTCGTTAAAAAACGCTGCTGCTGCATGCCGAGCGGAGGACAGGGGACCGGGGGTGGTGACACCGGGACAAACGGACTCGGGTTGGTGAGGGCTCGGGTTCCACGTGTGGCTGACGCACGGCACTGCGGGTGTTTGGGAAGTGGCAAGTCTGGCCTAGGGAAGGGCTGTCACCCCTCGGAGCTCAGCCTGTCTGGTCTCTGCAGCTGGACTCGCTTATCCAAACAAGCCCACTGCCCGCATTATTTTAATCCATCAAAATAGACTCTTTTTTTTTTTTTTGCCATTTAAAACTAATTTTATCTGCATCAGTAACAGACAGTTAATTAAAACCCTGACATGTAAGTGCTCTAACGTACACACTTATAAATAACAAGTTTCAATCTAAAGACAATAAGCAAAAAGGATGGGAAAACACTTTTTCTCTCCAAGCTGAGCACGGAGTGAGTGCCTTGCCCAGAGCCTTCAGGACATGACAACCGTGCACTGACCCACCCAGGACCCATCACAAACACAGGACTTGGTTGTGGCTGCAGAGGAAGTTTCACCACGGCTTCTCTAGTGTCTTTAGAGATACTCCTTAAAAAGTACAAAGCCCGGGGAGTCGGCTGTTCCCCAGTGTACCCACCAGACTCCGCTTCCAGGCTGCCAGGGTTTGGCCCTGCTACACAGCTACAGGAGAAACCCAGAGTTAAGGCTCTAGCTGGGGGAAAAACCACACACACAGGGAGTGAGGCTTTGCAGAACTTCAACCCTGCACGATCTGAACTGCGCCGAAGAGCTGGAGGTCACACAGAATTGGTGTGTGAAATTCCTAGGGAACATCCACAGGGAACCAGGTGATACGGGACTGACTCGCTCAGGCCCAGGAATCTCCCTCCTCCCACCCACAGGCTCTCCCCAGTTTCTGGCAGCTATTGACAGCCAGGATACAAAAATAAGTCTCTGGAATAAAGCTGTGTGTGATATTTGGTTCAGGACCTATGTGAGACAATGTCAGTCAGTGTGACACCACAACTACACTGTGTGAAACCCAGATCACGCCTGAAGGAGGAACGCTGGAAGTCAAAATTTGTTTCCAACAGGAAAGATGATACATTGGGGCAGATTAGGAATTATAAAGGCTGCTAGAAAAAAAGCTTCTCTGCACGTCCCCCATGCTTGCTCCTGATGCATCTCTGCAGCCGCTCAATGTAAACCCCCAAATATTCCCAACTGTTGTACACAAACTGAGCGTTCTGCCTACAGCCAGATTTAAACAGTTTAAGAGGTGACGTGCAGAGAAGGGCCAAGTTGGGTTCATCCTTCCCTTCAACAGTTCTAGAAAAACTGGGGGGTGGAAAACAACACACTTGGAGGAGTTACCCGTTCACTTCTGTATCAGAAATGCATATTTCATCTATTTTATACATTTTATAGCCATGAGTGGTGCAGAATTCCCAGAATGACAATGCAAGAGCAAAGTGAGTGAAGGTTTAACAAAGATTTCTAGCAAAAAGGTTTGAAACTACACATTAATTGCTTCATTAATACCTGCAGTGACAATGGACTGGGGAGAAAAATTATGGACTGCAACCCTTTAAGGATCACAGCTCTTTCAGTTTGCCAAAATACACTCTTGAAGGAATCTAGTGAATACTCCAAACACTGAACATTGGAGCAAGCAGGAAAACAAAAACATCTTCTGAAACCCATGGGGGCTTTACCCTGGAACACGCAAAACAGAGAGGAGCCTTCAAAAAAAAATCACAGGAGTCACCTTTTAAAAACCTGATACATGAGTGTCATCTAGTTGGGGGTTTCCAGTTGAATCCATGGAAAACTTGGCCTGGAGTTAACTGATTCAAGAGAGGGGGGAATTCGCTGTAGAGCATTTTTCAGTTCAGCTTTTTAAGCGTAGAAACTTTAAAATCCTGAATGAAAGCTCCCAATATTAAACCCACAGGGCATGGGATTGGACTCAGGGCTAACAATGACCAACACAGCAAGGTTGTACGAAATTAAAGAGCTCCAAAGAAAAGTCTGGTGGGGGGAATTTGCCAATGGCTTCAGTGATTATAGGGCTGAAAATTGTTCTCTACAGAAGGTTCCCTATGGGCTATCAGAGCTTATCTGGAATGATAAAAGGGGCAGGAATAGTAAAACCACACTTCTGCTATAAAAAGTTAACATAGGATTTCTGTCAGGACATCTATGGTACATGGACATACAGAGCTGCATAATCACTATTGCGTCTTCCGTAACTGGAGAGTCTGGTCCTGCAAATTAATCCTCCTCCTCCTCGCCTTCGTCCTCGGGCTCTCGTTTCCTCTTCTCCCCTCGGACGCCCTCTGCTAAGGAGAGAGGGACACAGGCAGCCCGTCACGCTCTGCCCACACAGCACTCACAGCAGGGCTGGCAGTGGGGAGCGTGTGTGCTGCAGACACGTTCCTGAGGGAAATCCCTGCACGGCAGCACCGGGATCTGCACAGCCTCCCTGCCTGCTCCTGGCCGGGTGCTGAGCTGTGCGCTCTGCTGGTGGGAGCCCGCAGTGCAGGGCTGCCATCCAGCCCAGGAACTCCCCAGCACTCGCTCCCTGCCACGGGGCCGTCCTGACTGCAGGGCTGCATTTGTACAGAGTGAACAATTCGCACTGCTCCTTCGCTTCCTTTCTGCAAGTGGAAAAGCCAGCTCCCAAACCTGCTCCACGGAGCCCAGCATGGGGAGGAGATGGGAGCTCAGCTGGGAGGAAATTCTGGGATTTGTCTTTACAGAGATACGGAATTTTTTATGAAAAAACTTTTTAAAAAATACTCCAGTAAGCCACTTGCAAACAAAACTTTGTCCCTGTGGCAAAACTGCTTATGGAGAAGCTGGATAAAGGTAAAGCTCCAGCTGCTCCTGGCTGCCAGGCTCTGCCAGCATAGACTGCTGCACCTGAGGGATATTTTCAGTGTATGCAAATAATAAGATGCACAGCAGAGCGCCACTCCTCTCCACATGGGAGAACAATTTCCAACTGCACAGAAGATAGAGTCTTTCCTTTCTGAAAACTGTTCTTTCTTTCTCACTTTTACTTTACTTTTATTTTCATTTTATGTTAATGTGCATGTCCAAAACCACAAAGATAAAGAATTATAGAGAACTGATTGTTTCAGTCACAACTTGAATACTTGAGCACTTACCTTCTTCCTCCTCATCACCTCCTTCAACGTAGTCATCATCATCTTCTTCATCCTGTACAAAAATTGGGAGACATTTTTACAACTGCTGTTTATTGAAGTCTTGCTTCCACAATGATCCCAAGCAGAAACCCAGGAATTCCCCACACTTTCCCCACCAGGGCATCAGTCAGCCCCAGAGGCTCATTCCTTTGCTTTTCCCCACTGTTCACTACCTTAAGCCAGCTCAAGGTTATTGAGAAATTAACTGTGAGAGAGAAGCCAGCAGCTCTAGATTGCCTTTGGACCCACAGTCAGTAAAGCCTGGAGGAAAAGGTGCACAGCAGTATCCTCTTCCCAAGTTACTGGGAAAACGAGTAACTTGTGGTGTTGGGTTTTTTTGTCTTGTTCTAATGCTGACAGATGAGAAATGTAAATGAATAAACAATCAGCTCCAGAGAATTCAACAAACTTAAGTCTTGTTTTCGTATCCCTCTGCTTGCTGGAATTTTGTACACAGGGGAGGGTGACAAGTCAAAATGGGGAAGCAGGCCTCTGATGCTGGCCCTTGGAATACTGGAAATAAACCCACTCCACATTAGCTCCCTGGCAGGAAGCAAACTCTTACCAAAGAGCCAGTCCTGGCCACAGGGGCCTCCAGTCCCAGCCAGGGGTGCTGCTGGTGCAGCCCCACACACAAACCCCACATCAGGGAGGACCTGAGCAGGACCCAGGGCTTCACTGCTCTCCTGTCATTTGTGTGACCAGTTCACAGCTACAGAACTCTACTCATCACCTTCTGAGAGGTGGTTGTTTTCTGCACGCTGGGAACTGTACCAGAACTGTTTTCTGTAACCACAGAAGCTTCTCTTTGCTTCCTGCATTTGGCAGAATTTACTAACTTTACCTGAATTTCTTCTTTCATCAGGTATGAAAGACCAACTTCCTCCTCCTCTTCACCTTCCCCCAAATCTGAAGCTCCATCATCTTCATCATCTTCCTCTTCATATTCTCCTGGAGGCCCAGCTTCATTCTCATCATCATCATCATCTTCATCCCCTTCTGCAGTGAAGGACACGCATATAGATCAGAAGTTCAGTTCCATTCACTCCTCTCTGAGTACAGCAGGATGGCCTGGCTCTAACAGTTTTTTTTTTCCTGAAGGATGTGTGGATTTTTCTTTTTTTCTAAATCCAAGGCAACACATGGGAAATGACCGTAATTTTAACCAAGTTAAATTTTGTCATTTTTTCCTCTAAGAAAGACTCCCAGTGTTTTTTCCTCACAAGCTTCAGGCAAAACCCTCAATATCTGAAGCAGCTACAAATAAAAACCCCTGCCAGCAGAAGGGCCTGACAGCCACAACAACCCCCTTAAGGACTGCAACCAAGCCGGGACCAAAAGGAACTAGGTGTGCTTTTGGAACTAAAATTTGTACTATACTGAAGCACGGGGCTGAAGCCATTACCAAACCCTGTAAAATTCTAATTTTAAATTCAAAATAGTGTGCATGTCCCCTTGCTCTGTATCACCCAGTGGCACAAAAGGCTTTACTGCTGGCAACAACTTCAAGAATATTTGTGTCTTATAGTCCAATTCCTTTAAGCCCAGGCAGCTTCTGCAGGACTGGACCCCTCTGACAGGAATTTCTGCTCTGCATCAGTGCATTAATTCCAACCATGCTCTGGACTCTGGTCTTCAGGAGCATGAGCAGAATTGCACTCATGTGCTCAGGAAGACCCTGCACTGCAGGGAGAGCTTTATTCCATCCCATTCCTATGCCCAGTTTGTTTCAGGAGGTTACCATCATCATCATCTTCTGAGTCTGGTGCCTCGTTGTCCTCCTGATCAAACCCATCCAGGTATGTGATCTGCTGGAGCAGTTCAAAGATGCTGTCCCTGTAGTCCTCAAGGTTTGTAATCTCACAGTTGAACAGGTCAAGGCTCTTCAAATTCTTCAGATTTTGCTGAAAATAAATGAATTTTTTTTTTCCCGTGGCGCTCCCAGGTACAGCAGGGTCACAGCCCAAGCGTAACAGAATTTACTTTGTCCTCATCCCTCATTTCTAGACAGAATTTTTGTCCCTCAGAGTTCTCCCCAGGTTGCTGGCAGTGGCCATACCCCCAATGAAGGCACTCTTGTGGAATAACTCCCATGCAGCTCCCAAACCCCCAGACTCCTCCACACCTTGGGGACAGGGTTATGTGCACAGAGCCCAAATCATCCAGAAAAATGGGTGAATGGATCACCACTGGCAGCTCCCTCCTCTGCTTCACTGTCCCACTCCTGGCTTATCACAGCCGTGCCTGAGTCACTGCACAGTTTAATGAAAACTCATCAGACAAACACATCTTAACGAACAAGCACAGGGGAATCAGCACAACAAACCCTGGCCACTTTTTCTTCAAAGACAAAACAAGCCCAACCATCTCTGATTTGGGACATTGCATTCCTGACACATTTTCCAGCAGTGGGGTTACACATGCTGTCCTATAACCAAGTCTGTCAAACCAGACCAACCACAAGACTGAACGCTTGCACCAATCCATTGCAAAAATATTAAGGGTTCTGGATAAAAAGTAGTACTTATTACATATCCCCAGAGCCCCTCCCACTTCATACTCACAAGAGCTTCCACAGTGCCAAGATCTTTGATTTTGTTGCCACTTAGATTTAGATATGTGAGATTAGGACATCTCTCTGCAAGGACCTCCAGGCCTCCAGAAATGACATTGTCGCTCAACTCCAGCTATTGTACAGAAAAAAAGGAATTACCAATTAGATTTTCAGCCTTAGATTCAGCTGCATCATTGTTACTTGTTCTCCCTTTAAGAATGTAATCACTTTTGAAGACTCACCCAAGGTAACAAGCTTTGGCTGTCAAGAAGTTCCTTTAAGTTGAGAATTATAAACTGCTCCTTAAAGTCTCGTGGGTTGGGGCACCTCAGTTTTAAGTTACCAGGACTGGAGTTCACTGCCAGCAATGAGCAGCGACCCAAGGGCCTCCTCCCAAGGCACCCTGCTCAGCCAGGCACAGCTGGACCTTCCCAGTGCCCACAGCCAAGCACTTTCTGTCCCAACCCCAACTCGTCACAATTAGCTGGGGACACCCAAAACCATTTCAGTTCTTAAAAGCACATGTCAGAGGCCCACGAAGCACAACCACAGGTGCTGAAAGGTGCGACCACAGCTCGCCACCCCCGACCCTGGAGCCAGAGACACCCACCTTGCGGAGCTTACTGAGCGTGGGCAGCTTGGCCAGCGACGTCAGCTCAACGTTGGCCATGCTGAGAAACTGGAGCTCCTTAAACGAGTCATTGAGCCCTTCGATCTCCCCGTTGCTGGACCGGCAGTTATCGAGCACCAGCTCCGTCACCTGCGAACAGCGAGGTGGGTGACAGAGCACTCACGCCAACTCCCACCCTCACCCAAACCCCACCTCAGGGCAGTGGCTGCTGCTGCGGGGCCTCGCTGAAAATCACACCAGACTTCTGCCCCGGAATCACCACCCACCTAATTAAAAAATTATGCAGCAGTTTCCCTTCCTCTAAGCACGCATTAAACTGCAAAAACTGCCAGCTGACCCCAAAACTCCATCGATGGAGTACACTGATACAGCTGGTACAGCTCCCCACAGAACCACTGCAGCCAGGAAACATTAGCTGCCCTGCACAGACAACTGCTGACTTCTCCTCAGGTCTCTTCATTTTACTGTGCATAACCAAACTCACAAAACTAGTTTCTCTCTGAATCTAAAACCTTCTAACTCCAGATTATTTTCCCAGGGAGTCCTGGAGGTTAATTGAGCCCAAATAAATAATTTCCTTGTGCCCAATCCACTCGATAATCAATACAGGTCACGTACTTGGAGAACCAGCAACAAGCAGCAGCCAATTAATTTTAAATTATTTTATCTAGAGTGGAACATCCACTTGGTAAAGGACAGGCACAAGGTGACTCTTCCCTTTCCCCACATACTAACAAAATTTTGTGGGTGTTGCAGACCCCAAGCAGCACGAGGCCAGCTTCCCACAATCACTTTATTTTTTCATTAAAAGACCACCATTATTCCATACAGATTTTAAGGCTGGGTGCTGGGGAGAGAGGGAGGTTCCCAGCTTCGTCCCTGGCAGCTGCACGCTGGCAGGGTGAGGAGGCCTCTCCGGGTACCTGCCACCAGCAAACACCACAGGCTGGGTTAAACCAACACTTTTGGGCAGTTTTTTCCCCCAAAACCCACGTGCGCCAGGTCAGGGAAAGCGAACGTGTGCGGACTTTCCTCTCGGGGCGGGTTTGGCCAGCGGGGAGCGATGTAAGCGATGCTCGGGGCCGGGAAGCGGCGGGGGCAGCGCGGGGCCCGGGCGCACGTGCGCTCCCGCCTTTCCCGGGGCTGCCTGCTTTTTTTAAATTTTTTTTTTCGGTTTTTTCTTTTTTTTTTTTAGGCT
>JANRGV010000061.1:3031631-3044005 GCA_024734035.1 Alethe castanea | reverse complement strand
CATCAAACAAGAAGATTTACAGGAGTGAAGCTGAACTTTCTATTCTCCCACTTGGTTTCTACTGGGTATTCAAAAAAGTTGTTGCTTCTGAAAACCAGAGGCCTCTCTGAGTCTACACAGCACCATCGTGTACCACTGGATGAAGTGGCTGCGCCGCTGTGAGTGCGGGGCCGGGGGGCGGCCGGGGGCAGAGCGAGCGCGGCCGGGCCGGGCTCAGGCCCCGCCATCGGGGGCGAGCCCCACCGGGCACTCGGGGAGCGGCCGGCGTCGGGCTCATCAGCGTAGAAAGGCTTGGGTTGGAAAGGACCTTAAATCCCGTCCAGTCCCACCCCCTGCCAGGGGCAGGGACACCTTCTACTCGAGCAGGTTGTCCCAAGCCTTGTCCAACCTGCCTTGGACACTTCCAGGGATGGGGCAGCCACAGTTTCTCTGGGTTACCTGTGCCAGGGCCTCACCACCCTCTCACCCTTCTTGACACCTAATCTAAATCTGTCCCTTTTACTTTGAAAACGTTCCCTCTTGTCCTGTGTGCATCACCTTGTCATCCTTGGAGGAGCACAACATGCGTGCCTGCACCTCGGTGGTGGCACCTTTGTCCTCCTGAATCCATGATCTTGTAGAGCAGCACTTTGGGGGCTCAAGGACCAGGGCCTGTTTCTGTGTCCTGGCTGGCCAGAGCAGCCTGGGGTGGGCACAGGTAGTCTGGGTGCCAGCACTGGGGTTTGCAGCTCCCATCAGGATGTGTCCCTGATCTGGAGGGAGAAGGTTGGTGTTGGCAGCAGGCTCAGCACAACAATGTTATCTCCACTGCCATGGGAAGGTTTGACTCTTCTTGTGGGAGTTCAAGGAAGCTTTGCTTGGCAGGAACATGGAGATAACGTTCCCACCATAAAGTGTAGATCTGTTGTGTGCTGAACCTTTTGGAAAATTTGGGAGAGTTGGGTTTCTCTATCAGGGCACTGCTGCAGAATGCAGAAGATCCTTTTTCCCCAGAGTTTGATCTGTTTTGTCTGTGCTCCATGGAATTAAGGAGAGGAAGGTGAGAACCTTGGAGGAAGTGCCCTGGGTGCTCCCTGGGTCTCCTGGAAATCCTCCTCCCTTGGACACCCCTTGGCACTGTGGCATCATCCTTGGCAAGTGCACGCTCCCCTGAAGAAAATCCAGCCCATCTGTCCTTAGGATGTGCCAGCTCTTCTGGATGTGGCCTTCTCACAGTTGTCCTGGCTCCTCCTGAGGCCCTCAGTGCTCTTCCATCACCCCTTCCCTCTTCCCAAGCTCATCCAAAGCCACTGAACCGTTCCCACCTGCAGGTCCTTGATACCCTGTTTCTGCCCTGGGTCCCGTCTGCTGCTGGGCTCTTGGCTCCTGCCCTGAGCCCTTGGCACCAGCCTAGAATTCTTGTTGGCTTTTGTGGGTTCTTTCAAGGTTGTGAGGATCTCACCTGCACACCCCTCCTTTTATCCAGGTCCCTCCTTAACCACCTTGTCCTACTCAGCCAGTCCTTGACAGCAGCTGCCATGTCCTGACCCCTGATTGTTTGGTCACTCCCTGCTTCCACAGGCTTTTTTCCCTGCTTTTCCCTTCATGGTACACTTCATCCTCTGCCTCAAGGGCCTCACAGTTCTCCCGTTGTGGGAAGTCCCTGTCCCAGCCCCAGGACCTCAGTGGTGGTGCCACAGCAAGTGCAGGTGGCTCTGGGTTCCTTTCTGAGCATTTAAATGCTTTAACTCCAAAGCTCCTATGAACACATCAAACCTGCTCTTCCCAGGGAGCTCCTGGCAAGGGGGAATGTGGTGGGGTTGGGGCTCCTGGGGCACAGAATTGTGTCCTTTCAGGAAAAACAGGGATGCTGGTATTTGACATGTTGCTGTTGGTTTGGCATCTTGCTTCTGAGCTATGCTGGTCAGAGCTTCCCAACAGGAATATTCCTGCAAGGACATTCTTCTGTATCTTCACCTTTGGGAAGTTGCTGGTGGGAATCTGAGTGTCCCTGCAGGAGGGTCTGGTCAGAGCGTTAAGTGTGAGTTAAGCATGGCCTGTCCTAGCTCTGAAATGCCATTTTTGTTGGTGCCATTGTGCCTGGTTTGGAGCAGGTGGCGGCGCTGGGGTGGGCTCAGCTCTGCAGTTTCCTGCTTGCCCTTGCTGGTGTAAGCTGAGAGGAGCCATTCACCCACTGTTGCATCTTGGACCCAGAGACACTTGGTTTTCTTTGTGGTTCATGTCCCTAGCCTTCCTATGGACCCAGCGTGGATCTTTCCTCCTGTATGGTGTGGGTGTATCTTGGTTTATAACTTGTGGCTCTAACTTTGCTCTGGGTGAGTGGTGCTCTGTCTGGTCAGCATCAGGCTGAAGCCCCACTCCAGATTCCTTTCTGCTGTGTAGATGCTGGATCATTTAAATCAAAGGCTTATAGTTCTTTGAAATCTATTTTATGTTACTGAGATCTGGAATCATTGCTCTGTGCTGGTGAAACATCTCTGGGATGGAGGGAACATCCAGCGAGCAGCAGGAGAATTGGCACTCAAGCACTGGGTTTAACTAAATCACAGAAGCCCCATTCCAATGGGCTGATGATCTCAGAGATTATCGAGGCTGGCGTTTTGGGGAAAGCTGCCTGCAAATTGTTTTGGAACACCGGGCGAGTGCAGCCCTGCTCCAGTTGAATTCCCAGCCTTCCAGTGCACTTCCAGAGCACTCTGCTCCAGAAAACCCACCTCAGCCTGCCCTGTCAGCATGTTCAGGGAGCAACAGGTTCTGGTCACAAGTCCTTGGCTCTCTGAGCCTGTGCTAGAAAAGCTCGTCCTGGGGTGTGGGGCTGGGGCTCTGTGAGGTGGCCCTGGCCAGAGGACCGGGGTCAGGGATAAATTAAAGCTCGTCCTGGGATGTGAAGCTGAGGCCCCATGGGGTTTGGGGGTGAGCAGCTGCTGGCAGTGACCCATGGCTTGTCCCTCAGGCCTTTGCTGTGTCTCCTGGGGCAGGGACAGTGGAGGGACAGGGCTTCAGGAGCAGGGAGTTCCCTGTGCCCGAGTCTGGAGCGATGCTGGGAGAGCCGGTGCTGCTGCAGGGGCTCAGGGGGGCTTGGGGACATCCCCTGGGGATCTGAGCACCCATCCGAGCTGAGCCTTTTCCTGTGTCCTCAGCTCTGCCTCCCCTCAGAGCAGGATCTTCTGTGCAGGATCTTCCTTTTGAACTTGTGTTCACTCGGGAGCTCGCCCCGATGCTGGGAGGGCAGCACGGGTGGAATGTTCTGCTGGGAGCTTGCTCAGGTTGTGAGTGAGGGGCGAGCTCCCAGCTGGCTCTGGACCAGGAAGGATGCTGAGCTTCCTGAGAGGATTCCTGGAGAACTGCAAGGTGCAGCTGTGCTGTGGGAAGTGGTTCTGCCAACGTAGGGACAACTGGGAAATGAAGCAGGGTAGAGAACTGAGGGGTGTGTAGATAAAAACTGATTCTGGTTGCAGCAGGGGTGACACAGGCAGGTGAGAGGTGACAACACACAGGCCTGTGAAGTAACACCGTCTCTTGGCACTGTTCCTCTGGTTTAATCCCTGGGAATGTCCTTTAGTGAAGTGAAGGAGCTCGTTACCATCATTAGCATGTGGATGAGCTTGCCAGGTTTAGCCACTCTGACAAAGGGGTTTGATAAAGTAACTCAGTTTGGAGCTTTTGAACTTGAGGAGGGTCAGAGGAGCAAGCACAGCTGGAGAAGTCTGAAAAATCATTTGTAAACTGAAGATGTCCTCTCTAGTCCCAGGATTTGCCTGCTGGACCTTGGGAGCTCTGAAACCTTCCCAAAAGCAGCACTGAAGTGTTGGGATCAAGGTGTGGCTGTTGTGGTACTTGTGTCTGATGCTGACTCTATATTTTCTTTTGTCCTCAGCTGCTTTTCCTCATCGGCTGAACCTTTTTTACTTGGCCAATGATGTCATACAGAACTGCAAGAGGAAAAATGCCATTGTTTTTCGGGACACCTTTGCAGAGGTGCTTCCTGAGGCTGCTTCGTTAGTGAAGTGAGTAATGAACTAACTGGGGCTGAGTGTTGGGATGCTGAGTGTCTCAAAAAGGGAGAATTTTTCTTCTGACATCTCAAACTCTGTAGAATATCAGCAGAACTTAAAGGCTTCTGTTGGAACGGCCGTGTGTTTGCAGTGGGCCAGAGTTGGCATGACCTGGGTTTTAATTAGCACAGGGGGGTGGTTTGGGTCAAATTATCCTGTGGAGCGAGGGAAGCCTCGCACCAGTGTCCTGCTGTCAGGGAGTAAAGAACTCTTCTCTTCCAGGGATCCATCTGTTTCCAAATCCATCGAAAGAATCTTCAAAATCTGGGAGGACAGAAACGTGTACCCTGAGGAAACCATTCTGGCACTGAAAGAAGCACTGAGTAAGTTACTTACCCTTTGCATTTCTCACCTTACAAACTGCCACGTGAGCTCGCTGAAGCTGTAGAAATAGTCTGGGGTCACTGAGGGGAACGAGGGGCATTTGCACCTGGCACAGGCTGTAACGTAGCCGGGTGTGGGATGTGAGCAGCGCTGGATTCTCCTGCTTCACCTCTTTTGTACCTTTCTGAAGGCAGCTGTGAATTCTTTCACATGAGCTGGAACTGCTCCAGCTGAGAGCAAACAGAACGTGAGGCTGGAATGGCCCTGCATGTCCTGACCAGGGTGCTCTGGCTCTACCTCCAGGTCCCGTTCAGTGATAGGCTGGTTTAACTAATGCTGTTTGTGGGGTAGGAAGAGGCAGAAGCAAAGCTGGAGGCTGAGGAGTCCTCAAGTCCTTAGGGAAGAAACACATGGAGTTGGTTAAATGCAGGAGTGAGCAGTGCAGTACTTGGAGGAAATCAGGGCAGGTTTTGGCTTTCCTCACATCACAAAGAGCTGGAGGTGCTCAGGAGCCCTCTGGTGTGCTCTGGAGGTCGCTGGCCATCACAGCAGGAGGAACGTGGTGTCCTGGGTTGGGCTGTGCTGCGAGGACAGGCTCGAGCTGGGTGTTGCATGCTGAGGAGTGGCGTTTGTGCTTTTGCCCTGAAATCACTCATTGCTGTAACTTGACCACAGGTCTGTGAGGCTTCAGGTAAATCAGGTATTGTGGCTGCTTCCCCATGGGCAGTGCTTGTCTGTTCCATGCTGATTCCATTACAGCCTCCCTAAAGGGTTTCGTTTTTAGATTCCTTGTGTTTTCCCTTTTTCCTGTGATTTTTGAACTGCCTTAGTGTAAGGGCAAACAGAAACTTGATTTAAAAATGGCAGACCACCCCCAGGTTGCTGCATTCCTGAGTAAACTGAGGTTCTCTTGGGCATCCAGCAGCTCGTCTAAGGAAGTTGGTCGAGGTATTTTAAAACAAATTTCTGTTCACTCTTCCACCGTGCAACTGTATGGCACCAAAAACCAGATTTTTGACAAGAACCCCATAATGCCAGACTGCCAAAAATGAAATGTTTTCCAGGTACCACTTTCAAAACTCAGAAGCAGCTGAAAGAGTCTCTGAACAAACCGAATAAGCCGTGGAAGAAATCACAAAGTAAGGAATCACTGTGAACTCTGTGCACTAATGCAGAAATTGGCTGCTCAAGGAGCAGAGGCTGAGCCCAGCGTGGGCTGGGCCTGCAGGCTCAGAAGGGCCCCAAGATGTGCACACCAAGGAGGTGTTGGTAGAAAACAACTTTGTAAAGAAAAGAAGTGAGGCAAAAATAGATGTGAGAGCAGAGGTTGTGGACAGGAGAGGAAAGAGCTGGTGGAACCTCTTGGAAACTGCTCTTAGGCTGGTCAGAGATGGAGAGAAGACAGAGAGAAGCAGATGGACATTCCCTTCGTGCTCAGGAGCAGTCCTGCCCCAGCAGGCTGGGCTGGGAGGAGGAACCTGGAGCTGGGAGTGCAGGGACAGGATGTGACAGTGCAGCAGTCCAGAACCCAGAGCAGGAGAGAATTTATTATAACAGAGTGACCTTAATGATCTCATTTTGCACCAACGCCCTGAGTGGTCCCCACAGAGGTGGTGAGATGTCAGGTGTGATGTGTGGGACATCAGGTGTGGCACAGGGTGACATCAGAAGGCTGAGAGCTGGGCAGTGTTCATTACTGGGCTTAACCAGAAGCTGCTTTCCCAGGCAGAACTGGGCTGGATCCAGCGTGGATGGAGGCTTTAGTGCTTTGCTTCTCCTCAGCTCATTTCTTCTTTCCTGTTTCTGCTGTTTTGTCCAGAATCTGATGGATTCAGTCTCTTGCAGCAGGACTCGTCCCCCCGCCCTGTAAGCATTGTGACAGTTGTTAGGGCTCTGAGCATGGTCAGAGCTAGGAAGTGCCCAAAGGAGACCCTGCCACAGGGAACCTGGGCTCCAAGTCAGCTCCAGGTCTGGCACTTTGGGAATAACATTCCCTTCCTTGCAGGGAGGTGTAACTCCTTGGATAAGGCTGTCAGATCCACCATTGCAGGGACTTGTCTTCCTGAGGAAGAGGTGTGCCCAGGAAACGTTCAGAGCATGTTAAAAAGCAGCAGTGTCACTTGCTGAGCTCGGTCCCATCCAGCTGTGCGTGTCCAGAGCCCGGAGCACTGAGAGGCATGCATGGAGGGGAGGATGTGATGGGTGACACCTGAGGTTATCTTTAAAGGATCTTTTACTAGGCTGCCTGTTGTGACTGACTGACGTTCCATCGGGATGCAGTTCCTTAATTTCTTCACAGTTTTCCTTTATCCCCACAGCCTCCACCAACCCAAAAGCTGCTCTGAAGTCCAAGATTGTTGCTGAATTCCGAGTAAGTCTGTGAGTGGAAGTGACCCATGGCACTGACCCCACCTTGGGGGTTTGCATGTGGGATGACCCCAGGCCCAAGAGCCACCTGTGACGTGGGGGCTGTGACACCCATGGGGCTGGCACGGGCAGGGTCTGGGCAGGCTCAGGACATCCTTGTGAAGAGGGGTTTGGGGTGCCTGAGGAGTTGGTGGCGAGAAATTGGTCTGAATTCAGTCCCCTGACAGAGTGGGACATGTTCATGAAATGCACAGGCACCTGTAGAGTGAAATGGGGGGTGAATAAAAAAGACCTGTCCCTGCTCTTAACCAGGGGATGTGTGGAATTGCAGCTCTTGCCTGAGCCCAGGTTTGCTCATTGGGAGATGGGAGGTTAAAAATCCCAGGATCCACACAGTTCCTGGGTTAGCTCTGGTTGGAAGCAGTCTGGAACCAGAGTGGAGGCAGGGCTTCCCTTCCCTGGAATGTGATGAGGAGGCTTTTCCTGTTTGCTCTTTTCCAGCCCCAGTCCCTCATTGATGAGCTGCTGCTGTACAAGCGCTCGGAAGATCAGATAGAGCTGAAGGAGAAGCAGCTTTCCACTATGAGGGTGGATGTCTGCAGCACTGAGACACTCAAGTGCTTGAAAGGTAAAGCCCTGAGGGCAACAAAGGTGTTGTGTGGAGATGGGAAATGTCAGAATTTCAGAGTAGGGTTAAGAACCAGCAATCAGGAGCCAAAAATTTTGGCTAGGTTGAATTTCTGTGGAAACTCTCAGGTGCAGAGCTCAGACCAAGCAAATGACTGTCTGAAAACCAACACTCTGCTAGCAGCTGGGCCTCCTCCTTGCCAGATCCCAGTGGATGACCAGGGTGGTCTGGGAGTGTGCAGCTCTGCTGTCCCAATATCCCAGTTGCTGCCATTGAGGCCACGCTCCTGTGGTCTGGCATGTGGCAGCTCATTTCCATGCTGTTCATCTCCCTGCAGATAAAACAGGAGGGAAGAAGTTCTCCAAGGAGTTTGAAGAAGCAAGTTCAAAGCTGGAGGAATTTGTCAATGGCTTGGACAAGCAAGTGAAGAACGGCCCCTCGCTCACCGAGGCGCTGGAGAACGCCGGGATCTTCTACGAGGCACAGTACAAAGAGGTCAAGGTGGTGGCAAATGTAAGTGTGCCTTTTCTGGATCCTCCACAGGTGGAACAGCACCTGCCTGTGTTCACTGGGCACCTCGGAGGCTGGAAATGCCTCATCTCTCTATTCCCAAATAAAAAAGTTTGTGGGATTGATGTAAGGATGGTTTCCAAAAAGAACAGAATGGAGGCTTTGGGCTAGACAAGGATATGCTCTCAAAATACAGCAGTTGGAAGCTCAATTTGTATGTGTCGCTGTTGGATCGCCTCTAGATTCTTAAACAGGGCAAAATTACAGTTAGTGTGACAAATCCTGAATTCTGGAAACTTAGGATTTATGTGAGAACTAGATGAGCAAAGGAAGAACAGTAGTAAAGTGTTATAAAAACAACCAACACGCTCCAGACCCCACCAAAGTGTAAAATGCATTTGTTAAAATACTGGGGGTTATGAAAATTGTTTTAAGTCAATGGAAAAAGGTTTTATCCTCCCCATTTATGGTTGTTGCCCTGTGAGTCCCATGGAGACGCCGAGTTCTTACCACTTCAGGATCCAGGGATTTGGAATTGGTTTTCTCAGGCTGTGTGTTGCTTCCTTAAGGAAGTGACTGAGGCATGAAAGATTCCCCAGTCCAGTGTCCTTCCTTCCTCAGGCCTATAAAACGTTTGCTAACCGGGTGAGCAATCTGAAGAAGAAGCTGGACCAGCTGAAGGCAACCCTTCCCGACCCCGAGGAGTCTCCGGTGCCTTCTCCCAGCATGGACGCCCCGTCGCCCACGGGCTCCGAGTCCCCGTTCCAGGGCATGGGGGAGGAGGGCAGCAGCCGCTCCCCCGGCGCCGGGGGCCGCAAGGTGGGCTCCCCAGAGCCAGCCACCGACAACCGCGACGTGGAGGACATGGAGCTCTCCGACGTGGAGGACGACGCCTCCAAAATCATCGGTATGTGAGCGTCCTGCGGGAATCCCAGCCTTTGCCAGCTTCATTCGGGGTGTGCAGGGGGCACAAAGCCTGTGCTGGGCTGTGGGCTGGGGCTCTTGGGTTTGAATCTCCTGGTAGGGGAGTCCCAGTCCCACTGTGATATTTCCATCTCCCAAAACGCTTATTAAAGGTGTTTTCACGTCTGTGGGAATCAGAACTGATGTTCCCTGAGTCTTTTTGGGGGTCTGAGTGATCTTTCTGCTCTTGTTCCCCCCTGTTCACTGCAGTGGAGGAGAGGAAGGACAAACAGGCTGCTCCAGCCCCAGCCCCTGCCAAGACCGAGAGTGTCCCCAAGGCGGTGCCATCGGCTGCTGCGGCTGCCACGGCCTCGGGCACGGTGGCCACGCCGGCCCCAGCCCCTCCGACCCCCCCGGCTCCCAAGGTGGTGAGCACAGCTCCCATCCCGCCAGCACCAGCGCTCGCCTTACCCAACCTGGCCAACGTGGACCTGGCCAAGATCAGCTCCATCCTGAGCAGTCTGACGTCGGTGATGAAGAGCACAGGTGAGTGCTGAGCACTGACGGAGCCGGGTGATCGCTGAAAGCTTTGATTGTCTCAAAATAAACGTCAGTGAGTTACTGCTTTCAGAGGTCTGGCTCGGTCTCTGGCACATGGTGTCGCTTCCTGAGCCTCTCCCTGTCCGTGCTCCGTGGTGCCTGTGGGGAAGCTGAGTCACAAGCGTTGCCAGAGCAGCGCAGGTGAGTGGTGTGTGCTCCTGCCCCAGGTGTGAGTCCCGCCTCGAGACCTTCGCCAGGGACCCCGACCAGCCCCACAGCTCTCACCAGTGGCCTGAAGACTCCTGTCCTGGGAACCCCATCTGCTCCTTCGAATCCATTAGCAAACATTCTCTCCAAGGTTGAGATAACTCCTGAAAGCATTTTGTCGGCTCTCTCCAAAACCCAGACCCAGACAGCGCCAGCCCTGCAAGGTACTGGGGTGGCCATTGGGGGAGGGCAGTGGCTGGGCTGAAACATGCTGCTCTGCTTTTCCTAAAGTGAGAACAGAGGGAGAAAAACTTCATTGGAATGTTTTACATTTCTGGCAGGTGTGGATGGTCTTAGGTAGCACAGGTGTCACGGGCCAGTGAGATCTGTCCCTTCCCTGTACTTCCTGCTTGTGCTAAAGTGCACGTATCTGGAACATTCCCAGAACTGAACGGGAGACCAAGAGCTCTCTGTGTTTTCCATGTGCAGAAAGCTGCCCAGAGGTTCTCCTTCCTCTCTGGCACCTTACCAGGGTCACCTGGCCAGCAGAGCAGGGTTTCCCACTCCTGGCTGTAGACCAGGACGAGTTCTTACCTGCCTGACTGGATAGTGTAATTTATATTTGTAGATCAATCCAAGCCTCTGGCAGGAGGTTGCAGCTCACCAGGTGCCAATGTCAGTGCAGCACACTCCAGTCCTCTTTGTGGCTGGAGCCTGGGGCTGCAAAGGAACAGCATCTGCAGTGCAAACACAGGAGCTTTTCCCATGGCAGGGCCTGGGGGTGGTTTGGCTGTGCCCTCAGTACCTGAGGCAGCAGTTGTGTTTTCCAGGGCTGTCATCCTTGCTGCAGAGCGTGGCTGGAAACACCGTTCAGTCAGGAGAAGCTGCCTCGCAGAGCACCTCTGCATCGCCGGCCAGCACCACCGTGCCGTGCATGAAGGGCAGGAGTGTTCCTTCCAATCCGCAGTCCTTTATAGCCAAAAGCTTTGGTTATTCTCCAAACTCAACCACCGCAGAGGTTTCCTCCACTTCAGTCAATAAGGCTCCCGTCGGACATACCCCAGCACTGTCAAGCTCTGGTTTTAAGCCACCAACTAATTCCCTGGGATTTTCCAGTTCCCACCCTACCAGTCCTTCCTCCCTTTTGCCAACAGAAACCTCACTGGGTCAGTCCTCCGAAATTTCAAAAGCCAAGCTGGAATCAGAACCCCCTTCTCCCAGCTTGGAGATGAAGATACACAATTTCCTGAAGGGAAATCCTGGCTTCAGTGGCCTGAACTTGAATATTCCCATACTCAGCAGCTTGGGGTCCAGCATGGCAACGGAGAGTCACAGCTCTGACTTCCAGCGCGGTCCCAGCAGCACCTCCATGGACAATGTGGACGGGACGCCCGTGCGCGACGAGCGCAGCGGCACGCCCACCCAGGACGAGATGATGGACAAGCCAACGTCCAGCAGCGTCGACACCATCTCCCTGCTCTCCAAAATCATGAGCCCCGGTTCCTCGACTCCCAGCAGTACGAGGTCGCCTCTGCAGGGCCGCGATGATGGGTATTCCCAAGAACTTCCCAGTTCCGTGCACGGCTACCGGCCCTTTGGCCTTGGCAGAGAGTCCCCGGCCAGCCTGTACAAGCCGCCTGCGGACAGCAGGGAGATGCCCTCCTCCTTGATGGACTCCTCCCAGGAGAAGTTTTACCCAGATACGTCTTTCCAAGAAGATGAGGATTACCGTGACTTCGACTACTCCGGGCCGCCGCCCTCGGCCATGCTGAACCTGGAGAAGAAGCCGGTCAAGTCTATCCTGAAATCGAGTAAACTGCCCGACTCTGCCGAGTACCAGCCGGTGCTGCCCAGCTACGCCCAGCGGTCGCAGGAGTTCGGCGTGAAGCCGTCCTTCCCCCCGGCCATGAGGTCTCTCCTGGATCAGAGCGAGAGCTGCGACCCGCTGGCCTCGTCCCCGGGGATGTTTGGGGGCTACGGCCGCAGGGGGAAGGACTCGGCCTCGGACGGGTCCCCGTCGCCCAGCAAGAACGACGTGTTCTTCACGCCGGACTCCAACCACAGCGCCCTGCCCAAGGCCGGCCTCCCGCAGAAGCAATACTCGGACTCGCCCCACGCGCTTCCCCACCGCTCGCTCTTCTCGCCCCAGAACGCCCTCGCCAGCCCCGCCAGCCGGCCGCCCGCGGCGGGCGGGGACAAACCCCTGCCCGCCTCCATCTCCGCCACCTCCACCATCGAGTTCAAGAACATGCTCAAAAACGCCTCCCGGAAGCCCTCCGAGGAGAAGCACTTCGGGCAGATCCCCAAAAGCAGCTCCGGTGAGGTGGGCAGCCTGCCCGGGGTGGTGAAGGGCGAGCCGCAGCCGCCGGAGGAGCACTACCGCATCGAGACCCGCGTCTCCTCCTCCTGCCTGGAGCTGCCTGACAGCACCGAGGAGAAGGGGGCCCCCATCGAGACGCTGGGCTACCACAACGCCTCGAGCCGGGGCATGTCGGGGGAGCCCATCCAGACCGTGGAGTCCATCCGCGTGCTGGGCAAGGGCAGCCGGGGCCACGGGCGCGAGGGGAGCCGGGCGGGCTGGTTCGAGCTGAGCAGCGGCGGGAGCGCCTTCGACAACGGGCCCTCGGGCTCGGCGGAGCTGCCGGGCATGGGCGGCTTCCCTGCGCCCTACAAGGAGCATGTGCCGCCCTTCCCGGAGAGCGTCAACAACTTCCGAACGAACAGCTTCGGCTCCGCCTTCGAGCACCACCTGCCGCCGCCGCCGCCGCCGCCCCTCGCGCCGCCGCCCCTGGAGCACGGCAGCCCCTTCCCGCGGGACCCGGTGGGGCCGCCCGCCGTGC
>JANRGV010000061.1:3004627-3023642 GCA_024734035.1 Alethe castanea | reverse complement strand
GTCTGACCGCTTCCCCCAGCTCTGACGCAGGGGTCGGGGGGGGGGGGCGAGGGCGGCTGGGGCTACCCGAGGGGGATGCGGGACCCCCAAGGTGGGGACGGGGCCGCCACGGCGTCCCCAGCCTGCCCGGGCCGGGGTCCCGACCCTGCTCCTGTTTGGGGGCGCAGGGCCCAGCGCAGCCCCCGGGGTCCCCTCCCGGCTCGGCCGCGACGTCAGGCCGTGACTCAGCCCCGCGGGATGTGGCCCCACGCCCGACCCGGCCCTTCATAAGGCGGCGGAGCCGGCGCTGACCCCACAGCTCCCGACGCCATGGCGGCCTTCGGCCTCTTCCTCCTCCTCTGCGCCGCCGGTGAGTCCCCGCCCGGGCCCCCCTGCACGGCTGGGCCCCCCCGAACACCGGGACCCCTTCCCGAGCTCCCGGCTCCCTTTCCCAACACCTGGATCCCCTTCCTAAACACCTGAGATCCCCCTCCGAGACTCGGGGCCCCTCCCCGAGCTCTCGGCTCCCTCTCCCGACGCCTGGATCTGCTCCGCGAACCCCCGGGTCGCACCTGGGACCCCTGGGTTCCTGCCCAGGAATTTGGGACACCGCCACGGGCGCCTGGGTCCTCACCTGCGAGTCAGGGCTCCCCACCCCGGATGTCGGGGCCGCTGCCCACACACCTGGATCCCTCCCAAATGCCTGGAGGTCCCTGCTCCAAACACCTGCATCCCCTGCCGGGTGCCTGTGTCCCCTTCACGAGCCCCTGGGGCTCCTCCTGAACCTCTGGGCCCCCTTCCCAAATACCTGGGCCCCCTTCCCAAATACCTGGGCCCCCTCCCCATTACGGGGCTCCAAGCCCACAGGTCTGGGAGGGTCCCTGCTTGCTGTTCCATGGGCGGGGGATGGAGGGGTGACCCTGCTGACCCCCTGTGTCCCCCATCGGTGACAGCGGTGGCCTCAGGGCAGCTGCAGCAGGTGATGCAGGAGAGCCTGGACCTGCGGCCGCCCCCCAACATCGAACAAGGTGAGGGGACAGCTTCATGTTTATGTATTAATCGGGAAGTTAGAGAAGAAAGAAACAAATAATGAGTGGAAAACAAAAAAAGGGAAATGATAGCATCAGGTGAAGACTTAAAAAAATAATTTATGGTACTACTTTCAAAATATTTTTTGAAAACTCTGTTCATTTGTTCTCCCTTATAAAAATGTTATTTTATTCAATTCAGATCTCACTTCTGCCTGCTTTATAGAACATATAATCAGCAAAATTTATACAAACAAAATAGCAATTCAAATGTTCCTAAAAGTATACTTTGTGCTGAATGCCTGCATTATTAGATGTCAAACAATTTGATTATCATTAAATGGATTTTAGAAAAGTTTACAATTTTAGACGATCTGGCTCGGAATTGTTCACATTATTGATGAAGTTTGTATTCTGCTTTCTGTCAATTGAAATAAACAGCTAGAAAATGTGGTTCTCTGCAGCCATTTTCTGTTTTATGTTAAAGAAGATTAAAGGGTGATCATTAATTTGAGGTGATTCCTTTATAAACTTTGGTCAGTAAGTCACTGAAGTCAGACAGTTAAATTTGATTCTTTTATTCTGATTATATTAGCAAAAAAGAATTCTCTGAGAAGTTTAATTTTTGTATCATGCTGATACAAATGGGAAGTGAGATTATTTGATGTAGATAACACATCAGCAATTAAGTTAAATAAGGACATGAGTAACCATGAACAGATATGATTGCTGAGGAAAACAAATTGGATAAAGATGTTTGTAGGATTGTATATAAATAAATAGCAATAACAAACATCTGTTTTTTGGAATGACATAGATAAAAAAAATTTCCCTTTCTACCAGTGGGAAATATTGTAATACAAAGAACTAGATACCAGCTGAATCTTTCTTAGAAGCTAATAGATGTCTATGTTTTTATTAAATGGGCTATTTTTGAACATAAAAGGACATGTTCTTATAAAAGTCTTTGTCTTTTAAAATTTATTTTGTATCACTCTTGATGGATTTGAACACCAAAATCACATGTTAAATGATATAGTGGAAGAATATACTGCTTTAAGTCACACAGATTGACTGATACTAATTTACAGGACACTGGTCATGACCTGTCGCTTAAGGAGTCACAATATTTTCCAACATAAACCTCCTTTGAAGTTTCTCTCTTTTTTTTTTTTTTTGGTAAATCACAAGCAAATTTGCATGTATGACAGATGTTTATGCATTTTAATGCACATTTGAAAAAATATGTTTTAATTTAGATGACACTCAGTTCCCAGTGGGGAGCACGTTTGGCACAGGGTGGCAGAGTGGAGGGTTCTATCCCTGGGCAGGGCGATCTGTGCTCAGAGATTGGTGCAGTTTTTGTGTCTTCTGGCTCCTCATATGTTACTGCTGTGATAGGACAAAAGTGACAGTCACAAATCACAGACAATGAGTTCAAGAAATAAAATTGTTCCAACAACTGACTTGCTCCGTCAGGCTAATTGAGCTAAAAGTCTAAAGAATTATTTTTCTCAAAAGACTTGAAGTCAATATACCATTATAGTGTCCCTGAAGGGACTGGCTTTGTTTGCTTGTTTCCGCCAAATTAGGAAAATAAATATAAAGAATATTATAATGCAGTTACAAACTATTGTGCTGTCATTTGTAAATTCAGAAACTTATTCGTTGACCATGAATTCACCTTACCTTGATAAAGATTTATAGAAGATGTTGAGTTTTAGAGATGTTTGTTCAACACTGACTTGGAGAAAATAATGGAAGAGGGTAGTTTTGCCTTGACAATAAAGACTTAAAAGAAAATATTCCTTGTTTTATAACTAACAGTGGCATAGGCACTCACATGACTCATTCCCAGAAAATGAAGGAAAAAAGTGAAATGAAATGAATTAATCCCTATAAAAGTATAGATCTCTCTAAGTCTCAAAAATACCAAGGACGTATGAAATACTAATTCCTTTCATATCATATTATTGTATGCACCATTTTAGTTGGGTCAGAGCACACTTCCTCGTTGTGTAGCCAGAAAAATAAATGTTGTCAGTTTAAGCCAAAAAGTGGAAAATTCTAGTTATGAAATAAAAAAACCATGAAAACTTGTGAGACTAATATTTCAGCTATGAAATTTTAAAACTTACTCACTGGACTGATTTTCCTTCTCACCTAAGGGATACCACAAGCTTTAACATAAGCTTTGAATAACACAGAAATAATACAAATTCTTCTCACTGCTACCTAAAATTCAAATTCATATGAATTTAATGAAACCTGGAAGTAATAATTCATCCTGTACCATTTATGCTACCTGTTTAGAACAGGGATTCAACATTTTATCAGCTAAATAGAAAAAATTGTTTAGATATTAACATGTAACCAAGGTCTGAATCACTTATCTCCTGTTATGTTAAATATTATATCAAATCCTTAATTTTGGCCAATAACACAAAATTGATTCCCCTTGAAAATATCAAGGTCACACCCACTTGCAAACTTCCACAGGATGTCATCCATAAGATGCCATGTTCAACTGTGCATTTCATTTTTTGAAAAGTAGAAGTATGAATCAGTACTAAAATCATTTTAGTTGAAACTACAAACTGTATTCACTATCTCAAATTATTTCATTATATGAATTTTCCAAAATAAAGGAGTGCTAAACTATAAAAAATTCATATACTGTTGCAGATCTAAAGATAAGCAAGAAATACCATTCATAGTATGAATTTAATTAATGATCCACAGTGAAGACATGGCTTTTTATAGAATAAAAAAAATCCATTATATATAAGAAATACTCTTTTTATATGAGAAAGCTGCAATCAAATTCTAATGTTCTTGAATTCTGAACAGAGATGAATACAAAGTTAATTATTGTTCGTTATTTTCACAGATCAAGATATCAAAAATGTTATTTCCACAATCTCTGTCACAAGGATGAAAAAAAAATTGTAAGATTTGATAACAAATATGTCCAGATTTGCAATCAGACTTGTTAGAATAGAAAGTAGTAATTTTGCCTATAAAAATTTAAAGAGTTTTACAAGAATTTTGGAGTGTTTAACAGCAGAGGGCATTCTAATTTTCTGGGATAGTAGTAAAAGGATATTGTAATTTATATAAGTGTTATGAAAGTATATATACAGCACATAAAAATATAAAAAACAATAAGAAAAATATAAATACAGTGAAAAGTCTCACAGTGAAATACTAAAACCTGCATACATTCTAAGAAGATTGTCTTTACTGTATTATATATTTATTAAAGGATAATTAAAGGATACCTGCCAATATTTTATTTTTTTAGGGTCCAAATATTTGTTCATATGGAATCTGGTTTGGATACATGTATGAATGCATGTAAGCATTCATGTATGTGTTTATATATATAAACACATTTTATGTGTTTATAAACACAAGTTATGTCATAAACACATTTATGTTTCAATCCATTGTACACATAAAACTTTGAAGCACTTGTTAAGTAATACAAATCTATTCATGTGATGTTGAAAGGAAATTTTATATATATATATATATAATCAATATAAATACATTTCCTTCCGCCTTCACAGTTATGAGATGCACAAGTGGCTACACCATTTTGAGCTACCTCCCTAAATGACTTGCTAAGTGTCTAAACTTTTTCTTCTTTGGAGATAGAAGCCATCTTCTTTCAGACAACGTTCCCACTGAAATGAGTTTTATCTGAGCAAGTGTTTTAGGTTTAATCTCTTTACAAAGAAATAGCTGCCAATAAACCCAATTTCAAAGAACATCTGTGCTCTGACAGAATTGTATTCTGACAATTTTTTTTTAAACTTACATTTAAAAACATTTATGAGCACATGATTTAGAATTAACATCTGGAAGCTCAGAATAGATGCAGTTTGAGAATAAGGTAGCTGCAGAAATGCTTCCCATCTACTGGTGCCCAGGGTTATATGGAATTTGCTTCCTGGAGCAGGAATGTGAGGCAGTGCAATGGCTTTCATATGTTTACAAATGGTGCATGACAAGCATCACCGTTCAGCATTGTTTGGGTAAGTTAGACACACAGGTTGTATGCTCAGCATGGATTTTTCCTGTCACAAGAGAGGATAAGCTCATCGGGTCCATTAGGTCAGAGGTTGAATAGGAAAGGCAAGAGACCATGCAAGAGTTCCCACCACTATGCCCGACTTGTAAATAAATAGAAGACTTCAGTCTCCACCACTATCAAGTCTTCTCTTTTCACAACACTTAATTCGGCAGCACAAATAGGCTTTTTCTTTTTTTTTTTCCCCTTAAGAGATAAAAAGACACCTACAGATCTTACTCTGTTTGCCTGGTCCTGTCTGCCTTTCTTAACCATTTGTGTTGATTGATTGCTTCTGTGTTTCATCAATTAAAAATGTTTTAGAGTACAAAGTCTTCAGCATGTTTAATAGAGTCTGGTTAAGTAAACATCCTCCACCAAAGCAGCACAAGTAGAGCTTAAAATAAATATTGCTACTGTGCCAAGTTCATAATTGCTTGCACATTTAGCACTTTACCATATCCTAATCACAGCCATAAAAAAAAAGTTTTCTGTACTTACTGTAGTTGTCATGAAACTGTAGCTATTTAAATACGGCAGGGTACTTACATTTTTGAAATATTTGCTTTTCCAGATTATTATATATACAGAACTTGTTTCAAAGAACAAAAAGCTGAGCCTGAAGGTGAGAGGTGGTCAGGTTTAGTCAGCTTTAGCCATATAAGTGCTTTCATACTAATTTCTTTCTGTCAACAGGATAAATTTTCAAGGATACAACCTGAAAGGATCCTATGCCTCTGTCACTCCTACTGTTAATCACTTGATTGAAAAGGCAAACTTTCATTTGTTATTTTTACTGCAAGAGAGATAAAACCTATTAAAATTGGTGACAGGTACCTGTTGCAACCAAGAAAACTGACCTTAACAACTGGATTATGCAAAACAATTTGTGCATTAAAATTAATGTAAATTTTAAAAAATCAAACCAAAACAAAATATTTGTACTAGAAAAATATTTAAACTGTTAATGTTATGTAAATGTAATTTCTTCAAATTTAAGACGTTTTAATCTGCTCAGATGACACATAAAATCTTTATGGCATGTTTGTACAAAGACATACATATAGGAAATATAATTTCTGTAAAATAAGTTAATAATAAGCCTTGAAAAATAATAAGGGAACAGGATATAAATCTCTTGCAATTAACACAGTGTTAGAAAAAATAAGTGTGTAAAATATTAAAAATTTCAAGTCCTGTTTTCTAATAACTGCTGACTCTAAGAGGAAATCCTAGTCAAGATTTTGAAAAGCCATTAATGTTTTGTTTGTATCTACTGCTGATAATGATTAATTCAGGCATGTTGAGGAGAGAAGGTTTTCAGAGCAGAGATACTCAAGTTTTCCAGATAATCAAGCTTTAACAGGAAAGATATGCTCAGACAGATTCTGCATGAGCCTTTACAGGAATCCAAGGTAAACTTGCTGCTGATCATGAAGTGAATCTTACAAATGTAGTCTTAAAATGTGGTCTCTAGATCATATCCTCAATGACTTTTCTAGGGGTTGCATTTGACAAGCAGGATTCTATTTTATGCCTCCATGGTATCTACTTGAGTTGCATTAGGTCCAAAATTCCAGGTTTGCCTATCTCTAAACTTCCAGGAAATGTGAGGTTGGAAATAGGCATATAGAAATGAAATAGCTGTGTTTGCATGTTTCTGGAATATCTGCCAGGATGGTGAAATGTATCTTTCATCTGTCACTAACTTATTTTTCTTTAAAATTTTTCACATACTGTCTTCTCTATCACGTCTGAAAACCTCATTTTGAATCTCATTGTCTAGAGTGAGGATGTATTTTTTACACAATTGCTAACAAATTTGGTAAAGAAAGTAAGAATTTCTGAAGAAAAAAGTTTTAAGTGCTTCCATTCTAAACTTAGCTTGAGCTTAAATTCCAGTTTTTCTGTCTACAGTCTGTTCTACCTTCCACATTTCTCCCATTTTCCCTTCAGCACTCCTCTAGGGCCATGAATTTTGACCATACTAATTTATTTAATAAGTGCTTTACACTGGAAATCAAAACACAACATAGCCCTACGTGTATGATTGAGAAATCAACTATTTAAAATACAAATTACTTCTAGAATTTCTGATTATATTCATGCCATGTTTGACCAAATCACTGGCAATCAGTGCTCTTATTTAAATTCCAAACAAAAAGCCTGCTATATTAGGAGATGTTCCTTAATATATCTGAAATACTAAATTTTAGATTTATTCAAGCTTGCAATAACCATTCATTAAACTTAAAACTAGCTCAGGAAAAGTTTTCATATTTGACAAGTCTTTATGCATTTGGTTGAAATAGTGACTCAACATTTCCAGGGAATTCTTGCCATTTGTATTGTGTAAGTTAACGGAAGTTTGTATTGCTAAGGAAAAACGGATCTTTTAACTGACTACTTCAATTAAGAAAACACATTAGATGTTGCAATTTCATAGCTATGCACTGATACAGTGCATTTGCTTGAGGACACAGCAGCATTACAACTACCCCAAAAATGAATGCCCCAACACACTATGCTATTCATCCAACAGGAGAAACTGAAGCATTACAGAGAAAGAAAACTGACAAATAGGTTTGCATCACTTAACAGTTCAATTAATCAACTTACTTTGATAGGAGACTGAAAAGTATATCGAATTACATGCCATTTATAGTTCAGGAACAAAGAAAGAATATCTCATCAAGAAGGGGAGATTTTTGAAGAAAATGTTATCCTGTGAGAGGATTGATTGAAAAGCATTTTGTTTTATTTTTTAGAAGGACTCTGGAAAAGAAAAATAGACTTATCCAAGTTAAGAAAGCAATCTCTTAATGGATTTTTTTCTCTCTGTATTTTTTTGTTGCTTTGTTTAGTACTCCTTTTATTTCTCATTGCCTTTCATTCCAAAACATGTGTGAATATATGTTGTAGAATATTTATTAGGCACCTAAAGATGTTTTAGAAATTGTACCATAATGTATGAATCCAAAATGGAGTATGTGGCTAAACTATAGAAAGAGAAAAAAATTAGATTACAACATTGAAGACATTTTGAATTCAAAGGTATATTATTATAAGAATTTCAATTACTTTGTGTAGATGCCCAGGCTTTTTACTGCCACTATGGGTGTTCTGGATGGTAACTGCCCTGGTCTGCCTATGGCTTTCTTATATTAGGGAATCTAAATTGGAAACTCACACTCCAACTAACTGCTCCAGTTTGGAGTCATCTGAGTATTTGCTAATTGAAATGTTTGGATGTTATCTGTTGGACACTTTACCAATATTTAGCTTTAGGAAATAGTGGGCTGCACACCAGCCATCTACAACATGCCACTGATATAATGTTTCTTCATTCAAGCAGTTCCTTGGAGTTTGATAAAGTTCTTGGTCAAAATCCTCCAACTTTTAGGACACTTCAGTCTCTAATTCTGAAAATCCAACAGCTCTTCTTGATACTAAATCCAAACTCAGTTCTGCTTTATTTGTTTGTCTGAAGATCTGGTGCATTAAAATCAGGGGACTGAGTAGAAATTAGGACTTTTTAAAATTTATTTAAGTGGAACTCCCTCTCTGGGGAGACAGGAATGTAACTTTCAATGGGTGTCAGGCCAGAACTTGTGTGTCCTGCCATCTGAGATCTTTCTCAGTGCCAGGATGCTTTTTAGGTACAAAACATGACAGATTATGATGAAGCAGGGAGGCAAAGCTGCCATAAAAACTACTTTCACAACTAAAGTACTGAAGAGTACTTACAGGTTTGTTTAAACTTTCCACAGATAATTGCACATGTAGAGTTGCAACCGTGTTGTATTTCTATTAGGGATTTATTCTTTGTTGAAGGAAATATTCAGGACTTTTAATGTTAACATTAAAGATATCAATAATAAATAACATTAAAAATAATATAAAAAAAACTTAGATGAAAATAAATCCATGTAAATATGTATTCTAGAATAATCTCCTCCATGAGCAGAGAAAGTGGTCTTTTCAGTCCTTTACAGATGACTTTATGTTACAATGAATGACCTAACTTTATCCCTGAGTTTAAAAGGTTCCATTTTCCTGCCTATCTAAATCCACAGTACCACACATTCTCCTCTGAGAGGGAGCAGAATTGTCCCTCAAAGTCTTTGCTCAGGAAGAGCAGCATCGTTTTCTCTGCGGTATTGAGGGAACAGTAGATTAAGTGATTTTCTCAAGGACACAGGAAATCTGTGGTAAAGCAAAAGGAGGAATCTCAGTATCATGAAACTCTAGACAGTAGTGTTAATCACCAGACCACCAAAGCTCAGGCCTGAGGCACACTCTGCTGAGGGGAAAAAAAAAATCCTAAATGTTTCAAATTGAAACTGATGGGACTTCCAATCCCTTCCTTTACTTTCCAGCAGAGCTGCATGAATTGTCTGACTGCAAAAACAAAAGCTCCAAAAGACACCCAGTAAGAGGTGTTACAGGGCACATCAAGGAGAAACCTCGGTGGACAGCACTGCACACTGTGCCAGCTTTCACATGCACTGTCAGCACAGTTCCTGTGTCAGTGAGGGAGCATGCAAAAAGAAAACAACCAGCTGCAAACCCCTCTAACTGGGCTTGCCCTTCACATTGGCAGACCACATCAGGGGGAAGCAAAGACCAAAAAATGAACCTGAAAGTCTGAGATGGCTTTATTTACTGTTCTGTGTGGTGTGTGGCTGTGGAGCAGGTGGCAGAGGAGACACCTGGACTCTTGAGCAGTTTCCAGCAGTGACAAGAGAGGCAGTCACAGAGTCACCTGAGTACAGCACCGACCAGGGGCTGTGCCTGCACCTCCCACCCTCCCATCACACCTGGATGCTTGCATAGGATGGACAAAGCCCCAGTTATCTTGGATAATACTCTGAACTCAGGATGAGGTAGAGACAAAAACGTAGTGGCTGTTCAGACCCATTAAACTGACACAGGATGAGTGAGAAACAGCAAGAGGCTGTCCAACATTTCTTTGGTTGGGCAAGATTAGTCCATTATTAACCAGTTATGTATTGAATGTGGATTTTGGGAAAAGTCATAATAGGAAATGGGAAAGTATGCCCTTGTTAGTGCTCCAGTTTCTTCTTTCCTGGAAGCCTTGTCCCCTAAATATGCAGCATCATGCTGGAATTAATTTGTCTAACTGATATTTCAATGCAAGAACATTCCCAGATGGACCCTGATTAGGATTTCACAACCCCATACACCACACACATACACAGAGAAAACTCCAGCTCTGCCCCCATTCTGTTTTCTTTGAAAACAAACTTCTAAAGTGGAGACTGATTCAGCAGGACAATCAATGGTTAAATTAGACATACTCTTTGGAAAGAGAGGATTATACCCATAGGTGGTCAAGCTGATATATTTTAAGGTGAAATTCAACAGTCCTATTGGAAATACAGATAGAAGAATAAGACAATGCTGAAACACATAAATTTCATTTTGACAGTGTTTTTACTTTCTTACAAGAAAATGAATTAGAGACTAATCCAAATACCAACAAGATAAACAATACTATCCCTTTCTCACCAAAAAATTTTGATGACATCACAGTGAGAGATGGTAAAAAGTTTTACTGAAATTCATGTCATTCCTGTAACACTGTCACCTGAAAAATTAAACAGCTTTTGTGAAGTGCAACTGCTAAAAGGTAATAGAATAAAATCCCAAAATTACTGATTTCAATTTCAGTCACAAGACACAATATAAAGTAACAGATTTACCTGTGCTTCAGTGTTAAGTGGTGGTAGGCAAAAGGCAAGGGACAAAAAGTGCTTTGGTCTCAACATAGGCAAATACCATGAAGAAAGAATTTGACATATGATTCCAAATCAAATTTTGTAGTTAGATCTTTCCTTTGGTCCTTTTGGTCATAAATGTACGGACAAAAGATCTCAAACTCTGTGGATTTATTTGAATTTTTAAGCTTGGCATGGTTTCTGACAGTCACCAGCACCAGATGTTCCTGAAGACAGTCTTATTTATTTTAAACTCTGTTGATAGGAGCCATCTGCTTCCCAAATATCTCATCTAGAAAATTACTGTAAAGTATATTTAATAATTAACTGGTAATGAGCTGATCTGAGCAATGTTGTAACTGAGTAAGCATTTATAAATCCTTTCTTTTCTTTTGCTCACCTAACAAGATTTTAAACTTTTGGGGTTTGCAAACCACAGTTTTCTGGTGTGATATGAGGGCCTTTTTGATACGAAGTAAACTTACTTTTCTTTGACACTTTTCACCATCCTGAGACAAAGGTTATGAACCAAAAAATTAGTTGAATATACCTTAAAATACTGCCATAAGTATATTCTGAACCAAAAGTATATTCACTACAGACAAAATGGCAGCTAAATCTTGTAAAAGCTAAAAATGAAACAGAGACAAAATGAAACAAGTTATACTTTGGTAAATTTGCTTTTAAGTTTCCCACTCATTCATACATTTTTGAGTTTCACTTATTTTATTAATGATAAAATAAGCCACTCCTAATGACAAATGTTCCTGTTCTAAAGAATAATGGAAGTTTGTGAAATTTCTCATACAACCCTCAACTAGGCCTCCTGATCCCAATTTTCCCTCTGTTGATTTTGAAGATTTTTTTGACACCTTTGATTCTTAGGTATTTTGGCCAGTATATCTCACTGTTAAGAACCACTGATGATCTGTGATTTATAGTTGAGTGTCAGCACCAATTTGAAAACATGAATGTTCTTTTCTTCAGAATTGCTCTGATAATCCCTTGAGAAGAGAAGAACTGTCTGACCCTTCCATTTCCAGTCTGAGCAGGAAGTTCAGTGGAACAAGAAAGCTAGAATAATACCAGAATATTTTTGCAAAGTTAAGAGAGAATCTGGAGTGAAATCAATTGTACGCTGTCTTCTTTTTCTTTTTTTAATTAGGCGTGTAATGCTCATGAGCAGATGATTTTATCCCTGTGTTTTGGTCATATCTTAAGGTTTCCACAAAGACCTCCTCTGTGATGAGAACATGACTCTTAATCTTTTCTGTCTTTATGATCTGCACAGCACAGAAATGTCATGTGGATTTATTGTACCCTGAGAAGACCACCGAGAAGCTGGGTTTGAGAGACACAGCCAATGTCTGAGCTCCCAAGTGTGCTGGATTAGTCACCCAAGCCACAGCACATACACTGACCCATGTCAGCCTCTTCTCCTGTGCCCATCCTGGTCTCTTGTTCCCAGTCCTACTGCTTTTAGTCATGGGGAGAGAGTGGATTTTGCTAGCTAGGAAATACAGCGGCAGAAAGGCACTTTCTATTTCACAATTATTTTTAAACACCGCACTGCCCCATATTTAGCTATGTATGACCATAAGATAGCTAAAGAAAAACACAAGTGAAACTATTAAGGTACATAGCATCCCTCTTTTGTCTCTAGAGTAGTCAATGTCTAAGTCCACTGGTTTGTTAGGTTTTTTTATTATTTTTACTCAGAAAGACCTTTCCATTACCTTTTGGCTGACTTCAGATTTAATTTTCTAACTAAATATTTTGTGTTTTGTAACTTCACTCTTAAGCAAGGACAAAACCACTCAAACTCCAGTGTTGTCTTTGAATTATGTAGGTTGACAGATTTTTAAGGCTGTTTTCCTGCCTCACTGTGAAGAAAAACAGGGAGGGTGAATGAGATGAAAAATGGTGAATTTTGGCAGGGGGAGGGCAGGCCACAACTTACCAGCTTACTTAACGTAGCTTATTACAAAATTATAGTCCAGAAACAAAGCAAGACATACACTGAATAAAGATCTCTACAAACATGGAGTTTCAGGTTGCTTTGTTATAATCTGATGGTTCAGTGTTAAAAGCCATTCTGTGAGCTTCAATAGCACGATGGAGGCCTCAGGACTGTCTACAGATGAATCAACTCTACACACTCATCAAAAACCTCACCAGTCCAAATATTCACTCCTTCTCCACCCTGTTCCCTCAGTATGGCTAAGCATGTGTATTTCTCTCTGCTTTTTTTACATGAAAGGGCATATGAGGCCAATTGTGCATGACATTATTTGTGATTTTTCTGTAAAGAAATGGAGGCTTTTTTAACTCATACCTTGACAGTAGAACACTAAAATTTTCAAAAGCTAACAGATTTTAAGATCTGAGAGGAACAGCTAGCCAGAACTCTTTCATAACATAAATAGGTCATTTACAGAGTCATAGTTTGCACTTGATCTGGACCATATTTCCTAGAGTGTAATCAAAGGTGAAATCTTGATTATGCCTTCTCACAGGCATAAACAGCTAGCAGGGAGGGAGAACTGAGTTCCATAATTTTTTAGTTTGATTTTGTTTAATTCAGTGCAGCATATATCCTTAATTATAGTTTATGAACATGAATGTGCGCAATAAAATAGTAAATGCTTTACAACACTCTTCTTTAAAAAAGTAATATTTCCTTACTATTAACATAAAACAGAAAAAGAAAGTCCGGTGCTGTCCTCCCTTCTGCTGTCCTGCTGTCCTCCTTTCCAAGCCAGCAATCCCCCTTCCTTAGTTTCATCTGGATTTTATCTGAGTAAAGAGCAGCACGATCTGCTCCTGTGGAGTGTGGATGAAATAAATTCAACAGGATAACTCATTAAGAAAACAAGTCAAAAGAGATCTTTCTGTCTGTAGTGTGAGAGATGTTGACAGCAGCTAACCTTACAGGCAAGCTTGTTGCTTCTATGTAAACCTGTTCCCTTTCAGTTTTTTGGGACATGTTGCCAAAGAATTTTGGCTAAGTCTACATTTGCCACTGCTGATCCCTTTTAATGAGGTTTGTGGGTCATTTGAAAGCTGCAAAGCAAAGTAAGACTTTGCTTTTTGTGTTTTGCCAATTTCATTATGCTTTGGCTGGTAGTTAACGGTCATTTCCAAAAGCCCGATAGACATGTTTATTAGGTTTCTACAGCTAATATTGTTTTCCTGGCAGATTTCCATATTCTCTGTGACTAATGCAACCTCTATTGTTTTTTGACAAGAGTAAAAATAGACAACTTTTTTTTTCTCCAAGAAGAGATACCAAAAGAATAAAGACTTCCAGTGTTTGCCTTTCCACTCAGCCCAATAACTACATAGAGGCAACACAGACTTTTAATTGCTAGAATGAAAGAATACGCAAAATGGCATGCATGGACTGAAAAGGAAACAATTTGCATATTTATTCTTGTCAGTACACCTTTTCTTCAGTGGCATTTCACCATGGAAACAAGTAAAGATCACTTTATTAGCATATTAGCCAAACAGTCACCTTTTGGCTACAACTTGGAAGGCTACTATGTCATCTGGATGCACCTAAAGTGAAAGTCAAAGGGATTCAGAGAGCCTTGAGTGCCTGTTTATTTATTGCTTTTAGGACTGACCTTATCTGTGTATGTAGACAGAATTGCCAGGGGAACCAAAAGGGCCTTTTGGATGAATACAGAATTAGGGTTGGTGTTGCTTGGAGCCAGTCATCTGTTCAGTGCCTGGTCTCAGGAACTGGCTTGAGTGTCAGACAGATGTATTTGAGTGGGAAACCCCAGCTCCCTGATCCCAAGATAGTCCTGCCAGGAGGATACTTTGTCCCTTTCACAGAAAGGGAGAGGGGGGGATTTTCAGGATACTGGGATACTTATTTACACTTTAGGGATTTTTTTTTGCCTGGAACTCTCTCAGGAGAGGTGCAGAGAGCAAGAATTTCTTATCTCCTTGCATCTCACACCCATCCTCAGACTGTCCCTCACTTTGGCAACAGCACATGCTATGATCTACTCTGCAGGGTAGGATGCTCACTCACCACTCAGCTGGACTAGCTGGGATATACATTTTGCTTTTCTTGAAATGTATTGTGTTCTTGCTATATGTGTCTTTAGGGGACCAGATGCATTATTCATGAGATGAAGCAAAGCAGGGAGAGTGGGATATTCTTTATTTACATTCCAGCGAGAGTAGAATTATTGTAAGGATTTGACCCTAGCAATTGCTGAATACGCATGGAAAATGGAGGGTCAGAAGGTATTCCCCACTGTTTCCCTACAACAGTAGCACAAATTCAGCATTTATGGTCCCTTCAAACATTTATAATGTGGTCCAACCATTTTCTTCTAATTTTGGTGGATTATTGCTTGAAAAGATGGTGTGGCACATGTCAAGTCATACTGTTACAGACTTTCTCTGCATGCTCTGCACCTCCTGTGGGTTGGTGGCTCTTGCTCCTTCTCCCAGCCTCTGCAGTGATCTCCACCTCTCAAAGGTCAGTTCCAAAGGACGCAGAATTTTTCAGCAATTATTTACATCTTCAGAGAGGTTTTTCTCAGTGAATATTTCAACAATTCTCAGAGATGTTCTACTATCCTTCAGCTGGAAGGAGGAGAACACCCTTGTGCTCCTTACACCTTCAACACCTTTCTGAGGTACATGACCACTGTGAGTGGCGGCACAACGGACCTGGGGAGGTTTTGGTGTAAATATAGAGGGACAGGAACGATGTAGTTGCCTCAAAGCAAAGAACTTTTAATGTAAAAATAGCGAACATAGAAACCACATCACACAAATGCAACCTCCAAAGACCCTGAAACCTGGAAAGCACAGAAGTGTAGAGATGAGGTATAAGGCAATGTATCCAATCAATAATGAGGATAAGGAACAGAACCATATATGTAGCTGGCCATTAGCCAACCATATATTGAAACTAAGAACAACACCTTATTTGTAACAATCTGGTTAACATATCAGTTCCCATGAGACCACTCTTCCTTCTATTCTCTCACCACGATGTCAAAAGATGTCCTTCCTGCTAGCTGGGTGTGTCCCAGGGTTTGAAACTGAAGCTCTCTGCATCTGCAGATGAAGCCATCTCCCTGTCCACCCCAATTTCCAGAGGTATTGTTCCAACATGAATGGTTGATTGTACCAACTTTGTACCGTTGCTCTTCTCTTGTTCTTGATGATTTTAAATGGATTCTTCTCCTTCCAGCCCCAGGACATCATCTCTGCTTCTTTGGAGCACAGTGGTAGCAAGGGGAAGGATCTTCCTTCTGCTCTGAGCAGAGACAAGAGTGCAGTCTCCATTGTGAACCAGCCAAGCCTGTCAGCTCAGGGTTGGATGCTAAATGAATATCCATGTCCAAGGCCTTAGGGCAGGATTGCTGCTTTTCATCTGTCAGTGTGCAATGGAATGCATCAGTCTCTGCTCAGATTCCTGGACAGCACACTGCCTGACAAACTCTTCACCAGATTTCTATCTGCAGTTTTTCTGAGCAAACTCTGACGGGTCCAGCCTGCCATGCATGAGTGCTGCTGCCAGAACTGCTGCCCTGCACCACCTACAGCACTGAGCCCCCATGGCTCACTAGGAAAGAGTGCTCTGCCTTCCTCAGGCACTGAAAGAGTAAAGTTGGAGCATTCAAACATTCAGAGTTTCCAAGGGTCCAAATACAGATTTGCTGGTGGTTCTTCTAAGTATTAATATTCCTATACATATTCTCATATATGCTTCACATTTGCTGAGCTTCGGAAATGTAATAATTTAATAACAAAATCTTGCTATTCCACCTTTCACTTAAATGCCTTTAGAATATATCTTGATTTTTCAGTTAATTATGTTTTTTTCTCAGTGTCAGAAGCTAATATATGCCTTTTTAAATGCTCACTTAGCCACTTTTTAAGAGGTAAATATTATTGAATGTATTATTTTAGCTCAATAGATCATGCAAAATAGGTCTGTAAAATAATTTATCCAATACTAGTGTGTAAATTATGAAACTAGTATTGAATTAAAATGAAAGCTATTTTGTGTGTCATTGTCTTAATGTTGATATTGTTACAACATCTAATATGTTACAGAAACGTGGTTAAAATTTTCTTAAAAAGATTGACTTGTTAAGTTTAGGAGCTCCCTGTGTCTACCTCAAGATGTTTCAACACTCCAGGAGCTCCAGTACACTGTGGAAATGAGAAGCAAAACTCTCCTGAGCATAGTGGCCTCTTGTGGGGATTAGAAATGTCTTGGTTTGTCCCCTCTTTTTTACTTCTGCAACATATTTTTACTCTCTGCAACATATTAAGCTATGACACTCCCTTGAAATGTCATATTTTTTGTTTTAATAGGACTGAAAAGTGGTGAAAAAATAGATTTAATTAACTCAGTGCAACAGTCAGATTTCCCTGCCAGGTGTAGTGATAATATTCCATACTTTCTGTTGAGGAATCCTATTTGTATTGGCACATTACAAATGCATTTTCATCACTACTGGACCGTTAACTTACTGCTGTCATCTCTGCAGGATGGACCTGTCTTATCTGCAGGTGATGAGTCAGATATGGTCCTGTACGAACTTCAGACCTCATGATTCAGTTTTGTCCTCTGCAAAATTAGAATAATTATGTTTTTTGCTTTTAAATGGTGTTGCATGGGTAAATACATTACAGAATGAGAGATAAGAAAATAATGCAGACATAATTAGAAAGGGATAAGCTGATGGCATAGGAATAGATCTAGGAGATTAATTTGGCTCTAAAAAAGATAAGGGAGTGTGAATACATTTTAATTTAAATAATACGATAGAGTTTGACTGAAACTTTTTGATAATTTATTAAATAAAATATTTTTAAAGCAATTACATTTTCTTCAACTTTCCAAAAAAGAACCACACGTATTTCAGAGTGGTTGGTTTCACAAAGATATTTATGTACTCATCCTAATACCAGCACAGTCCTAGCATCTTCCAAGAATGTATAGATAATACAACTTATATATGGATGGCTTCTATTAAAAAATCAGCTTTGTCTGCATTAATGAAGGATTTTATGCTGCCTAAGAGGTATGGTCCAGCATTCAGAATATTGAGTGGCTAAACCCTCGAACTCTCTACCATTGAAACACTCAGTTTGTTAAATGTAAAAAGAAACAAAAGAAATTTTAAATTAATTAAACTCCCAAAATTAAAAATCAGTTTTCTGCACCATTACCTGTGGAAGTGACTTTTTAAATGTGTTACTGCAATATTCCTCTGGTAGTGAGTTTCTGCTAATGAGAATGAAAACCACATCCAGCCCAAACTTTTTGTAGCATGTAAGACATATGCTACAAGAAATAAGAAATATCAGAGAAATAAAGATTTCTCAGGATCATCACTGTAGATCTGATGACCTACAAGTGTCAAGGGCTTAAGTGATTACATTATTAATAGTGTTTACATGCAGGCCCTGTCTCTGAACTGTGCTGTGCTCAGTACACTACAGCAGAGTGTCTTTTTGCTTTTCTGAGTAGGAGAAATTTTACTGTGTTTCAGGCACTATCAGAGTTACAACATGGACTGTCAGCTCACAAGGTCCATAATTTAGATATGAAATTACTCCCCTCTGAGTAAAGAAATCAAAATAATTTTCTGGTACAAAAAGCAGAGATGTGTCTACTTCAAGAACCTCTGCTCATTTCATGGCTGTAACACCTAAATGTCTTTGGACCATTGGCACAATTTCTGATTAATTTTATTTGCTAATTTGTACTCTTAATGGACTAAAACTAAATGTTTTAGAAAAGACAAGAAAAAAGGTACTGAAAGATCTGAAATAAAAATTGGGTTACAGTTGACCTTGCCAGCCTTCACTAGTTAGAAAAATGTTATTACTTTAAGCTGAAACACACCCCATTGGTTTTAAAACATTTTTATGAATGACCATAACTGTAGTTTGAGCTTTATATTAGAAATGATGACTCATTGATAAGCCTTTTTTTGTTTTCTAGATCTATTGAGTTTTTGAGAGCTTGTTCTATAACAATGATTATTTTTAAAGACTTGTTCTACTAGATGCTTGCTTCATTGTCCTCGGTTGTTAGAAATGTTTTAATAAGAGAGCCAAATTAAAAAAAAAAAAAAAAAAAAACAAAACAAAAAACAAAAAAAAAACCAAACCAAACCAACATATTGGGAACAATCAGA
>JANRGV010000061.1:2973945-2985736 GCA_024734035.1 Alethe castanea | reverse complement strand
TCCCCTTGAATGTATTTTTTAAATTAAGGCGCCCCCCCCCCCGCCACTTTTATATCACAGAAGGAATGAAAATCTCAGAATTTCAGCAAAAGCTGCACATCAGACAGCTCAATATTATTTTCATCCTCTACAGACAGAGATCTCTGCTGCTTCACCTGCAAAAATTAGGTCAATCTTGAAATAAAAGTCATAGATACGTTTGCAAAGCACCTCCTGGCAGATTCAGCTCCTGGAATGGCACCTTTAGTCCGTGTGCTCCTACACCCAGCCCAGATGAGCACAAGGTGAATCCTCACCTGCTGGGGGCCAGGCTTTGATGTAGCCTGTGCAGTGCACCACGACGTAGTGAGGCTCCCCATCCTTGGCTGCACCTAAACCATTCCTTGGGAGAGAGAAACAGGTTGTGCTGCAGTGGGGGGAGGTGAGGCAAGGTGTTCAGCTGTGCTGTTTCTATGCTGTGTGGATGTATGATATTTATGTATCATCTACCTGCAGCGATTCCTCATGAAGCTGAGACGATTCACAGCGACTGGATCCACGGAGCTGTTGCCACACCTGCACCAGGGTTACAAAGGATTTGATCTTTCTTGATCAACATGAAAATAATCTGGATATCTTGAGTAAGAGGAATTTCCATCACACAAACCCCTTGTTCTGCAGAACTCAAAGGAGGTGACACTTGGGTTAAAACTAATGGTTACTTTAAACTGGATCTTCTACAGCAATATGGCAAACAAACATCTCAAGAACTTGACTGTAGGCAAAGCGCAGCCATGTTCTATCATGTCTATATCAAAATGAGCCCAAAAAAAGCTGAAATAAAAGTATGGAAGCATCACGGTTAGGGAGCAAGTTCAGCTTTAGGCTCAGAGCTTTCCCCAGGAATTCCTTCCCACCTCATGCGGCAGATGAAAGATCTCCGGGAGCCCATGCACATCCTCATGGACTGCTGCCCTTCCTTCTTCACAGTCCCTGTCTTCAAATCCAGGATCCGACCTACAAAAAAAGGAAGAAAAAGGAGATGCTGCTGCTCCGGGAGTCCTTCCACCACGCCAGGTGTGGCACCAGGTAACACCCTGGGAACTGGCAGGACACGAGTGTCACTGGTGGTACCTTTAGAAGCACTCTCGGGGGGGGCTGCAGCATCCTTGGTAGAAAGGCACCAGGGCTTGGTTCCCTCTACAAAGGGAAGGGCTCAATCCCAGTCCTGCGCAGGCTGCCCCGCCTGCCAGCCCCGCGGCCCGGCGCGCTCCGTACCTGTCAGGGCGTTCTCGGAGGTGGAGAGCTGCTCGCGCAGCTTGCCCACGTCGTCGGGGTGCACCTGCTCGTACAGGGTGCTGCCGAACCACTCGGACTGCGGCTGGTTCAGCACCGGCGTCACCGAGTCCGACACGTACACCACGCGGCCCGTCTCGCACGACACGATGAACAGGAAACCGTCAGCTGCCTCCAGGATCAGGTGCTTGAGCTCCTGCGCGCACAGACACCTCTCAGCTCCACGGCCAAACACACTCGGGGGCTGGACTTTCTCCCCACACCCAGCATTAGATTTTCCCCTCTGATTCCCACAAAGCAGCATCAGGCAGAGACCAGAATGCTTCAGGGACACCTCACCGTGGCCTTGCAGGACCTTAAGGGGACTTAGCAAAAAGAGGCAGAGACCTGGTCGGTGAGGAAGGAGGGTTTGTAGGTGCCGTCCGTGGAGGTGTTGCCCGTGCCACGCAGGGATTTCATGTGGGACACGGCCATGCGCAGGATGGTCAGCTTGTCCGGCTTGCGGGCCAGGGCGCTGCACGTGGGCACCATGTCCGACAGCTCCGTGATGTACGCCGTCATCTTGTTCCTCCTCCTGCGCTCGATCTCGCTGTGGTTCTCCCTGCCAGAGGGCGAGGACGAGACGGGGGAAGGTGAAGTTAGCAGGGCTGGGGGGCACACGCGTCCCCAGCCAGCGCCTGCACGGGTGTGACACACAGAGATGCATCGGGGCCGTCGGGAGCAGGAGCCAAGCCTCGCATGCTGGGCGTGCACAGGGAACGTGGAGACGGGAGCAAGGAACAGAGGCTACAGCTGGACCTTCCCCCAAGTCACAGGGGCTCCCTGGGAGCTGGGACAGCGAGGAGCTGGGCTAAGCTTCCCCATGCACCGCACCACTGCTCCTCTGCTCCCTCGCTGCAGGCGACCCCAGGCTGGGTGAGATCCCCTGCACCATCACACCCACCAGGTCTGCAGCTAAAACTGGGGCACCTGCTCTTCTGGGCAGCCTGGGCTAGTGGGACGTGTGTGGCTGGACGAGCTCTAAGGCTCTTTCCAAGCCCAGGCACCCCAGGGTTCTGAGTGACCTGAATCAGCTGGGCCTCACCTTGCAGTGCTGTGGGAAGCCACTTGTCAGTGACATCAAGAGCCCTTTCACTATCACAGCAGGGAAAGCTTCCAAGCTGGTTCCACCTCATTTCTGCACACATCATCAAGGCCAACCAACCTGGGCAGAGCAGGACCAGGCTACACCTGGGTGCTGGCACCGACCCCTGAAGAGGCACTGTGGCCATTGCTGACACCTAAAGAGGCTCTTGGCACCCCTGAGGCTCACAGGGCACAGCTTCAAACAGTCCCACAGACTGGAACTTGGTTCTTTTATCCAGGATACAAAATTTAACTGGGTTCCTAAGGTGGGTTTTCCAAAACAGAGCTTAAAAGCCAGGTTTCCTATAGAGAAGGATGGATCAGGTGCAAGGAAGCACATGGTGGGAAGTGAAATGAGATGGAAGTGTTGGAAGCAGCAAGGATAGGCAGGTGAATAAAAGGATAAATACAGAAATGGAGCGTTTATCACTACAAGGTGTGTGCAGACATTCAGCGACCTCACCTTTGAGTCAGGCAGCTTCTCTAAACTCACAAGCTCAGGTGTGAAAAACAAAGATCCTTCAACTACAAAAACTACTGGGGAATCACCAGACATTTACATTTCACTTGCCCACTGTCCCTCTGCCACGAGGAAAGGATGGGAGAACAGGGATTGTCCATCCTGGGGGATGAGAGGCTCCACGGAGCCCATGGAGCCTGTCCAGAGCCTAAAGGGGCTCCAAGAGAGCTGCAGAGGGGCCGGGGACAAGGCCTGGGGGGACAGAGCAAGGGGGAGTGGCTTTCCACTGACACAGGGCAGGGTGAGATGGGATTTTGGGGAGGAACTGCTCCCTGTGAGGTGGGGAGGCCCTGGCACAGGCTGCACAGAGGAGCTGTGGCTGCCCCTGCACCCCTGGCAGTGCCCAAGGCTTCACTGGATGGGGCTGGGAGCACCCTGGCATAGAGGAAGGGATGAGCTCTAAGGTCCCTTCCAACCCAAACCATCCATGGTTCTCTGAATGCTCCTCACTGCAGGCTCCTGGGAACAAACCCTGGGAAGGCTTTGCTGTTCCCTGCACTCCCACCTCACCTCTGTGCCTTCCTCATCTCCTCAAACATTCCAGCACAGCTCAGTGCAGCCAGCAAAGGCACTCTGGGGTCAGGTTTTGGTTTAAAGACAAAACTGCCCAAAACTGCAAGGTGGAAGACGAAGGGCAGGGGTGTCAAGGCTGCTGCAGTCTGCACAGGTGACAAATGCCCTGCACGTGGGCACAGGTGTCCTCAGGGCCTGCTCCTGGACTCCTGCTGCATTCCAGGTGACTGTCCTGCTGGTTTCAGGCACAGGCTGTCATTAATTACTCATAGAAACTGGGACAAAAATGAAATCCTGTTTCCAGGGACACCACCTTTCCTGGAAGGAAAACACCTGAGCTCACACACCTTTTCCTGCCTGCTCTGAGAGTCCAGCAGCATTCCCAGGACACAAAACCTTCCCAGATGGACAACTTGTCACCCTGACCCAGGACAAGAGGAACTGTATTTAGCACAGGTTAGCAAAGCTACAGGTGAAAGCAGGAGCCCAACCCTGGCCTTGGGTAAATAAATCCTTTCTTGGATTCTCTAAAAACGTTCTTCCAAGGATGAGGTGTGCCTTTCCTCAATGCCTTTCCCCTTCTAATCCCAACTCCACAGCCATTTCCAGGAGTCTGTTAAATCCTCTGCAGCAGATGAGGGAAGGAGGGATAAAAAGAGAAGGGATGCCTAGAGAAACATCAAGGAAAGGAAAAACTCTGCTTGTCCATGCTTGAAATCTCCATTCTCCTACCTGGCAAGTCTCTCCTTATCCGCTGAACTCTGCTCATCATCAGACCTAAAAATAAAATCAGCCAGCTAAGCTAAAAATGGAAAAAAAAAGTTGAAAAAAAATGGAAAAAAAATGGAAAGATGGACTAGGAAACCCAGGCTGGGGACAGGTCTGTTTTGCAGAGGAGCAATTCCATAAAATAAAACAGTCATCAGTTTGCAACATTCCACAATAAACTGGTGCCGGATGTGTTGGAGTTTTAAAACCTTTTCTGAGGCTGTGACCTAGTTTTAATTTGGTTATTTCTAATATTAGAAGTATTCTGATATTTCTAACATATTTTTGATTTGCTTGACTTCAGAAGGACTCAAACCACTTAAAAAGCTGGAGAATCCCAGCTTGGAATCCCCTGTAGCCCTTTGGCAGGTAACAGCAGGACAGTGATCCCCAAATCCTGGGGGCAGTTTTGGGCCCCTCCTGGCAAGAGGGACATTGATGGGCTGGAGCGTGTCCAGAGAAGGGAACGGAGCTTCAAACAGAAATAGAAATACAATGGGTTCAGTCCCAACACTCAGAAATACTGTCAGACACCAAAAACTGATCCAAACATTCCCTACAATCTCCAAAAAGCCCAATTTGTAGAGCTGCTGTGCAATTCCCCACAAAACACACAAAGCACAGCGTGTGCCAGGAAACGCTGTTCAAGGAAAACTTGTACTAAGCAGGAAACTTGAATCTCAGCAAGTTTCTTGAGCAGGAGAAAAGAATGAGAGTCCAAAGCCAGAGCTGAAAGGAATGGTGAAAAAGAGGAATGTCATTGTCACACTCAATGGACTGGTCCAAAAACCAGCAAGGAGTCTGTGTGGATCCCTTGGAGCAGCTCCAAAGAGATGTGGCTGTGAGAAGGGTGCTGCAGGATCCCTCTCATATTAAGGTTTTTTGGCACAAAAAGCTTTAAAATCATCAAATTCTTACCTGGCAAATCTCTCTTTATCGTTTGGCATCGGGTCATCATCACATCTAGGAGAAGGGGGAGAGGTTAAAGTGTTTACACCTCCTTCTTTCCCAAAAAAAAACACTGAGAAAACAAGGTCTAATCTCTCCCACAAAAAATGCCTGGGGTTGAGAAGGCCAGCCTGGCTGTGGGTGGGCAGTGCAGGACAATTCACTGACCACTCCAAACACCATGGGTGAACCACTGCCATCACCTCCACGGGGTTTTCCACAGCACATTCCAATCAAGGATGCTGGGATCACACTCAATTTAACCCCATACCAACAAACAGATTAAACTGCACTTGGAAGATAAAGGCAGCCCAAAGCAGGACCTCCATCCAAGGGTTTCTCTTGGTAAATCCTACACTCATCACCCTCAAACCATTCCACGGCCATCCCTAAAGCACAGGAACGCAGGAAATTCCAGATCACTGGAGTTATTCAATCCCAAACCATGCAGTGAGGCTACAGATAAATGACACAAGATATTCCAGCTCTTCTGTGCTCCATATGGATCACGAGGAGATCCTCACAGTCCCACAAACCCCCTGTGAATAAGGATGTCCCTGGAACTGGAGCATCCTTTCAACAGATGAGGGTTAATTAACAATGTCTGAGGCAGTCACAAAAGCCACAGAGATGGAGGAATATTGCTGACTGGGAGAAAGGGAAGAGTTTGAGGAACTGGGGCAATTCCCACCACTTCCAGAGAGCAAAAGCCACAGGAGCAGAAAGATTTTGCTCCAGGGAAAACACAGACACAGCTAGACCATAGGACAGAAACTTCTGGATGCCATGCTCTCCCTCACCTGAGGAATTTACTGTTTCCCTCTCCATCATCATCAAAATCGAGCCTGAAAAACAGAAAAAGGAAAACTGTTAACCAAATGGATTCTCCTTTACATTAGTTTTCTGTCTCTCCCCATGGGTGCAGATGATTCCTGAAAGGAAAAATTAATTAATTCCAATGCAATTTAGTGATCTTAATGAGAAACAACCAACAAAATTTGGAAAGGGGCTTCTTGTAGGTGTCTATCAGGAGCAGAGCAAGGAAAATCAGTTCCAAAGGAACAAAACCCACTTGGAGCATCCACTGCATCCCAATCTTCTGTTCCAAAAGCCTGGATCTCCTAGGAAAATCAGGGACCATCAATAGCCTAAAGATGGAGCATTCCCAGCTCAAAAACCTGGACTGGGTGCATGTAAAATTTAAAAAAATATATAAAAAATGAAAGAAAAGAAGAGGAGGGTAAAATCTTCCTGCAGTTAAAGTTCAGTTTGTGCAGTGTCTGCTCAAGGGCCAAACCCCTCTTCTGACCAGCTCATGTGGGAGGACAGAAGACTTTTCACCTTTCCTCCTTTCCTGTTGGGATGGAACACTGTGGATGCAGCAGAGTATGGGAGGAGCTGCAGGGGAGTGGGAGCATCAGCAAACGGGGCTGAAGGAAAGAGCTGGAGTGACTGGGAGGGGCACAGAAACAGATTTCAGTTTGCTTGAAAATTACGAGGCAATTTCTCTTGCCAGAAATCTGGGAACAGCCACTCAACTCCCTTTGAAATGGCAAAGGCATTTTTAGCAAACAAAAAGCCTCCCACAAGCACAGTGTGGCTTCCCCCCACCCCTCCAGGGACAGCAGAGCTGCAAAGATTGGAGGAAGGCCCCAAAACCCAGATTCCCCCAGGTCTTGTGCCAACTCCTGTCTTGATCTCAACCCTTGGTGTGCATTTGCTCGTTGTATGAGGTGCAAAGCTTTTAATCCCCTCTGAATGTCACTTAACCCCTCTTCAAGGGGTGTAGCTGGCACAAAGGGAAAGGACTGGACAGAGCCCACCTGAAGGAACCAGGAAACTTCTCAGAGGCAGAGGCAGCCACAGCCGCCCCTCCCGAGGCTGAGGGCTCTTTCTGGAGAGCAGAACTTCCCCAAAGAGGCGCTTTTCCCAGAGCCCAGCCCTCCCTCCCTCCCTCCCTCACTCACCCGGGCCGCCTCTTGCTGGGCCTCTGAGCCGCGCCTCCTCCAGCCGGGGCTCCCGACGCCGAGCTCCCGGAGCCCAGCGACGACACATCGGCTGCCATCTCTAGAGAGGAGCGGGGAAACGAGGGCAATCAATCAGCCAGGCTCACAGCCGAGCCCCTCTGCACCAGGGCAGCGCTCCCCAGCACGGGCAGCTGCGCGTCAGCGCAGGGAGAGGCTGCGTCCTTCCATCTCACACTGAGGGGCCGATCCTCTTCCTCAGCTGCACAGCTCGGGCTGCCAAAGCTAGAGATGTGCTCTGGATTTTGGAGAGAGGAGGAGCCTGCTGGGAGCAGGGCAGGGGCTGGGGCTGCACCAAGGAGGGAGGAGGAGCAGAGTTTCCCTGATAACACCAGCTCGCAGAGGGCTCATTTCCCAATCCGAGACAAAGAATGGACCAAAGCGCTCACAGAGCACCTCGAAACCCATCACTGTTCACTCCATCACCTCTGGTCTCACCAGCACAGACCAGTGGCCACCACTGGCACCGCTACTGGCCTGTCCGTGCCCTTGCACAAGTGCTTGGAGCAGTGTGAGGTGTCCCAGCCATGGCCCAGCTCATCTCCACGGTCCCTTCCACCCCAAACCAGGCTGTCACTCCAGCATTCCACTCTCCTCTATTTTCCCTAATCCTGGTTGCTCAGGAGCAGGGGTAACAGGGCCTGCAGCTGTTCAGAGCTTACTCAGTGTGGCTTATCCTGAATCTACACCCCAACATTACCATCAGAGTCCAAACAACGTTCTCTACATTCAAACATTCTGTTCCACATCACAAAATGAGTTTTTAATCCATGATAAACCATTTCTTCCTGTTTTTCTGAAGTAAATCAGCCCTGTGCTTATTTTAATGGTTGTGGGTTTGGAAATGTGTTGCAAAGCTGCCCCAAAGCAGTTGCTCCAGCCTGAAAACCTCCACCACAACCTTTGCAAACTGAGCCCAACGCAATCCCCAAACCACTTCTGCTTTATCTAAGCAGAGGGACCCCAAAGCTACCCAGACACCCCCAAAAACCCCAGTGTTGGGCTTCCCCAACCACCCCCAGCAGCAGCAAGAGCAGCTTGGGCAGGAAACAGCCACAACTAGGGGACAAAGTGAAGAACTGAGGTTTCCTTCAGGTTTAATGAATTAGGGAAAAAAATGGGCTTTAAGCTGAGGTTCCCAAGTTCTTCTCCACTCCCCAAAGCCAGATTTCAGTTCAACAACAGTTTAATTTCACTTCCAGAGCTGGATATTGGTTTATTTACAGCTAAAAGCGGAGCTGCACAATCACCTCCATGCTGTGCCTGGACCTCACAGCAAACACGCTCCCAGTTTTCTGCTATTTCTGCCAAAATTAATCATGTTTTACCACACGAACGCTCCCAGCCTCTCTGCCTGCCTGGTTTGTTTTGCTCCAGGCAGCTGGCCTTGCTGAGAAGCCTTTTCCTTGCGATCCATAGGATTTCCCAGGGGTGACTACACTATGGAATAAGCATCCAGCTCGAGGCTTGGCAGCTGAAGGAGCCAACAACAACAATCCCAACCAAGAGCAGGAGAGAGCACAGCCCATCCAACACCAGGATCCTCTGGAACTCAAAAATGCATCTGCAGAACAAAAATCCAGAGGTGGAAGCCTCTCCCCAACTCCTTCCTGCTCGGTTTTGGATCACTCAGATGCCTCTGTGCCCCATCCCTTATGCCCAAGTGAAGCCCCAAGGTGACATCCAAGGATTTTGTTTAACAAAATGAAGTTTCAAGTGGGAATAAAGCAGGCCAGGAGGGTTCCTCCTTCTCCCCAGCCACATCTGAACATGCTGGGGACACAGGTGAAGTTTCTGGAGCACAGAGGAGAATCCCACTCTCGAGGGGAAGGAATTTCCGCTCTGGGCAGGGGAAGGAAGTGACACCGCACTGCTCTCTGAGCCAGCTCCACACGGGGCTGAGGGGGACACAGGGGATTGCTTCCCAGGGCCTGGAGATTTCCAAGGCAGGGATCTGCATCCCCTGAGGAACCTGCTTCACACCAGGCTGAGAAACATCTCCTGGCTCAGATGGGAGCCCAGGACAGACCCTGAGGTTTGGCACCAGACCTGGCACGGCTCTGCTCTGCAGGGAGTGACCAGGGCCCCTCTGCTACAGCCCCCCAAAACCAGGGACAGCACGGGCAGGGAGAGCTCTGCCTTTTTCACCCTTTGGGATTTCCAGGAAACGCACAGGAACACAAAGATTCCTTCCCAACTTGTGCCTCCTCCTCAGTCCAAGCATGAGCACCGTGACACTGAGGGGAATCCCTGGAGCACAGCGTGGAGTTTTCACTCCACACAGCTCCCTGGAAGGAGGCTGGAGCCAGCTGGGCTCAGGGGAGAGAGGAAACAGCCCCAGGTTGTACCAGGGGAGGGTCAGGATGGGCTTTAGGGAAAATTCCTTCCTGGAAGGAGCACTGGAAGGGGCCTGGGCAGTGCTGGAGTCACTGCTCCTGGAGGTGTCCAGTCAAGAGCTCCAAGGAATCCCAGGTGGGTTTCCACCATCCTGGCTGGCTCTGTGTCCCAGCCCTTCCCAGAACCAGCCCCTGCTTCCCCACACCGCGTGCTGGATCTAATTAAGGCCAGAAGAGAGGAGCAGGGGAGCGTTTGTAACCGAATGTAAACCCCAACCCCCTGCTCCAGGCTCCCAGCCCAGCCCTCCTGGGACAGGCTCTGCTGCAACCACTGGCATCCCAACAGGGAAAAAAGGCTGCAAAACAAAATCACAGCAAATATTCCCAGCTGTGATTTACGAGAGGGGCTGCTGCAGCTCTTAGATATGTTTTTATTGTACAAAACTGGTGCCTTTTGCTGCAGAAGCTTTAGCAGGGCGTTATTTGCCAGGCTCGCGTCTGGAGACCAAACCTCACAAGATTTGCTTTAAATTTACCCGTTCGTGAGCCCCCCAAAAAGTCTGGAGCAGAGAAACCAGCCTTAAAACTACTCTGCATTTCACTCACAACTAAAAGGCTTTGGTATTTCCCCTTTTACGGCTTTTTACTTACAAAACATCTCAATTTCTCCGTCTGGGGTACATTAAATTGATTTTTTTAATTAAGTGGGAGGTTTTTAGCTTGTTTGAGCTTCCCATGCAATGCCAGCTCAGCAATTCCATCCCCATGGGAACTTTCACCAAGAACAAATATAGAAATTAATAAAAGAATGTTTCTTCTATTGCTAAGGGGTTGCAGTGAAGACACTCTGGGTATTTTGGGGCCTTACCCTGCACTCACTGGAGCCCTGAAGTCTGTTTTTTAACATCAAGGAAAAGAAGACCCCCCCATTTCTTTGTGAGAATTATTCAGAATTTATTCTCCTAATAATCTCCATGTTTACTGTTTGTGTATTTCCCTCCCTCTGTGTAAAAGGGTTGAGTGAATATTGGTCACTCTGCCTATGATTATAAATATTAAACACAGATGCTGAAAATTCTTTCTCTTTTACTTCAGAATTTAAAACCTTCTTATTATGCAAAAAACCACGGAACCCTAAAGACTCCACTTCCACAAATACTTGGAAATACAGCTCAAACCCACGAGTGTCTTCCTTCCGCCTAAACTCGATGGTCTGAGTCCCCAGTGCGTTTTCTCACCATGAAAAGCAACAAAACCTTCCTAAAATGTTAAAATAAAACCCCAGAATCCTTCAGCAGTGTCACTGAACACTCTTGGATAAACCTGAGCGTGTGGCACGACCCTCAAGCCACAAGAGGAGCCACAAAGCACAAGCTAAGACTGAGAAAAACCCCAAAACCACAAACAAGCTCAAATTCTGATCTCGGCCACCGCGTTGTAAATCCATTACGACTTCACAGATGCTGGGTTAATCTGGATACAAGCTCATTTCAGAGCAGTTCAGCCAGAAAATTGATAAAATCACATATTTGGGGCTTTTTTTTGGCAAGAATCAGGGATCAGCAGCTCCCAGCTTCCTGTGCTCAGGGAGTTGTGGACTCTGGGGACCAACCTGAGGGAACATTGTTCTCCAGGCCCTCCCCGCCTTCCCAGAGCTCAGAGAGACTTTTGTGCAAAACCTTCAAACCAGGGCGGCAGCTTTCGTTGGGAATTAAGAAAACCGCAGTGAAACACAGCTGAAAAAGGGGCTAAAACCCACAGAAGCCGTCGAGGAAAATAATCCAAACGCGTGATGATGGAAACCCAGCCCAGGGACCCCAAATCCAGGGATCTCCACCCCGAGGGTCTCCTGGACACCCGGCCCCAAGCACCCCAAACCCAGGTACCGCAGCCCTGGCTCCTCAGGGAGCACGAGTGCCACTATCCCACCGCAGCACCCCATTTCCCCCGCTAGCAGCCCCCACACCGCTGCCCCTCAGCCCTTCGGGGGCCTCCTCACGCCCCTGTCAGGGCCCCTCGCGCCCCTTTCAGCCCCTCCAGGGACCCCTGAGGGTCCCTCTCAGAGCCCCACATGGCGGCCCCCGCCCCTAAAGGCTGCCCTCAGCTTCCAGGGCCGCCTGAGACCCTCCCTCAGCCCGCACTCATCCCGCAGAGCCCGCCTCAGGCCCCTCCTGCTCCCCTCACAGCCCCACGCACCCCCTCAGCCCCCCATGCCCCCCCCCGAGCTCCCCCTGGCCGCTCAGCCCGCTCCCCAGCCCCGCCTGTGCCGCCGCGGCCGGGCT